>PVIU01000698.1:0-278569 GCA_004026605.1 Ondatra zibethicus
GAGGGATGGGGGTGGGCCTTGGACTTCCAACAGGGCAGGGCACCATGCCCTCTTTCAAGGAAGAAGGGGGAGGAAGGAGGGGTGGGGGGTAGTGGGAGGGGACCGGGAGAAGGGGAAGAAAGGAAAAAAAAATTTTTTTATCTTTAATTATGTTCTTGAATGGAAAAAATAAAACAAAACAATGTATGGAAAAAAAAAATGGACCATACCCTGCTCTTCTAGTCAGGCCAGGGGGTGATGATGAAAAAGACATGAGGATGATGTCCTTAATTCTTCATAACAACCTAATACTGTCAGCACTCTGCTTACCCACTTTTTAGATGTGAGTACAGACACCCAGAGACTAAGGTAAGAAACTCGTGCTGAGGTTAGATCTTTGCAGACTTTGTATATGAGAAGCCCTAAACTAGGCTCTGTGCCTCAAAGTCCTTACTCAGAACCACTACACGGGGTGGCCTCTGTTTGAAAAATCAGCCAGTGTTGTAGGCTGGGCTCTGGAGAGTGAAGCAAGATGTAGGATGAGTCCCCTTGGAAAGAGGCATGCACACATCTAGAGAGTGATATCTTTACATGAAGCTATTTTTGTAACTTCTAATAACAGTTAGTATCACCATCACCCGCCCTCATTCTTGTCTAGCACATGGTCAAAACAACATCTGTCTTAACAGTGAGCCCAAGCAAACTGATCACCACTGAGATCTCAGTAGCCTACTCTGAGTTCATGAACCACATGATCAGCAACTTTTAATAGGACTGCTTGTCCAAATGATCACAAGCATCAGGGAGGCTGAATGATGGAATGGAGGTTCTGGGCAAGAAAGAAACCATGGCTTGCAGATTAAACCTGTGGGAAAAATTTTGACTTCCAGAAAATTGGTATGGCCGCCTATTTTTTTTTTTTTTTTGCTATCAGTTCTTTTATTGTCTAACTTCTAAAAGTTGGAATGTTGTAAATACTACAGCCTTCATAATTGTACCAAAAGTGACATAATAAAGAACTACTCATTTTCTATCCAGCCTTAGGGTTTGGGGAGCTATGGAGTTTTGGGTGTGGTTTAAGTGTCTCCCTCACAGTACTGTGACTGAAGGCTAGGTCCAAAGGATGGTACATGGAAGGTAGTGGAACTTTTGGGGGTAATACCAAGTATGAGGTCTTTAGGTTGTTGGGAGACAGGGGTATTGGTCATGTGACTGCTGTGGAAGCCCTAAAGAATGGTTATAGAAAGGGTAAGACTGGCAGTGTTGGCTAATTTTATGTCAACTTCACACAAGCCAGAGTCTTTTGGGAAGAGGGAACTTCCGTTGAAAACTCCACCAAACTGGCCTGTGGGAAAGCCTGTTGGTCATTTTAGTGATTGCTAATTGGTGCCTGAGGGCCCAGCATCACCGGGGACAGTGCTTCTCCTGGGCAGGCAGTCCTGTGAATTATTAGAAAGCAGGCTGAGCAAGTCAGCAGACAGTATTCCTCCATGGCCTTCTGCTTCCGTTCCTGTCTCCAGGTTTCTGCTTTGAGTTACTGCCTAGACTTCTATTTCTAGGGATGATTCTATTGAGGTTGTTTTGTTATAGTGATGACATGCTAATGAGAGATGGTATGACGGAGACCTGGAGTAAAGAGGTGGGCTGTGGACCCATCAGAGGAAATATGAGCTGCTCAGCAATTCTCCATCTAAGGACAACCCAACTATTCCAACATGAGCCATGGTTATAAGACCTCATTAGAATTAAGAACTAAAAAGGCTAAGGAATTCACAAGAAAGCACCGTGCTTATCACTACTAGTGCCATAGAAGAAGAAAGAAAGAGTGGGAGCATCCAAATCCTAGAGTGGCCACATCCATTACCACAGCCACTGATCACCTCTGGCCAACAGGAACCTGAAAACTAGAAGCCCAGTCAAGGAGCTGATCTGAGAAATACCCACTAAATTTCACAGCCTTAATCTCTAAAGGAGTATAAAATCTATCATTATTGGTTTAAAACATTGGGAAATGTTGAAATTAGAATATTTTGGTATAATATTTTGGTAAATTTACTGTTAAAGTTAATGCTAACTTTCTCTTTTTGCCTTTTAAAGTGGCTATCAAAGATGCAAAATTACCTAAGTGATTAGATATTCTAGCTCTTAAAATACTTCTGTTAGAATACACTGACTTAGATAGATGGTTGGAGCAGAAAGCCCAGGATCAGGGACCCAAACCTCTGTGAAATAGGATGGGCTGTCTGTTACTGGAATCTCAGAGCTTGGAAGCCACTGAGATACCAACCACTTGTGGGAAAACCATGAGATGAAACCAATACACTATGAAGGTGAGGAGCAGTTGCTTAATAACAGTTATGAAAAAAGAAAGACACAGGATGGTATTTGTTCTTTTTTGATTCTGCTCCACCCACTACAAGTTCTCTTTGGCATCTTTTATTGTCAGGATCCTAAAGAGAAATGTTTATAGAGCAATAGTAGCAGCTTAGAGTAGCCTCAACTGATGCTCAGGGAAAGTAGTATTAATACCCTGCACAACTGGGATTGCTAGAATGACTCATTTTTGAAAGAAGTAAGTGCTCTAGGTTGTTGGCAGTGGGATTCCATTTCCTAGTTCTAACTGGGGCTAAGCAAATTATAAAATATTATGTAGTTCAAACGAAGTACATCTTAGGGTCACATTGCCCATGGGCAATAATATGGGACTGGGTAAAGATGTCTAGAAGTATCCTCCAGCTCTAGCTGGTTTTACGAGCCTTTAATAAATATGTAGTAATAGAGAAAGTTGGATTTATCCAGGGAGAAACCACTGTGGGTTACAACCCAATGCATCCTGGAGGAGGAGAGGCCTGGAGATAGCTAATGGACAAATTTTTCTTGTAAGCAGACCATCACACAATGCTGCTAGTAGTTACCTGCAAGTTTGGCATCTCATTTTCCCATCTAACTGCAAATGCTCATTGAAATTGTCATGTTGATGAGCTGAGCTTCTGATCAAGGTCTGAACAAGAAAATCTATGGATAATCCTTCCCAGAATCCCTGAGACAAATACATAGTGATTTTCAGATGCTAGAAGGTGTGGGGGTAGTGTGATTGGATGGGAATGAAGAGACACACAGGCACAGTTGAGACTGCTTAGTAACTAAGCCTCTCTACTGAGGACGTTTCTTGTTCATATTAGGAGTGACTGACTCTCAGGAGTAGTATTTCCATTTCTAACTGCTTGTGTTTCTTTAGTGATAAGAGAGGAGTAGCAACATGGAATAGACATCTTGGAAATTAAAAGTGCCATCTTAAAGGTCTAATAAGAAAGACCCTCTAAGTGTGTGTGAGATGGCTGTTCTTGGTTGTCAACTTGAAAATATCTAGAATGAACTACAATCCAGAGATAAAGGGCACACATGTGACCTGAATCTTGAGTCAGGAAGGCACAGACTTTTGACCCAGATCTGGAGATGGGATGACACATACCTGTAATCCAGATCTTGCAGCGGGAATGCACACCTTTAATCTGGGCCACACCTTCTGCTGGAAGCCTATATAAGGACAATGAAAGAATGAAAGTTTCTCCCTTCCTCACCTGCTTGACCTCAAATTGCACATCCATTTCTTCACTGCCAATGGAGCCTACTTCTTTGGGATCCCAGCATACAGAAAAGACCAGCTGAGACACCCAGCCTTGTGGGACCAAGCAACTACTAGATTTTTGGATTATCCATTCACAACTGAAAATTGTTGGATTAGTTGGGCTATAGCCAGTAAGTCGTTCCAATAAATTCCATATATATATATATATATATGGAATATATATATATATATAATGAGTATATATATTCATTTTATAAGTTCCATGGCTCAAGAGAATCCTGACTAACACAGTGTTCTTATAGCAACCAATGTGTAGCATTTCTAGAATTTTAAAATGTTGAAATATTGCCCAGACTGCCCTATTTCTCCAAGGTACCTCTGAGTTTCATAAAAACATAAAAATGTTCCCATGAATCTACAAGGATGACCCCAGCTAAGACTCCTAGCAATAGTGGACCTGAACTGGTCATCTTCTGTGATCAGACTGGTGACTACCCCAATTATTATAGGAAAGCTTTCATCCAGTAACTGATAGAAACAGATGTAGAGATCCAGCAAAGCATTAGACTAATCTTGGGGAAATTCTGCTAAAGAGAGGAAGGAAGGATTGTAGGACATCACAAGAAAACCCACAAAACAATTAACCTAGGTTCATAGGAACTCACAGAGTCTGAACCAACAACCAGGGAGCCGGCATGGGACCAACCTATGACCTCTACATATATGTGACAGTTGTGTAGCTTGGTCTACTTGTGGGACTCTTAACAATGGGAGAATTTGCTGTCCTTAATGCTTTGACTAGCTCCTGGAAGCCTAATCTTCATGCTGGATGGCCTTGCCCACTCTGAATACAGGCAGAGGTGCTTAGTCTTACTGCATCTTGATATGCCGTGCTTTGTTAATAGCCATGGGAGGCCTGCCCCTTTCTGAACAGAAACAGAGGAACAGTGGATGGGAGGATGGAGGAGGAAAGGAAGGATGGGGGGAAACCTTTGGTCATGATGTAAAATAAATAAATGAATTAAATAAAAAAGAACATAAACATAATAAATCAAGCGTTACAGTTAAGAAATGTTCATAATAGTGTATCTTCATTGTGTGAAATTGCAATGAAGGGCAAAAAAATCATATTATTTATGCAGGCAAACCTCCAACTGCAAAAGTTGTGGCCACAATGTGTAACAGGCACTTTGTTGAGATGGGAAAGCCATTAATCCTGTAAGTAAAAGACATGGACAGGAAACCTGCTTCAAGTGATGGCAATATTCTCTCCAGAAGGCATAGGTTTTGCTATCATCTGAGATTTTGGGTATCAGCTGTGGGTGATTATAATTCATTCCTGCAAGTAAAGAGGTTTATTGTACTTCTGGAATTGGTGGACAATAGCAATTGTGATGGGTTTTCAGTTTTAGACTTTGCTCTGGATAGCAATTCTCAACATTTTGGAACCAGTACTAAGTCTTATGATTCGAAGAAGATAGCAGACATACTGTCTGAGCTCCTGCTGTGAACAACAATGGCTTGCCATGTAAACCAAAGATGGTTCACCCAACAATTAGATGTAGGACAATCATACTCCCCCTTTACACTTTGGGGGTGAACTCTTGTAAACAGAGACCCAGTGGTGACTGGTGGCAATATCAGACATTCAGTTCTTACCTTTGTAGAACTATAAGATCAAGATGAGTAAAGAGAAGCTGCCTCATTAGGAAAGAAACCTACCTTGTGACTGTACACCTCATATGCTCTACAGACCCCCTTCTAGGCCCCACCTCACAAAAGTTCTGGAGAAAAATGTTAATGTGTGGACCTTAAAAAACATTAAACATCAGAACTAGCACAATACCTTTGAATTTAATGTACATGGAGGGGTATGCATGAGTCAGGGTTCTCTAGAGGAACATAAGTAGGATGAATATGTATTAAAAGGGCAGTTATTAGGATAGCTCACAGGATATGAACTGAGTATTCCAACAATGGCTCTCTGCATCATGGAGAGGCTGAGAACCAGGTAGCCACTTAGACTATGATGGTGGATACTTTGGCACCCCCAATTTTATCATGGGGAGGCTAAGAACCAGGTTGCTGCTTAGACTATTAGGATGCTTTGGTAGCCCCAATATAAAGCAGAAGTCCTAAAGGATCGCTGGAAAGCCACTTCTCTTCGTGCAGTTCATGGTGGAAAGCGGATGAAGCTGGGTTCTAATGTCAAGAATGGCAGTAGCAGCTACAGCAACAGCATAGATACACTTGCTCACAAGTAGTAAAGGCAGGCAAAAGTAATAGCTCATCCCTTGAACCTTCTTATGTCTGGACCATCCACTCTTAGGGAGGGTCTTCCTCCATGGTTAATTCCAGCCAGCTCCCCAATAAATACATGGAGACTTATTACTTATGAATGCTCAACCTTAGTTTCAGCTTGTCTCACTAGCTCTTATAACTTAATTTAACCTGTTTCTATTTCATCTATGTTTTGCCCCTGTCTTTTCACCTTTCTTTTGTCCTGTATGACATACTTTCCTGCTCCCTCTGTGTCTGTCTCTCTGGCCCCTGGTGTCTCCCTGCCATCTCTTTTCTTTCTTCCCCTTCTTCCTCCAAGCCTAAATTCCTCCTCCTACTTACTCTTCCTGGCTAGAAGTTCCTTCTATACCTGCGCCCTCACTATTGGCCATTCAGCTTTTTATTAGACCAATCAGGTGCCTTAGAGAGGCAAGGTGAAGCAGTAACACATCTTTACATAGTTAAACAAATATTGTATATCATAAACAAATGTAACACATCTTTGCACAGTTAAAGATATGTAGCTTATCTTTTTATAATTAACAAATATTCCACAACCTGAATTCTTACAAGTGATACCCTCACAGACATGCTCAAGTCTTGTTAGTTGATTCTATATCTAATTAGGTTGACAACCAAGATTAACTACTACAGAGTAGATTACTTTGAAGTGATGCTCACGTCATAGTACTGGGAATTGAAATCTGATGAATATCCAGAAAGATGGATTTCTTGAGAAACTGATTTTGGACATGATTGTTGGAATTGGGGTGTTGGAATCCTATAGAGGAGTCTACTAGGCTTTCCGCACTCTTCTCCCTGCAATGGGGTCTTACTAGTGGAGTGAGTTTGAGAAGCGAAGCTAAGAGCATCCTTTTCCTCCTTGTTCCAGTGAAGGCTGCACATCACCTCCTACTTGGCCTTCTGTCATGTGAAGAAGCAGTGTTTCTGGGAAGCTCACAATGCTACAGTGCCACCTTTTTTTAAGTTTATAAACTTTATCATAAAAATATTGCAAGCAAATAAAACATCACAAACAAAAATTAACCAGACCCAAAGTCTACACAACTTAATGAACTTCTTTTTATTAATTATTCATACAATGTCGGGTGATGGGTGTCTGAATATTATTGTTTGACAAGCAGATTTTGTTTTTTATTTAATTTTCACAATTCATAATTTTTCACTAAGTATACATTTATATTGTCTTAAGGGTAATATAGGAGTAATAACTATCATAAGGACTCAAACCAGAAGAGATACAGGTGCATATATTTGTAAAAAAAATCATGTTTTATGACACATGTATCTGAAAATGTGCTGCCGCAGACAAAGGGGAGTGCCCTCTACTTGGATAGCCCTGTTAGTTCCCATCTGAGAGGGTGCACACCTGCCTTTCTCCTGTTTGAATCTGTTCATCTCCGTGTGCTCACCCCTCTCTGCTCAGCAGTAGAAGTTGCCCTTTAATTAAGATATGCTCTGAAAATGGATTCCTGCATTGAACACAAATGCAGTCACAATTGCATGGCCTGCAAAAATAATGAAGCATGCTTCTCACTCTCCCAAACACAGCAACTGGAGTTGCATTATTTCACCCACTCATGCTAACTCTGAGGAGGTCTTCAGCCTTCCCAGACCAAGCCTTGGCTTCTCATGCATGAGGAACCAAAAGGTTCTCTGGCCTCTGAGTACCTTATTTTTCCTTGCTCCCTTTCTATGTGAACTGGGTATCCATGGAAACAGCTGAAGGATTAATACCCAAAATAGACTATCATCCATTTCCCTCTGAACAATACAGTACAAATAGCGATTTGTGCATCAAAGATATGAATTCTTGCAGCAAATTAGGAGTTACATTTGGAAAATACAGGCAGGAGGGAGGTGGTCAAGGTTACATCTCTAAACACTTTCTTGATACACACAGTGCATCTGTCATACATGGACGCGTTGGGTTCCTCGAACACTTCATCTGAATATTTAAAGCACAATTTCTTAAACTTTTTTCCCACTCATGACCCCTTCCTTCTTAAAAGATTTTCATATGATCCTAGTCATTCAAATCTTTGAATTAGATATACAAATCAAATATTCACTTGAATAAATAATGAGAAAATTCATTTTAAGTCTTTGGTATACATATCATCTTACTAGTGGCT
The DNA here is from genome assembly GCA_004026605.1 of Ondatra zibethicus. NCBI lineage: Eukaryota > Metazoa > Chordata > Mammalia > Rodentia > Cricetidae > Ondatra > Ondatra zibethicus. The sequence goes on from PVIU01000698.1 coordinate 8,005, forward strand.
AAAAATTTGCCCACTAAAGAGGTAGTTGTTATTCATTTTTACATAAAGAAGTAAACTTTGGCTGAATATATGAGACTTCAGAATACAGAGCATCTTCAATACTTTTCAGAGTTGGTTGAAAGTTTGGTTTTATATTTGTTAATGCTCAGAGTGTTGCTTTGCCTAAATACATAAGATAAAATGAAAGAAGTAAGTTTAGACCCATCTCAGACACTGTTAGAAACCTTGCTCTAATCCCAAGCCCAAACACACTGGAATGATTCTCTGTGAAACTTAAGTCGGCAAGTCAAACAGCACCTGAGGTGAGATCCCAATATTCCAAGAAAATCACATCAAAAGGTATTCTTAATATTTACTTAATAAGGAAGAAGGTAGCAAAATATCACAGGCCATGGTTTTCTGTATTTAAACCTTTGCATTGTTCTAGAGCAGAAGACTGTACGTACACAGCAGCTCGTAACAGACTGCGGCCTTTGATCTGAGCTGAGGTGACCGGGCAGCACTCACTACATCACAGCACAAATGCAATGCAGAAGGCATGCGCTGGGCGCTCAGAACAGTGGCTGCTGTGGTGGAGCCAACACAGGTTGGGGGGCTGTTGCCAGAACCAGCACCTCAGATGCACACAGTTTTGATTGTGAATTAATGTTTGGTTGCCTTTTACCCTTCCTCAGATTTTCATGACTCCCACATTCAGTCCCAGGGTTGTGATCCACAGTTTAAGAAGGTGTGTTTTAATGAATCTGGGCCTGGGGCCCACGTGGCTTTTTTGCAATAATGGTGACCCAGCCCATCACAACCAGGTGTCTGTAACCCAGGGATGTAGCTGCAGTGAGCAACAGATGGTAGAGTCTAGCCTGCCATGCTAGTTTGTGCCATTCATACCCCATATCAGCATGGCAGAAACATACTCTGGGATTTTGGTCGACATTTTAATCTGAGATGAATACACATCCCTGTAATATAAAATAGTAGAATTATGTAGAAACATAGCACAGGAGATGGTATTCATGGAATAATTTTGATGTTCTGGAGATCTACAGAAACATTATTTTATCTAATAATTTGTATTTGTTTTTTATTGCATTTAGTGTGTTTGTGTGTATGTGTGTGTGTGTGTGTGTGTGTGTGTGTGATAGAGAGAGAGAGAGAGAGAGAGAGAGAGAGAGTTGGTAATCAGAGGATTATTTAATTGAAAATAAGTTTAGGGGATTAGAATTACGATATTCATTGGATACATGAGCGCCAGAGAAATGACATGGCTTGGAAAACCCAGAACTATGTAGAGGAAGAGGCTGGACTTAATCTCAGGCTTGGCTTTACTGCCCATGTGGGGAATATCCCCCTTCTCATTGGATTCTTTTATGCCTTAGTAAATTGTGTTGCTTTGTTCATATAGATTTTATGCTTTTAACAATTAAGATTTGTTGTAGGTGTTTAAAAATGTCAAACAATTAACAATGATGAGCCTGACAACATTAGGAAGTGAATTAGCAGAATAATTCTTGTTAGTGTATAAAAGGAAAAGGTACATTGTATTATCTGTTTAGTGGACAAAGTGGCCTTGGCTGAAATTTAATTTCCTCTAGCAATTACATTTGAAACATCAGGAAACACCGGAAGACTTCTTTTAACACGTTACAGAATTGACAGCATCAGAGTAAAGGAGGAAACCACGAAACTGTTGTCATTAAAGCCGGGGGAAATTCAAAAGTCTGCTGTCTCCACCACCACTCACCACTGTTTAAGCTTTGGTGAGCTCATTAGACAAAGAAATGAAAACAAATGTAAATCTATGGGAAGAAAAAGAACTATCAGTGTTTACAGAAGAGTTGATTATATACATTTTAAAACAGCACAGGGGAGTAGAATAAGAAACTATTAAAACTAGTTGGAAAAGCCATAAAGCTGTCCAATTAAGGTATCAATGTTCAGGGAAAAAAATAGAATGGAAAAGAACCTATCAGTTTTATGAACAATAACTTCACCTCCCAAACAGCGTGCATATATTAACTGTTTTTCTCTGCTGTGATAGTTACGAAGTTGGACATCTTGAAATGTTAAGTGGTTAAAAATACTTTGCTTAAATTTCTGTTAATTTTTAAAATATGATTACCTTGTGTGGTGTGTATGTGTGCGTGTATGGGTATGTGTGTATGCGTGTGCATGCATGTGTGTGAGATAGTGACACCAGCTGTTCTCCTTTCAGAAATATACAAAACCAGAGGACATCTCTCTATTGGGAAAACGAAACAAGTCACCTTCACAGGTGGAGTTGGCTCATCACCTCCATCATGTATTTGAAAGGAAGGAAAGAAGGAAGGAAGGAAGCCTATATTGTCAGGAGTAGAGACACCAATTAAAAAAATCAAGACGATTTACTCTCTTCTGTTTTTATTTATTTATTTTTACTATTTACTTTATTTTTATTTATGTGTATATACAGGTTTCAGATGGCTCAGTGGTTAAGAGCACTGCCTGCTCTTCCAAAGGTACTGAGTTCAATTTCTAGCAACCACATGGTGGCTCACAACTATCTGTAATGAGATCTGGTGCCCTCTTGAGGAAGAGACCTGGTCAGTCATTCTCATTAACTTAGACCATGAAACCCAATATGGACAAGTTCAACAGAACCACCATAAGTGGGCTGCCCATGCTTCAACATTGCCAGGACATAAATTTCATTTCATTTCATTTCATTTCATTTCATTTCATTTCATTTCATTTCATTCACAGGTTTCTGAGGAGGCTAGAAGAGGGAGTCAGAACCCCTGGACTTGGAGTTACAGGTTGTGCCTGCTAGTTCTATGTCAACTTGACACAAGGTAGTGCCATTTGAGAAGCAGGAATCTCACCTGAGAAAATGTCCCTCCCTAGCTGACCTGTAGGTAAGCCTGTGATGCAATTTCTTGACTGATGAATTGTGGGGAGGGTTCAGTTAACTGTTGATGGTGATACCCCTGGGTTGGTGGTGGTCCTGAGTGTTAAAAGAAAGCAAGTTGAGAAAGCCATGAGCAATCAAGCCAGTAAGCAGCATTCCTCAATGGCTTCTGCATCAATTCCTACCTGTAGGCTCCTGCCTGAGTTCCTGCCCTGATTTCCTTGGATGATGAACTACAGTTTTAATGCAAAATAAGTGGTTTCCTCCCTAAGTTCATCATGGTGCTTTCACAGCAATAGAAAGTAACTAAGAAACAGGAAGTTGCGAGCTGTACCATGTGGTTGCTGGGAACCAAATTCAGGTCCTTTGGAAGAGTAGCAAGAGATCCTAACCACTGAGCTATCTCTCTAGCTCCATGATCTGATTTTTAAAAGAAATGCTATGTTATTTTTTTTTAAGCTAGCAGTCTGGTGATGATGATTTTATGTTTTGATTCTAGCGGGGCTGGAAGGATAAAGAATGTCTCACACCTGTGGCTGTCGATGGACATGGGGTTCAGTGAGAAGCGCCCATTTGGAGACTTCTCTTACTAAGACACTGACATACTTCTTTGTTTGTAAAAACAAAACAAAAAAATATATAATGACAACAAAGAACCTCTCCAGATGCTCAGGGCAGAGACAAGAACCTCAAATCCAGACTTGACTGTCCCAAAGTGCAAATGTCCACCACTTTTTCTAACTGTTCTCTTGTAATTTCCCAGTCTCCATTTTCAAGATGAGGGAAATTTCTGTTGGACCTGATGGACAAATCCTTGAGAGACTGTGGTATGTTCCTGCTTGAACAGTATGCCGTGCCTTTTGGACCACAACGCCATGGAGGAAGTTGTAGTATCCTGTGATGAAGGAGCAGTGATGGTGTGAGAGGCAGGTACCCAAACTCCGAGGCTTCAGGAATTGTTCTGTGTCTCATAATCTAATGCTTGGTTGTTCCCTGTTATTCGGTTTTATCTATGGATCTTACTTAGAATAGCAGCTCGAAGCTGTTGGTGCAATAGAGAGAACACAGGCTTGTAGTGAGTCACACTCCCGGGCTCAGGCATCTCCTCTATTACCCATCCGCCTGATGTCATTGGGCATCTTCCTGAATGTCTGTCTCTTTTCCTTTTTTTTTTTTTTTACCAGTTCAACAATGCTATTCATGCCTTCCTCCCCTTAGACAAGTGTGAGGATTAGAATCAATGTGTGCAAAGCATTTGGGATCCAAAGAAATGCTTCATACCAGGAGCTGTTGTGATTATGCACCAGCTGGTTTTGCTACGTTTCTGGACAAACCTGTTTGAAACAAGGGAGCCTCCAAGGGCTGGGGATGATCAGTGTTAATCTGGGTCTAAGGAAAATAGGATGGTAGGGCCACCTCGTTCCTATGGAAAAACAACTACCATTGAAAAGCTTATGATTTTGTACTCTGCCCTTCTCCTTCAACAAGACTGCTCTGCAGAGGCCTGGGTCTTTCTCTCTCCTAAGCTTCTGCCTGGGAGCTCTCAGCAAAGCTTGCCAGTTTCTAGGTCCTGCTAGTACAGTTGACAAGGGAGAAGACTTGACTGATCCACTATGGAGCCAAGGTTTCCCACAATTTCCACTATAAAATGACACTGGCACTGTTCATTTTGTGACAATGCTGTCTAAGCTAAACTTGAAATGTCTATTGCATTAAAACAATTTCACACTCATTTCTGAATCTTGAAGGATCTCTTTTAAGACAGCCTTACTTTCATTGGAATGCGACAGAAGAATTTGCAGCCCCCCAAAGAGTGAACCACTACTTTGAACAAAGGACAATTTGAAAAGGGAGAGAATGGCTTCTCACAGTGGTCTAAATCCTTACTCAAAGAAAAGGACCTAGGGCATGTGGACTTGGAGAGACACAATACACATTGTCAGAAACAAAGATGTTTAACTGAGCAATAGCCATTTTCAGAAAATTCTCTGAAGGTTAGCAGAGGGAGGGAGCAAGGAAGAGAGAGAAGGGGAGGAGAGGGAAGGAGAGAGGAGGAGAAGGAAGGACAGAGGAGGAGAGGGAGGGAGAGAGGAGGAGAGTGAAGGAGAGAGTAGAGTGAAGGAGGGAGGAGGTTTTCCCTATCCTAGGTGGTAAAATTCTAGAATGAACAGAAACCAACAAGAAGTATGGATGGGAGATGAGACCCTTGAGAGCATTTCTCCAGTCTCTTTAATTTATAGTTTTAATAACATTTCAATACCCTTTACAACTTTTCAGCATCAAGCTTGCAAAACGTGTTCATCTAAACACCACTCACTGGATGTATTAAGTTTTCTTCAGTACTTAAACTCCTTTAGGATATGAAATACCACCTTGACACTCCTAATGGAGAACAGGATGAGAGCAGATGCTAAGTTAAGACTGGTAGGGGAGCAGAATCTCCAGCGTGCCCGAGAAACAAAATGTGATTCCTCCACCTGCCTCATGAACTCAACACTCCGTCATGGTTCTTGCCTTTACCCCAGCACTTTCCTGCAGTTTAGGAGAGCAAACAGGGCATTGGGATTTTTCCTGCACCAGTTCAAGCTTGACATTGCTATTTATTTATTTCTTGTTTTTACCTGCCTCATCTTTCTGAACTTTAGAAAGAAAGCGCTGGCCATCTTCCCAGTCTGGGGAAGAAGGAATGAGATGCAAAGCATTCCTTGGTAGGGGGACATTGTTTAAGAATGCCACACCTCTGAGTTACAATAGCTTTAATTTTCTGTTTTGCTGCATATTACTTATTCTTTATCCCAAAGGAACTTATAAGCACCTTAGGTGTAGACACCAGGTACAAGGATGTCTTTTATGCTTCCCTATGGTTCTGGATCATAGCAATAAGTGAATTTTGATGAAAAAACTCTTAGTAACTCTTTACCAGTTTATTAGTGATTATGTAATTATAATAGGATATTAAAAGGGGAGTTGTACTGGTTAGTTTTGTGTGTCAGCTTGGCACAAGCTAGAGTCATCAGAGAGGAAGAAGCCTCAGTTGAGGAAGTGTCTCCATGAGATCCAGCTGTAAGGCATTTTCTCAATAGTGATCAGAGGGAGAGGGCCCAGTCCATGCTGGGTGCTGCCATCCCTGGGTTGCTGGTCCTGGGTTCTATAAGAAGGTGGGTTGAGCGACCCATGAGGAGCAAGCCAGTAAAGCAGCTCCCCTCATGGCCTCTGCGTCATCTCCAGCCTCCAGGTTCCAGCCCTGCTTCTGTTCCTGTCCTGACTCCTTCCAGTGATAGACTATGATATGGAAATGTCAACCAAATAAAAACCCTTTCCTCCCCAACTTGCGATTTGGTCATGGTGTTTCATCACATCAAAAGAAACCCTAAGACAGGAATTGACCAATTACAAACAAATGGGTTAATAAACTATGGTATATTCTATGAGTGGAACATTATACAGAAACTGAAACTGTGTACTGGAAGAATTCTTAAGGAACTGACTCACACTATGTTATGTATCAAAAAGCACATAGACGTGATCATTACTTCTTTATCTGGCCAGTGCTGTAATGCTTTTGAATCACGAAGCAAAGACTAAATGGTTCTATCAGGGAGGTGGAATTGTAGCAGGTCTCCATACCCTAGTACAACTGACACCATGTTTGAGGCACTGTTTTGACCTTGGAACCCAGCACATAGATCCTAATACTTTCCTTAAAAGGAACAAACATCTAATCTTTCGAATCCCTGGTCCATAGTTCCAGGATCCAGGAAAGTCCTTAACTCTACTACTCTTGCCTTTTGTCTTCTCTAGTTTATCTTCCTGCTAACTGTTCTTATTAACTGAACTGTATCAACCAGGATGTGTGGTGTTTGGGGGGGGCGCATAAAAGACAAAGAATGGTGAGGCTCAGAGTTGCATGATTTGGACAAATTCCCCAAGCAACTGCCAGCCAGCAATATAGACTTTCTATGCGGCTTTAAGGATGGCCATGTATAGTCGCTGGAGAAGTTACTTCACAATGTTCTGGAGACCCCTACAAGATTTCCAGAGACTGGGACAGTGGGACACTGGGAGCCTCAGACCTCCTGGGCTGATAGTGTGGGGGATCAGACAGCACCTGGAGGTGCTCACTCTGAGACATTCCAGTGCCTCAGGAACTTCTCCCACCTCTGCTCCTGTTGACCCGGAGGCTCCTGTCATCTCCAGCATATATCGGAAACTACAGAAAGTTACCTGATCTATTCCCTCCAGAGCAGAGTCTAAGTCTGCTGATGGTATCTCCTGCATAGGACACTTAGAAAAAGCCAGAAAGGGTCCAAGATTCACGTGAGATGTCACCAGATCTCTGATTTCAGTCTGTGGTTGTCTTTATTGCTGCCCATCTGTGTATCTCTATGTGTTTCTGTCAGTTTCGTTGATCAGAGAAGCCTTTCTAAAATGGGAGGGGGAGTAAGCAGTTCCAAGGCACAGTTGACATGCGTGTTAAACTATTTCAGAGAGGGTTTCGTGGATGACGATGGATATATTGACCAGCGGTTACTCTAGTGTGAGATCAACCCCTCTGGCTTAAGACGTGTACCCCTTGTTGGGGACACGAATCCTTCTGGCTCATCCAGTTATCCAGAGAAGCTCAAAACCTCTACCTGCTCTTTCAGTCCCATTGGAGAAAATTGACTTTCCCCACTCCGTATGTCTCAGCATGGCCCTTGTCCCATGGAGATGGCACAAAGTGATCCCACCACTGAGTGCTGCATTATGGAGGCTCAGGCTAGCCAAGCCACTGATGGCTCTGGCTTCAGTAGGCACCAACCACTCTTAAGTGCAAACTGCTCAGTAGAGCCAGCCCTCTTCTCTAAGGGGTAAAGTGCCATAATAAATTATTCTCTTGAGTCACTACGTTTTCAATGGACTTTTTATGTAACAATGAATAACAGAAATAAATTGTCTGGGGCATCATCAGCAAAGACTACATAAGGATTACATATATGAGTGATTTTCTAGAACTGATGAATGAAAACCTAAAATGGCAAGGCGGAGGAAGAAACTGGAGGTCTTTCTTTCAGTCGCTCACCAATGCGGAGTCAATGAAGCAGCTGTTTATGGATGCTTGCCCCCTGCTTTGGTTCTTTTACTGTTGTGCTTACAGTTTCCTTATTGCAAAGCAATGTGGTATTCTAGAAAACACCCAATGTTTACCGTCTTGGAGCATCCTACGCAAATCTCAACTGTCATCTACGTTGCATAGCAACAGGGCCAGTCCTCTCAAAAGACCGTGTCTGCCCAGATGTCCTTCACAGAGCTCAGGATACTGACTATTTCCATGTAGTTTGCAAAGCATGTTCATCTATACACTATCTACTGGATGTGTTAGGTTTTCTCTAATACTTAAAGCCCCTTCCCCACAGATTTTGCCCTCAACTGGTGGAAACCATCTTACCTCAAAGGTCCCAGCACTCTCACTTACCTCGGGAATGATCCACAGCCAGCGATGGGTAGATTCAGGTGTACTAATGTTTATGTTAGCACAAGAGGAGTCATTACGGAAGGAGGTTTATTCACGCAGACTCTCTTCTCATGGAACAGCTCATGATTACAGACATCAGAAGTTCATAGTTTTCTTTGGCTGTACTTCCTTACTTAGCCAGTATTTCCCATTCCCTAAATGGTTGATCTCCAAACAAAATTCCCCTCATAAATCCCATGTCGTTAAACTCCAGTCTCAGACACATGCTTTCTTTTAGATTCCACTTGGAGGTCCAAACAGCGCTGAGATGAGAAGCTGAAATTGCCTAGCATGATAGTATCAAACAGGCTCAACAAATGGTAACAGCTCTCCTCACCTCGTTATTGCTGTAAAGTGGGAAAGATGTGAGGAATTTCTTTCGACATGAAAGGTACTCAAGCGAAGTTTTCTACACTCAGTATATAAAGACAAGAGAAGTAGTTGAGGGACACTGACTTTTAAAAGCAGGGCTATTAATATTCATACTTATTGTATGGAGTAACTAAAAACTGTAGTAGTGGTATTGGTGAGTTCTCTAGAAGACACCCTCAGTAGGGGGACCCAATACCTCTCTACTTGGTGACAAGCATGGATCAGTCTCTGCCTTCCTAGGCTGTCCTCAGAATGGAGTTCAGTAAAGAGGACATGATATACCTGCTACACAAAGCATAGTAGATAGGTTCTTTTTTGCAAAAGCGTCACACTTCAAAAAGATGCCCAGGCTACAGGACACTCCATGTATATCTTCAGCACTGGGTATGTTCAAGTCTGTCCTTACCCTGCTTCTCACCCATAGACCTGAAGAGTAACTGTAGAAGATGTTAATCAGTGGTACAGTGTGTTGAGAGGTGGGGTCTTTAAGATGTGACAAAGTCAGCTGCACTCAGGAACTCAGCAGCTGTGGTTGTGTGCTCAAGGTGAAGCCAGTCAGCATCCTAGCAGGAAGCAGGCAGGTTCCTAGCAGCCCTCACCCCTAACTGAGAAGCTGTTGACAGGGGATCGTTTCTAGGGGAGGGAGAGTTAGTGTTTTAAGGGTGTGGCCCCTTACTTCAGTGGATGGACCCACACTCAGGAGTATATGGACAGTACCAACTGGACTTTACTGGGTTATTAAAATGAAAAAAAGAGTATATGGAATTGAGAGGGGGAGGCAAGTTGAATGAGTGGACCTGAGAGGAGTTGGGGGTAAATAGGATCACAAAATATATTTCATGACATTCTCAAAGTATAAACATACAATGTTAAAAATAATTAGCAATGTTATTGAAGTTTTGCTCCTATCAATTATGATGCTATTGCCACAGAGTGGGTGAGCCATCCTGGAAGTGGGTTTCTCATAAGGGAAGGAGGAAAGTCACTTTCTCCTCCCTCTCCCTCCATCGACCCTCTCACTTTCTGCCTTGGGGTGGCATAAGAAAGCCCTTGCTAGGCCATGGCTCCTTGATGTCAGATTTCTAAGCCTCAATGTTGATAAGAAAATTTCTTATCTTTATAAATCTTATAGCAACACAACATAGACAAAGAGAGCCCTCTGCACTTTGGCCCAGGGTTTTCAGTGACCCAGGATGTCGTATGGGGGCAGGGGTGTGCTTTCCAGGATCTGTCAGCGGCACACACATATATCCTGCCTGCCTTAGGCAGCATTTCTGAGCCTAAGAGGACTGGCTGGCATGACTCTCATCTTTTATGGCTGCCTATTTGTGGGTAACCAATCAGTTTTTATGTGACTGGCTGCCTGTGAGTGTATTCTGTCTCAGTGAAGTCAGTGGGCAGTAAGCCTGCTTCACACGGGTATTATAATACCACTCCATTTGGTGTCTGGATATTAAATGCAGTCTTGACACTTCTCATAATTGTGAGCAGATGGACTCACAGGTACTCACACCAAAAGTCAGATTCAGTTACTTTGGTCATTAACACGGTTTATTATTGGCACACTTACCAGTAAAGCATACATAAAATACAGCTGTTTTATGACACACGGAGCCACTGTGTCTTTACATGTATAGAGGAACATATTAATATGCAAATGGAAAAATTAGTTCTCTTATAAAGCCTCACATAAATACACTGAACTTGCCCCAAAAGAAAAGTCCCCATGAAAGAACCAGGTGAAGGATTTACAAAATATTATACAAGAAATATAGCATGAAAAAAAAAAAACAACCACCAACTCAGTCAACTCAGATACAATTTAAAAAAAGAAGAAATACAAAAAGTTTCAGATTTATTAAGATTTCCACAAAATTAATGGATTACATGGCTTGAAAATATTTGGACCCACAGCGAGTTCACAAATGCATACACTTCCCAGGGTCCATTTGTCTCTGTGTACATAGTAAAATCTACCCATATATCTTTGAGGATTCCTTGTTTCAGTACTTGGCCTAAAGCGAAATAACTCAGACTCAAGAACCAATTAGGATCAGCTTGCCAGAAACTCACCTAGTTGTGTCTTCTTGGGCTCTTGCCACATGGAAAACCAGTGGAAAGTGAAGGGGGTGGGCGGGAAATACATATAAATTACTTTCCCAAAACAGATTTTCTTTTCTTTTTCTTTTTTTTTTTTTTACTGAAACAAGAAACTCTCAAATGCAAGTCAAAAAGCAGAAAATATTTTACAATATTAAAAAGTCATCTGTAGTTGGGGGTCAGCATGTGACTGTGATCCTGAGCACGTTCGGACAGCATGGCCTTCGGTAGGTGCATGGACAGGAAGATGGACACAAAGAGGGAGGGAAGACCGTGCCAGGAGGTGCAATAGCCTCTGTTGCTTCTAATTACCGCCAGGGACAGTGTCTGTACTTCTTGTGAAGGCCTCCAAGGAGAGGCCACGGAGGCTCATTTGAACAATCCTCTCAATTAAAAAAAAAAGGAAAAAATTGCAAGAAAGAAAATCAGGTCATTATGATAAGAAATAGGTTTTTGCATGGAAACGTTTTGTTTGTGTGGGTTTAAATTTCACCTCTTTCCTCTCCTGATAGAGAATTGCGACTGGAATTCTACCCCACTGGGCCTATGGGACAGTGGAATCAGGTGCCGGCAGGCCCATCTTACTGGGAAGCCTGGGGTGGGGGGTTTTCTGATTTGGTCTCTTGCGTGGCGGGAGGTTTACTGTTCCACGGGCTGTTGTTCCCCAGGGCAGGTGAATTGTTGAAGTCTTCCTCGTCGTCCATGCCGTTGGCCGCATCATACTGCGTGTTTTCTAATCTAGTGATTAGCCTTTCGTCCTCGTCCCCAAACTCACCTCCCATCAGAGTTGGCTCTCCTACCACCATCACATCCTGTGAACAGCAGCTGACATTATTACAGGGAAACCTTAGGGGAGAGAAGCTCAGCTTAAAACAACACCGGGAGGCGCTCGGGGGACCTAGGACAGACACACTTGTGTGCGCTGTACAACCGGGTCAAGTCTCAATGTCGGGGGGCCGAGACGCATATTGGATTTCTACAGGAAATAAACATCGCCTCCTGATGTGTAACAACCACGCGAGTTTATGTCCTTAGTGCGCAGCCTGACACCGGAGAACGAGCAATGCTAGCAATCTGCAGAAATAAAAAAATGGATTTTTCAAAATTAAAAAAATCCACGCTTGGAACTTGCTGACCCGGGGCACTTCTGAGAGGGCAATAGAACCTTTTTTGACAATACCTTTCAAAAATCGCCACCTTCACTGAGGGCTTGTGAGTGGCCCTGTCATCTTGCAGAGAGCTGGGACACATGGATAGGTAAGGTACCTTTCTACAATACCCACACAACTCATTCCAAATGGTATTCTCGGTCCCCAGGATGATATACATTTTAATTGAAGAAAGAATCCCTCTCTTTTCTACTCTGCCAGGTCCTTTTATGCAGCCAATATCCTTGACATTCTGCTACTTAATTATGGTAATTAATTTAGGTAAAGTTTTCGATAAAAACAATGTTCACACTGATTTGACAATTTGCATAGCTAATTAAGTCATTAGCAAAAACCTGCTGATTGCCAACAAGCCCTGAATTTACCATCTGTTATTTCATGGTGCCTGTCACCTATCTCCACACAGGCAACCCTGCTACCAATCTGGGCAGTAAAGAGAACCAGTCTGTCCAGCTGGTCCCATAAAAGAAAGATGAAGAGCAAGCTAATTATAATCACACCGATGGAGCTGGTAGTCATTAGGGATGGGGACGAGCAAGAAGAATCTGAGTAATCACTCCTTTAAGTACAAATTGTCCTTCCATGCAAACAAGAAAACTATCTACTGTAGCTGGGAGCTCCTGGAGAAGCCACAACTGGAGAAGCCTGGGCCTGGGGATAGGGGCAGGGACACACACAGGACACAGCCCAGCTTCTTCGTTCAAAGGGGATTGATTATATAGGAATGTGACCCAGGTGTGGGGCAGGCTAGCTTTCTTCTGGGTAGGATCCGAGCAGCATTTTACTTAAAGGTTCAAGGCTTGAGGAGGGCGTGTTACTCTCAGCCTCCAGGAAGCAACAAAAAGTCTTGCTAGGCCAGCAGCATTGGAGTGATGGGTGTGCAGCTCTTTCGCAGCGAAGTTAATTCAGTAAAACGTTTGACCACTGGGCATTTTTTCTAAAACCTTGGGGAGCTTCGCCTAGCCTCTAGAGAAGGGAGCAACATTCTCTGATACCATCTAGAACTATGAAGGTGTCCCTTGAACAAACTCCTTAATTAGCACCTCATCTATTCCTGGATGGAAAACCCTGTTTTGATTATTCCTTCCCTGTGTCCTTCTTTATTTGGATGAGATGATTTCCCACACTATGTTTTCTGACTAGTCATTGTTGTGAACTGGTAGGTTTTTTTTTTTTTTTAGGAGAAATGGCCCAGGTGGAGTAAATACATGAAATGTGAGCTTGGTTAACTCAGCAATAGAGGTACTGCTAAGGGTACTGGCCTGATACTAAACTGGGTGCTTCCAAGACAGTGTTCGCTAGGAACGACGAGCCAGAAATGACACTGACATGTAAGGAGACTCATGAGGACTCTTAAGATGAGATGCAAAATAGGCACTGTCTTTCCGACTGGGAAGAAGGGCCATGTGGTTTTAGATGGAATATAGACACCGCACAGACTTGTGAACATTATTCAATTAGCAGAGGCTGGCTACCATTTCACTCACGGGAGTCCGAGGGTAAGAAAGTGACACTTAGGTACAGGCAATTAGGAGGCTGTACTTATGATGAAGAACAAAAGGAGGCAGAAAGGATAGGAAGGGAAAGATTGGCAGAGCTCAGCGTGAGGATTAATGAACACACTTGGACAGACGTGGGGGACATGCATTGCGTGTCGCCGGGCAGGAGAGGACCATAGAACCACCCACATGGGTCTGTGTTAGTACTGTGATTCCAAGGCCATCGAGAGAAGCTGCAAGAATACGGAGCAGCAAAGGAGGTTTGGGAAGCAGAGGGGAAATGGAAGAAGCGGCTGGTTTCAGCGTGTCTTTAGAAGGAAAGTCCCCAGCACTGCAGATGTGCTCTCTGCATTAGAAAATGACATCCATGCAAGAAAAAAACAATAGGTGTGTAGTGGTTTGAGTCTCTCCAGGGGGGCTCTAGCATAGGCTTGTAATATGTAGAGAACCCCACCTTATCCCCATACACCAGAAAAAGCTGGAAAAGATGCCCAGGTGTAGGTGTTTGTAAATGCTCTATGTTTCAGAGAGCTGATAAGTTGGCTTTGTTGGTTCTTCTAAAGTATTCTTGACTAGAAGCATAACTCTGTGTGTGTGTGCATGTGCATACATGCATGTGTGCATCTGTGCTGTGCATGCGTGCGTGTGATTTAGTTGACAGGTGACTAACGAATAAAAAGAACTTTCGACTTTCTACGCACATGGTGCTGGAGGCCATTTACGGAGTTCTTTGAACTCTATTTGGTTTCTCTTTGGTTCCTTTCACACCTTTACAGAAGTACAGTGCTGCTCTTCTCCGCTGTCTCCGCTTGCTATTGTCACACAAAGTAATAGGAGACAGGCTGTCCATTCCAGGTTGCTGCTAGCTAGGGGATGTGAAATGCAAGTCCCCACCCCCATGTCCTGGAAATCCCACTTCAGTGGTGAGAGTGACTTTCCTTCCCTTGTCCAGCCTCAGTGATGCGCTGGGGGCCCAGGAATCCACCTGAGAGTAGCCCACATACCCTTGGTTCCCCATGAGGCTGACCTCTGCTCCTGAGCTGGGAGCTTGGAGGTGCCATTGGCTTTTGCCCATTTCACACCTTCTCACTATCCCCCGTGCAAGGACCACCAACCTCTGAGGAGGACTGGAAGTGACTCCTTTCAGGGCCCCTCAATGCTTCTCCTTAAATTGGCCAGAAGGGGTCACTGCTGTAGAATGACACAGGTCTCCATCCCTCCCAGGGTTGAGGCTGCAGTTCGGGATGGCTCCTAGCCCCTGCTCATGAAGTGAGAAGCAGAATCCAAGGATTAAACCCTAGTCCTGGCCGCACACACACACACACACACACACACACACACACACACACACACACACACACACACACAAAAAACACATGCACGCACGCACATATACATGGTTGCTGCAGAATCTCTGCAGTTCAGAGCTGTGGTCATTGGACCAGGCAGCTGATGCCTGCAGATAGTTTCTAGTCAAACAATAAGATGATGTTGATTCAGTCAAAAGTGCTTAAAAAGATGTGGTCACTCTTGCTTAAAATCCATTGAACTTGAAAACACTTAAGAGTCTGCGCGTGTTCTTAACTTGACTTTCTTCCTGCTTCTCTCAGTCATCTGCAATTTCTATTTAGTGACAATACCTTAAAATGCATGGTACGCAGTTCTTGGTTTAGAGAATAGGAGGGTCGTGGAGTAGAAAAACTCACAGGCTTGCTTAAGTGGAAATGACTCCACCCAGACCAGGTAGGCTAAAATATATAAGGTACACGTTTACTCTCAACTTTACATCATGGCAGACATCACTAACGGATGGTCTCCCAAGCACTGCCTGCCAGGATCCTTCTCTACGTGGCGTGTTCTGTGAGCCGGCATGAAAGAGGGAACTTGTTGGTCATGCCCAAGATAAAAAGTGAGTTCTTTAATGACAGGGGCTCTTTGGCCTTGTTTTCAAATATTATTTCATCTCGGGGTTGTTAGTCCCCTGTATAGTATCATATACAATAGGGTCTTAAAGAATGCTTGATGAACTGACCTAAATTCCTTCAGTAGCCATACTTTTTAGCTGCAATGCCCTGTTTCCAGAATTCTCTGAAGTTCCTTTTCTTTGTTTGCTAGAGGAAACTAACATTTGTTAGTTTCCAAATCCAGGACTAGGCTGCATATGTGGGCATTTTCAGTCTATTTTTTAGATGGGGATACTTTCTCTATTCTCCAGTTCTGGTGTAACAGGAACAGGTACAACTCTTTGGTGCCTTAATAAGAAAACACAGATTTCACTCTGCCGACTTTCCCCCGCTAATCGACAGGCATGGTGAGTACAGAAGTCTATTCAGAAAATAAAAGACTGCTTGGAAACTCATTGTATTACTTAAGAATTCTTAGTGGTCTTAAAGCTGAAATGACTCCTCAATAGCCGGGGGCTGTTATTTCTACTATTCCCTTCTCTCTACTGCAGTGAACATGGAAACCACAGACATGTTTGTGGAAGACAGGAAGAATTCCAGAAACTCTGGGACTCCCTGAGCACCGGGCTTATTTTGTCTAAAGAGAATGGACCAGTAAGAAGTTGGCCGAGGGGCAGATTAGAGAAGCACATTTGCAAGTGGGGAATTTCCAGACAAAAGGTTTCTTCCGGAAAGAGATGAAGCAGGATCAGGAAGAGGTTGGCCAGGACAGCAGATAGAGAGCGAGTGGAAAGGGTAAGGACGCCACAACACGGAAGAGTCGTGTACCTCCAAAGTCACAGTGTCAAGGAAGGGTCAAATGCCTGGTGACAGTCATGAGCATGGGTAGAGAACCCATAAGGAACCATGGCAAGTGGTGGCAGCAGGTGTTCGTAATAACAAGAGTATTTGAAAGTGACAGTCTATCACCGCAATGAGGATTTGGAGGCAGGAAAGGCTATGGTTCCATTTGAGAAGAATCCACCAGGGATGAAGAAAGCCTTGCAGTCTATCTACTCTCTTCAGACACTACCTTCAACGCTCAGCATAAAAGTTTCATCCAGCACCTCTTGCAAGTGGCCTTTGTCTGGGTCCAGAAATGAAAGGAAGAGGTCAGGGGCCAAAAGAGGTGAGATCAAGCCGGGGGCTGGCTCTACATGAGCTAATGATCCGCCAGACAAAAGTTTACTGAGCTACACTTCTAGTGGCTGCAAGCTAATTGCCTGGCTCTTAAATACGAGGGAGGCCCATGCTGGGAAGACCCAGGCAAATTACAGTATGGGGCGGGAGCTCAGGGGACCAGTTTCCAGGGGTATATTGGGTCTCCAAGGCTGCAGTTGAGAGGCCTTAATATGCCACCAGGCATGCTGCTAAGTGATGCTTTAATTAAACCCTGAGTGCCATATCTCCTGCCAGTGACTCTGATGGCTTTTTAATTCAGGTCCCATCACAGCACGGACTCTTAATATTCCCTCCTAATTCCTCGCTGGTAGGGGACGTTACCATGGTAGGATTCGTACCTCTTGTACCATCCCACCCCGTCCCTGCCGCGCTCCTCCTCCCGCCAAACTACTCAGACCCCTTCTTTCTTTTCCTTTTTCTTTCTTTCTTTTTTTTTTCCTTTAAGTTCAGAGAGGAATCCCAGCCCCCCTGAGTTGGATGAAGAGAAAAGGGAAGGCTTCAGGCCTAAAAGCAAAGTGAGACTTACAGGTACCTGACTGGACAGGCTGAGGCTCGCAGCCGGGGCCTTCTTCTTGCTGCCGGCACTGTTGGTGGTATTCCCGGCGCTGCTGTTGGAGGTGCTGCTGGTGGAGTTTTTTCTTTTTCTTCTTTTGGTTGTGGGTTGCCTTGTGGGTTCTGCTGTAATAGGGAAAACGGGAGAGGGTTGGGCTCCAGGGTAATAGTATGAGGCAACCCTAAGCATAGTGTCCTTCCAGTGGCGTTCTTTTCACCCATTTGAAAAGGAAGAGATTTAAAATTTCCCCATTTTGTGTAATCTAAAAATAACAATAAAAGAAAATGGTTGATTTGTTTCTGGCACAAAATTTGTGAAACTCTTTTCTTCTGCACATAGCTATGGCATGATTTTTATTTAAATGCTTGGTCTATTTATGTATCTGTAAGCCACTTATAGTACTGTAGGAGCAAGCTACAGGTACCATTTTCATAATTGAACTTAAAATATTTTTACCAGTAGAAAAGTTAGGAACTAGTCTACTTTTTCTTTTTGTAACAAAGGAAGCAAGGACCTGTAAGTACCTCAGAAGACTCAAGGTGTCAACAAAGTATTAACTCTAGACAGATACTAGCAAAGTACCCGTGTCTCACAGCAACCTCTCTTTCTTACACCTTGATATCCTCAGTTGCCTCAGCCTTGGTGAGACTGAGATTTCTCGGATGTGCAGGAACACCCAATAGTTTAGACTCTGGTCTTAAATAAAGACCACTTATTAACTTGAAGATTCTTAGAAAGAATGTTTCAGTATGGTATAACAAGAAAATGAGGGAAACTAGACTTCTTCAAGAAAGGCATATTCAAATAGTGAAAAATATTTGGGTCTTGAATAATGGGACAATTGTTTACTGGGAAAACATGATCCATTGTGATGTGTGGTAGGGATTATTAATTTACTTGTTGTTTCTTTTGTTCTGTATTGAGATATGTCTAATGTAATACCACGTAGACATATCTATATACACATAATAAATATATCTTTAGAGAGTTTTACCCAGGTCATGGTGGGATTACTCATGGCAACCAACCCTTCCCGATGAATGTCTGATCATCATAGTTTTCCTTTTAATAGCTCTTCATCCCCAGAACATCTGAGAGCATATTTACAAAGGTAGTGAAGAATGAGGGTGTACCTGGTGGTGCCACCATCCGCTGCCACTTCTGAAACAGGCAGGTCTTCAGGCAGTCTCTGGGACTGAGGTTGTAGGTTTTGTGCCTCGACATCAGTTCCTGCATTGGCTCCAGTATTACACACAACTGCAAGGAATTCAGAGTCACCGGTGTTCTGCTACTTGGTCATATTAATTATGATAATAATTCTAACAGCTGGAATCCATTAGCCAGCTTAAGGGTTCTTTTTGCTTTTTCCCCTGGTTTTGATTTTCTCTATATAAGTTTGAAGGGAAAGACTTATTAGCCATACTTGGTTATACCCACTTAATGGAGTATCATTTATAACATGGTGTTACAGCTGAAGTGATCACACACGCACATGCATGGACTCACACACACACACACACACACACACACACGCGCGCGCGCGCACACACACACACACACACACACACTCTTGTACAGACATAGACAGCTCTGTAATGAACTCAGCGGCTTCTCCCTGGGTAAAGGCAAAGCTCTCTTCCATGGAGCATACTGCTCTGATTTCAGCTCTGGCCTCTGGCTGCTCTTCTTTTTGTATAACCGCACACTGTGTGTGCCAGCACTGGTTTACACGGGTTATCTGGTGGGGAAATGCATCTTTTAAACTTTGCAGAGCAAGCTGATGCTTCTTGATGCTTATTCTCATAAAAGTAGATAATGAACACTAGATGTGTTTTTATTCATGTGCTCATTTTTATTTTTATTCACCCGTGAAGATTGTGTAAGTGGCACATGTCTGTAGCCACTCCATGTAGGGGAATTCACTCTGACTCTACATTTGTCACCTTGTCAAGTCCTTTATTTAGCTTTTTAGCTTGACTTTGGTCTGAAATGTATGATGACAAAGATTGAATGAAACAAAAAGACAAAGTTAGTTAGGATGACCAACGGACTCTTTTGGATTCCTTTGGTTGCAAGCATGTCAGGACACCATGGTACTGAGAGTACTCAACCTACTAGGACAAAGCCTGTTACTTGGAATGAACTATCCATCATACTTGGGTGCTACAGTGATGCAAATATTAGCATGTTCCTGCCCCTGTGCAAATCATGGTTGCCTTAGGAAAGGCATATGTGCACCCCCTGGCTTTCCCCACCAACCCTCACCTGCAGCACATCCTCCTCAGAGGTGTTCTGCTCCCTGAGTCTTGTTACCTCCTCTTTCTGGCCAATGTATGCCCCATCCTTGAAGACACAGAGAAGGCTGTTTGCTATGCCCCCCCGTACATCTCCCTGTGTAAGCTGCAGTGGTGCCCCTTTGAATCTCCCTTTGCATCCAGCCCTTTCTGCCTCACAGACTTCTGCTGCTGGCGTAGGAGATTCTTCTTATTTGTGTTGCTTTCATTGGTGAATAAAGAAAACTGCTTTGGCCTTTTGATAGGGCAGCCCTTAGATGGGCAGGGAAAAGAGAAAGAATGCTGGGAAGAAGACACAGAGACAGGGAAAGCCGCCATGAAATCACCAGAGTCAGACATGCTGAATCTTTCCCAGTAAGCCACGATCTCGTGGTAAACACAGATTAATAGAAATGGGTTAGTTTAAGATGTGAGAGTTGGCCAAGAAGAGGCTAGAACTAATGGGCCAGGCAGTAATTAAATGAATACAGTTTCTGTGTAATTATTTCTGGAGTTAAGCTAGCCAGATGGATGGGAGCCGAATGGGATGGGACTGCAACCTGCCCGCTCCTCCTCTCTTACTACACGCTGCCTTCAAAGTCTCCTTTCCACCATGTTACAGATTCTTAGAATGCTGACATTTTCTCTTTAACCTCCATGTCCCAGCTTTGGCTCCAAAGAACAGATGCATTTAAGGAGCAATTTTTTGAAAGACCACAAGACAGAGAGCAGCCTAAGGAATGTGTCCATTAGAACCACGTGATCTGATGACTGAAAACACAGCTTTCATGCCTTCTCCTCACATAGTCTGCACATGAGGCCCTGAAGACGCGTTTTAAAACCCCTTACTTGCATACAATTCTATAACTTACTACTAGAGTTTCAGGTCCTCTGCCCCAGAGATTCTGGGCTTCCCAAGGAAATCCTCTACCATGTTTACAGTTAATGTCCATTCCTTCCTCATTTCCTCCACCTTCCCAAGTTCGCCACCCACCCCCCAAGTCTAAGCAGAATCAAAATGAACTTTACCTAGAAAGATTTCACTTGCTAATGACAAGTTTGCTAAATTCACTAACCCTTCTTAAGGGTCTTTCTTTTCTTTGGGAGAAGGGAGGTTTAAAAAAATAATATTTATTTGTTTATTTGATATACACTAGGATTTTGCTTGCATGTAAGTCTGTATGAGAGTGTCAGATACCCAGGAATTGGAGTTATAGACAGTTGTGAACTGCCATGTGGGTGCTGGGAATTGAACCTGGGTACTTTGGAAGAGCAGCCAATGCTCTTAACTGCTGAGCCATCTCTTCAGTCCCAAGATAGGAGATTTTGAAGCCTGAGCAACACACATACTATGTCTAGCACAGAAATGACAAACCCTCTCTCCTGGCTCTTGAGTGACCACTATTATAGAACCCCGAAATAATATGGATTTGCTTGTTAGATCTTCAATCTGCAGACCTTCATACTTAATTTAGGTCCCCTTTGAAATCTAAAGTGCCAGTAAAGAGAAATCAGCAAAAGGGACAGGATTCTCTTGCACTCAGCTCTTCAGTCCAACATGGTGAGGACGCTATGTGTGCCTTTTCCTATGCAGAACACAGCTGGGACAGATGCCACAATAGTCTCTACTGGCAGACCTGAGAACCAGTCACCCCTCAGAGCAGAGCCAGGTCACTTTCAGGAAGACTCCGAGACATTTGCACATGATTATGGCAAGAAAATCTTTCAGAGAAATTCCAGAGAGTAGGAAACAGGTTTTTTTTTTAATGCCTAAAAGGTAATAAAAGGAAATGTTTTCAGATCATTTTCTTTTCATTCATCTCTTTCGGTTGTCCTTGTAGTCATGATGACTGTGAAAGGTGAGCGGAACAAACCGGGAAGTCTCAGTATGGTCTCAGACTGTCATCAGGTGTCTGTCCATGCCACGCTGCTGAACAGCTCTGCAGAACACACACCGCCCTTGTGCTGTGAGAACCTGAGCTAATGTGTCTCTCCCACAAGCGTTCAGTGCTGCAAGTGTGGTGACATGCCTGTTAGGAAGCACAGCACGGACAGTGAACACCACACCTCATTTCTTGACATCAACACACTTTCATTGAGCTTTCACACTAGGCTTTTATGTTGGGGACACAAAGAATGAGAATTACCTTCTACCCTCCAGGAACACATTGTCCCCTTAGAAATGATTTAAACAGCTTAAGAAATCTACCCTGGGCTCACAGTTCAAGTGTCTCAGGAAATCACCTCCTTTTAACAAAACTATTTTTCATTACACGGCAGGCCGGATGACAAAGATGACCTGCTTGGACCCAGGAAGGGCGACTAGCATCCAGCAGGGTATGGGTTGGGAGAGCTACACTCACAGAACTGTGAACTCATGTTCTTTTAAAACCCTGCCTCTCCTCTCTGGATATTGGATTTTTTTTCCTCCAGAAGCTAATCCTTAGAAATCTCTCTCTTCCACTTTAATGGGAAAATATCTTTCTATCATAGTAACCCATCCCAAAAGAGCGTGTATCTTTTGCATGCTAATCAAGAATCCGCACAGTGGAGAGGTCCTGGGCTGGAAAGGCAGGCCCACCCCTTTATTCATGTATGTAGATAAGTCATCATGTCTGCTGTGCTGATGCAGTGGCTTTGCAGGGCTGTGTGCTGTAGGTGGCAGAACTATCTCAGATAAGAGCTCGTCTCCTAAGCAGCGAGGCATCACATCCTGTCAGCAAAAAGCCCTGCAACTGTTACAACATAAAATCAGGAAGAGGGTTGGGGAAGGAGGTTTCTGTTGGATCTAACCAGCTCTTGGAGTTGCGATCCATGTTCTTTCCGATGTTTTAGAACATCTTGAGAATGCAGTTTGGAAGTTGTTGAATCTACCGTAGTTCCACCCACTGATTCTAGCTGAGCATTCCTCTTTCTATAAGTATGAGCCAGACCACATGGCTTGTTTTTCCTATGCTGCGTGTATGCATACACACATACACATGTGAATGGATTGAACTCAGCATAATAATACAAGATCATTGATTTGGAAGAATAATTTTATAGCAAAGTTGCACCTGCTACCAAGTTCTCAGTGTGTAAAAAGAAAGGTAACAGCCAACATGTCTGTAGCAACATCGGCAGCAGCATGCATGCAGGGCTGAAGTTTAAGCTTTTCTTCTACAGTGGTACTGGATAGTATCTTTTGGAATCTCGGGCAGCTATGGAAAGGGTAGGAGCAGCAAGGCTCAAGAGGAGACTGGGCCTTAAATATATGTGAATATGAAACCTTTCAATATGTGTGGCTGCCTAGGTCAGTTAGCACCCTAGATAAGGTCACTGCCTATCTTCAAAAGGCTTAAAGGAGGCCACTTCACAGATTTAGTGAGAGGGTAGGCTAGGCTTGCTATGCATGCTTCTATTCTGACTTCAAGGGGTCCTGACATGGGGATTTGCTGAGTGAGCAGATGCATGGATGGATGGGCCACATAGTGAAGCCAGATTAACAGCAAAGAGTCATTTGTCAGTAGAAGACAAATCAGGCACAGTCCTGTGGGCTTAGAAGTGATCAATCTAGTCATCCAATAAATGACTGATTGCTTCTTCAGGGCAGAATGCAGACCCAGCTGCATGTGTCTATGCAGGCTGGGCAGGGAGGATTGGGGTGAGTCTCAAGATTCCTGCAATTTCAGATTATCAGAGAGCCTAGCAAATGTGGATAGCATGTTTCTTTTTCATCTAATAGTTCTCCTAAAGGCTTCTGATTATTCAGCTGCACATTCGCTCTCGTCTGCTGCAATTCGTTTTCAGAGTTGAAGAAATAAGTGGCGCTTATTGGTGTTGGCCTTGAACTACAATGAGGCTGGCGTGTTGGAGTGAGTATGTGGTTGGTACTATCTGCCACCAGCATTTCAATCTTATCCCTTTTGGGTAATAGTTGAGTGGGAACTACCTATTCTTCTTTTTTAAAAAAAGGTATGTTTGGGCTATGCAGGTTTAGGTTCTCACCTTCCATTTTTATTCGAAGCATGATCTCTCTGTGTTGTTCTTTGTTGCCTATGACATGCCAGCTGGTTCATGAGCTCCTCCCCCATTTCATCATAAGAGCACTGGACTTTAAATTAATTAATTAATTTGTGTGTACACGTGTGTTTGTGTTGTGAGCACTGTGCTTGTGTGGAGGTCAGAAGACAACTGGTGGGGTTGGTTATCTCTTTTTGCCACCTGGGTCAGTAGCCTTGGTGGCAAGCAACTTTGCCCATTAAGTTATCTCACTGGCCCCACATTGAGTTCTTTTATGTGGGTGTTGGGGATCAAACTCAAGTCCTTCCATTTGTATGGCAAGTGAGTTGCCCACTGAGCCAGCACCCTAGCTTCACCTACTCCTTATATCCAGGCCTTTGCAAGGATGCTGGGAACCTTGCTCAGGCTTCCATCTGGACGTTTTTCTTATACATAAACCTTCCCCTCTTCTTTCCAGTCATCAAAACGGATGTAGAGAAACTATGTTCTATGCACCATATCTCACCATTCTTTATTCTACAGCTCTCGTGTACTATAACAAAGATTGTGCACTGTAACAAAGATGAACAGTCGGACCAAATCCATATGATGCACAAACCCAAAACCATGTACTATCTTGCCATTCCGAGGAAGTTTGTTGGCCCTTGTTCTGAACACTGCTATCCTAAGGAGGAAGATTACAGATGGCTTGTCACGTCTCCATGACAGTGCAGGAGAAGAAGCAGATCACTACCCAGTCCACTGCTTCTTTCATTGAGAATGATTTGCTTTTAAAAACAAAACAGTCTGATAAACTAGATAAGGCACTTAGTAACATAGTTGATTTGTGATTAAAAAAAAACAAAAACAAAAAAAAACCTCTTTATCTTGCAATGCCCCAGTAGGGCTTTGCTGTTGTGCCTAGCTCTGCTCTGAAAAACTCCACATGACTCCCAGCAGTCTGAGCCTCTAGTGTCATTGAAGGTCCAACTCAATTCCCACCCTGACTCTGAGCAACCTCACTTCAAGCATTTCCTTTGCCCCCGTGACACTTATCATTATTATTTTCTATAATTCCAGCACTTCCATTGGCATTGGGATTTTTTTTTCCTTGTGGAGTTGGTCATGTCCTTCTCTAGGGCAGGGTATGTTTTACTTTTCTTCTTATTTAACATGGTAATAGGTATACTCAAATATTTGTTGAGTCATAATGTAGTAATAGCTACAGAGCACCTGGTCTAAGTCTCTCCCTGGAGTACAGACCTAGCACATGCTAATTTTATCATTAACCTTCACCACCTCTTGGCCCCCTTTTACAGGTGAGAGAGTTCTACCCAGAGCCAGTAAGTCATCCAGAGCTAATAATAAAGGCTGTGGCTATTTTAATGCTGCTAAGGTGACAGCTTTCTGAAGGACAGGAGAAAGGTTTGGTTGAGTTTGCCTGGCTCCATCGCCACTCTCCTAACTCCTAACTGCTGTTCTGTTTCCCTGTGGGAACATGGACATGAATGGCTTAAGCTGCTGGAAAGATGCAGACCCCAAAGTCTTTCATCAGCCCTCCCTAGCTTTTTGCATGTGGCATGAATCTGTATATAGAGGAGAGATGTTGGGATGGAATCAGGCCTTAGGTCAAATCTCCCACACCTGCCATTTACTAACTGCATGTTCTTATCTGAGATCTTTAGATTCCTTTAATCTGCTTCCTCATCTGCAAATGGGAATACACAGTACTACTCATATTAGATGGCTTGAAAGAGCTATGACAAGCTCTTGTTGCAGAGTCAGGGACAAGTCAAGTACTCAAAAGGTGGACGTTGGTGTTATGAAGAATTCTTTGCACATCCCCTTGAGGCAGGGGGATGATATACCCTGTGGTTGGTAAGCTATTCTGTGAAGGTAATCATATGATCTCTCTGGGACTTAGAGGGTCCTTGTGTATAAACCTCTAGGGTTTATACATTAATCAGGTACTTGACATTTCACTAACCAAGGTCTGAAAACCACCCCTGTGGGGACTTCAGCCATAGATACAGAAGGTTGACTCCACCAGCCCCAGTCCTTTTTTCCAGTGACTCATTCCTCTGTCTAAATTGGAACTAGATATATCTATTAAGAAGGTGTGGGGAGTCATTAAAGAATATTCTTCAACAAGTTGCTCCTAATTGTGAAGCACAGTATTTAAGAGCACATTAGAAAAAGATAATGTGTGGAATTTAAAAGAAAAAGGAGACAGAAACAAAGCTGAGAACAAGCAAACAGTTGCCCACCAGCAGCAGATGCAAATGAGTCACAGGCCCTGGTCCCCACACCCACACTGACCAGAAAGGAAAAGCAGCCAGCAGAGGAAATAACTTCGCCTTCCAAGCTCTGCAATTCCGAACATCAGATTATGATTCGAGTTTATTTCCTGATAGGATTAAAGGTAGATTGGTTGTCAAATTCAAAATATCCTCCTTTTTATCTGAAGCTTCAACCAGGAGAGCCTTTGCCTTTTTTCAATTGTTTTTTCAATTGATTATTCATGCAAGTTATCTTATCCAATGGGCCCTTCAGACTGGGGGCCGGTGCTATTAGGGAGAGGAGGTTGTAGTAGTAGCTGCTTCACTAGACAGCAGCTGCCGCTCTGGTCTTAAAGGGACCATTTTCCCCACAAAACCCAGCAGACAGAATATTTCAATATCTATTCTTGATCTCACTTTGAAGACTGCTGCCTCTTGACCACTGGGGCTACAGATGGAACCTCCAGTTCACCCAGAGGAGGTGTGGGCTGGCTGCTTTGCTGAACCTCGGCAGTCCCTGGAGATGCTGCATCTCTAAGACCCGCGAAGCATGTGGGGGGATGGAAGGGAGAATCAAGATCACCTTCCTTTTGCTTCCCATGGTCAGAACTTATTGGTGGGATCGTTTGGCGTGGACCTTCCCTCTGCAGTGTTTGGATTGCCCTCTCTTCCAGCCCTGCGTCATGGAGGCAGACGCTGGGTGTCATTTCCCGAGGGTTTCAAATAAGGTTTGGTCTATTGGAGACCAAGCAAGGTATATTCCTAGGGCTTTGGGTCTAACTTAGGCAGCCCATGAGCCTACTACTACAGAGATATATTCTCTCAGGTCTTGAGGCTGGAAGTCTGGAGGCAAGGGGTAAGCAGGGCCATTTGCTATTCTGAACACTGACAAGGACCCTTGTGCTTTCGTGATGTTGATGGCTCCAGCAGCTTTGGTGTTCCTGTTACCTTGCCAGTCTCTGCCCTGCACTCTCCACGTGCCCTTTCGCTGTATGCGACTCTGTGCCAGCTCCTAGTGTTAGCAGGACACCAGTCACTGGGTTGAGGGCACCCCTGAAATCCAAGAGGAATTTATGTTGAGATCCTTTAATCACATCTGCAAAGATCCCGTTTCTAGGATCATGTGCCACAGTTCCAGGTGAACTTGAAAATTCGAAGGACTCTACTATATAAAAGATGAGTGCCAGCGAACGTGCTGTCTGAAGTACAGGTCACATTTCCAGCAGCTCCCAGCACCCAGGTCCATGACCTGTATGTCCAGTCTCTACTAGGCAGCCTGACAGCAGCTCTGCCTGCCTTTGAGCCTGTAGCCCAGGAGTCACATTGGCTCATCTTCCTCTGGCTGCTTGTTTAAGCAAGTATTTTTACAATCAACTTTCCATATAAAACCTTGCTTGTAAACTGGCCATTATAAAATTTTCTTTTTTCCTGGGTGGACCTTGCTCCACCTGCAACGGTTTATAAGACATTTGGCAATCTGCAAAAGAGCAAAGGATGACTTTGTGGGTGTCTGGAGCCTCATGCATCTGCATTGCCTTGGGCTTAAATTCCAGCACCTAACAAATGGGTGACCTTGAGTAAAGTCCTAAGGCTCTTGGTGTTGTGGTTTCTGCACGGTCAAAGTTGGTAGAGCACTAGTACCTCACCAACTAGATAGTAAAAGAAGCAACAACGTACTTAACCAAGTCCTAGCATACGAAAAGTGCTTTATATGTTTATTATGATTGAAGAACAACCACGCCAGTATGCCCTTGGTGTCACAGAGTACCATTCAAACCTGTCAGGATATACCTGTTACATGTAAATGTGTGTATGTTCATATGCCTGTGTATATTTACACACACACACACACACACACACACACACACACACACACCCTGAAAGTTAGATTTTAATGGTAGCATGGATTGCCTATGTGTTCACCCTGTATGTCATATGTTGTGACATCATCTAGCTGCTCAAGCAGTGTCTGGGTTCTCAGCATGGTGTCCAGATGTTTCCCAAAGGAAAAAGAAAACCCTCTTCTATCTATCATCAGCAGACTTCCAGGCAGTGCCGTCTGTGTCTAGAGGGGCACGAGCAACTTTTAGGCGCAATTAAGCTGTTCTTGATCAGGTGCTGGGCTCCCGTTGAACCAGGGGTCTGAAAAGGAAAGCTAGCTCTGGCAGACACTCACTCGTGGGCTGTCTCTGGGTTAGGGCTCTAAAGAGAAACAGACCCAGGCTGTATGGATGTACGAGTGTGGTCTTAAGACTGAATGCTTTCTTCTCTGGGAATCCGTAGTTCTCGTTCCTAAGGTCTCAGTGGATGAGGCTCATTCACCTAGGAGAGGGTAACCTGCTTTACTTAAAGTTAGCTGATCCTGGAGGAACCACATTTACAAAATACCTTCACAGCAACACCAGCAGCCTGGCTGAGATGACATACGACGCTGATAGCACTGGACTGTGGCAGACCCCTTTACTATAATGTAAAAAACTAGACAACTGACCTGTGTTCTTGTCTTGAATTAGATTTTTCTTTTATAACTCTGAGTACTAAGCAATCTGTTCACCAAGGGGAATGGACCAACACTTGCGCATGATTATGACACAATGTCAATGAAAAGCAAACAAGGAGTTCACCATCAAGTGGTTCAGACTCACACCATCCTCTTCACAATCAAGCGACTTGAGCTAATGCAGCATGCATCTCATGAGCTCCTCATTGTGTGCTCAGGAAGGCTCTCTCTGTGCTCAGGAAGCGGGGGAGGAGTACTGGGAACCTGATGGTGACCACAGAGTACTCAGTTTCTCTAACAGGCTTTGTGTTAGAGGGAAGCAGAGGTGACCAGCAGCATTTCCAAATGGGCTGCTGGGGTGGCTTGGGTGAAAAATCTTCCCCATAGTCTTGGTCACTAAAATGCCTGGGGCCTGGTTGATGGTGCTGCTTGCAAGGTATAGGAAGTGTGGCCTTGTTAGAGGAAGTATGTCACAAGGGGTGGACTTTGAGGTTTCAAAGACACCTGCTGATTTAGTCTCTCTGCTTTGTACTCTTGATTCAAGAGGCAAGTTCTCAGCTGTTCCAATCACCATTCCTGCTGCCATGATGGATTCCAACCCTTTGGAACTGTTAGTCCCATCAAACTCTTTCCTTTGTATGATGCCTTGGCCAGGGTGTTTTATCACAGCAATAGAAAAGGAGCTAAGACTGCTATATATTCTAAAAGGGTGAAGGTTTGAGGAAGGACCATCAGAAAGAATTGGTACTTAAGTGGAAACACACAGGTAAACAATAAGGTGCCTAGGACACAGGGCAGGAAGAGATCTCAGGCTGAAAGATGCATTTTGGATGCCAGATCAAACCTGGCATTGGATACTGTCACACTGTGGTCCCAGCAGTTTCAAGGGAGGGACTGACTGGAGGGGCTGCAGTGGGTAGACAGGCAGGGGTCAGGGCAATCAAAGCCCTAGTTTCTGTCTCAGAGAAGAGGTGGCAGGTCCAGATAATGTTGCAACCGTCCACAGGAATAAACGCTTAATAGAAACGTGATGGCTGCTGTATGGTTTCCTTCCATCTAGTTGTAAGGCATGAGAAACATCATCAATTAGCATTTGAATGTTTTTAATGAAACAAAAGCATCAACCATTCTAAAAGACAAATACTGGCTGCTTCAGTCTCTAAGCAGTAGAGCCCATCCCCCCACGGGAGACATTGGTCACAGCATGAAGAACAGTAGTATCCCTTAGTAGACAGAGGTATCTTTTCTAGCATGTGGGTTTTATTTCCCAGGGAGCTTAGAGACTGCATGTTTGCAATGGCAGAGCATTAAACACTAACATTTATAAATGGGGCCTTATAATCTTAATACCGCAAGTAAGGGAATTGGGAATTGTCCTGGGGAGCTGTTGGTGACAGTTTCCAAGGAACATGGCTATCTTGTGTGAACAGTTGTAATCCTCCTGAAAGCTAACAGAGTGCTTATGCCTGCCTCTTTCCCCAGTGCAAATACCCACAAGACTAGCTAAGACAGCTTTGTGTCCTGGGGCTTGGACTGGCATTCTCAAGGCTACTGTTTGGAAGGGCTCTCTGGGTAGGTCAGATGTGGCTTTTGCTTTCTTGGCACTGGTGCCCAGAGTGTGACTACCTTTGCAGCATTGGCCTGCCTTCTCCGGGATTTACATCAAGCAACAGCCCTCCTATTACTCGCTGTGCTGGCACACAGCAAAGGAGTGATTTCTCAAGAACTTGACACCCAGCTTCTGGATTGATCCTAGTTGTCCTATCAATGTGTGCCTCTGAAGCCCAAACTGCAGTTTCATAACTTTCGAGGAGATCAATTAGTTCCCCCTTAATTTTCCTGCCCTTCCTAGTGAATGAATTTCTATTACCCTGTGTTATAACGAGCTGGATAGATGTCTGTTTCCCCAGTGGTGCTGGGGTCCCAGTGGCAAAGGCAGTTGATCAGCCTTATGTCACCAGAAACTGGCAAACAGAAGGCCATTTAAAAAAATACAAAATAAAATAACAAAGACAAACTGATGTGGAAGGACAGGAGTGGAGAAGGAGAGAAGGGAAAATAGACAACTTCTTTCTGACTGAGGGTGTGTATGGGGTCTCATGTATTTGTATCTGCGTGTGCTTGTCTATTGAGGCTAGAGACCTCAGATGTCCTCCTCGGTTGCTAGCCACTTTGTTGTTGTTTTTTTAATATTTATTTATTTATTATGTATACAATATTCTGTCTGTTTATATGTCTGCAGGCCAGAAGAGGGCACCAGACCTCATTACAGATGGTTGTGAGCCACCATGTGGTTGCCGGGAATTGAACTCAGAACCTTTGGAAGAGCAGTCAGTGCTCTTAACCTCTGAGCCATCTCTCCAGCCCGCCACTTTGTTTTTTGAGACAGGACCTCTCACTGAACCTAGAGCACACCTATTCAGTCAGGTTGGCTGTCCAGAAACGTCCAGGGAAGAGCCTGCTTTCCTGGTTCTGGGATGGCAAGTGAATGCTACCATTCACATCTGGCTTTTTAAGTGGGGGTCCTGGGGAATGCACTCATGCTTGCATGGCAATCACTTTCCTTTCTGAGCCACCATTCCAGCCCTCCTTTCTGACTTTCATCTGTAGATATCCTAGCACAAAATACCACAGGGGCCCGGTTACAGGAACAGCAAGGCCATGGTCTTCGTCCCTCTGCCCCCCTGTCTTTTGGAAACCTGCATCACTTCTAATGTCATGCATAGCCCCTCCCCCCAGTAGTATAAGCCTCAAGATGGACAACAGCTTTGTTCTTTTCTGCATCTGTGTCCCTCCTGCTCCCCGTGGGAGACCGTTAGTCTTGTATCTCTCCACATTATCTCGTCATTTCTCTTGCCTGAGGTATTGTGGTCACTGGACCCTTTCCAGAAGATCTGTAGGTATTGTTGGAAATCTTCCCTATTCAAGCCAGCCAACGGGTCCAATATACTGGGGCTTCTTCACACACACACACACACACACACACACACACACACACACACACACCCCACGGCTTTCTGGTTAGCACCTGTCTAGTTAAGTCAACTCCTGGCATTGCATTCATAGACCAGAAAGCTGGGCTTCTCAGGTCTCTTGGCTCGAGATACTCAGATGTTTCAGGTGCCTTCTAGCTGCAAGGGTGGATCAACGCAACCGTAGTTAGCTCATTCTAGGTTTCTGTATTTGGAGGCAGTCTCAGACTCCCAAATTATTTTAAAACCAGCAATCACAGCTGATCAGATTTCAATAACTACAGGAATTGCAAAGCCTGAACACACTCAGGCGTTTTAAGCAGTGAGGACAGTACACACGGGGTTTGGGAGACACCTTAGTCTTACAATGCCCAGTGGGGTTTAAGCCCTGGCAAAGTGATCATTTCTCTCCCTACTTTAGGTGATTTCCTCTCACCTCTCACCATGCTGGGGGTGTGGTCAAGCTTTTCACTTTTCGAATCAGGCATTCACATTCAGGAGGATGTGGTCTCTGTTCTGGTACTTAGTTTTTAAGAACTACTTGCAGTAGGTGACTTTCCAGCAACTTTGGAGCTGTGTGTCTTGTGATGCAGTCAGTGAGATTTAACTGTGAGAGGAAGCTTCCCAAGGCACACAAGGATCCAGTTCCTCCTCTGTATCTCCTGTTACCTGAAGCAGAACCCCATGGCCTACAGCCTAACAAGATCCTGTTCAGTTACAGCAGAAAACTTTTTATCTGAAAACAGAGGAAATGGGGGTTCAAGTCATACTTCCTTTTTTCTGGGGTTGTTTGCACGATGAAACCCAGTTTTGAAGGCTCAGGTGCCATTCTCTAAACCACTGGTCCTGCTTCCTCGGTAAGATGCTTTTAAAGTTTGACTTTGCTTAATTCTATCTGTGTGTGTCAACGTAAGGATTCCTCAAACTGCTCCCAGCTATCTTAATGAGTGTGGATTTGGGGAGGCCTTTCCTGCCTTTGCCTTCATCTGGACGTTGGGATGGTGCTGTGAGACAGACCTTACTGCCTTTTCTTAAAAGCTGAGCAACCAGGTTTAGAGACGGAGATGGCTTTCTATTCATAAACGATCTTGTTCTATCTCCATTCATAAATTATCCCATTCTGCCTTCATGACAATGGTTATGGATCTGGATCTGTGGCCTCCATTTCTTTGTTTCGGTTTTAGAGATGTTAAGTGCCTTGTCCCCAGACTACTAGCTAGGTAGTCATGGAGTCAGTGTGTGCCCAGCTCCTTTGGTCCACAGGTAGAGAGGTGCTCAGCAAACAGCAGATATTCAGTAATTACCCACAGAACAAATGGGTCAACCCAAAGTCCCAGTTCTTTCCACTCCCCCCCTGCTGCCAGGACGTTGTTATCTCTTCCAAGCTGATTGATGGGCAGGTGGCCAAGGCTCACCTTCTCCGGCCAGCTTTGGGCCGTCCTGGTTTCTGTTAGCCCTGGCTCCCAACTGTATCTTTCGGAAACAGCTTAGGAAACAGTAATTTCCCAGCTTCTCTTTGCTATCGGGTTTGAAGCTGTGGAGTGATATTTCCTTTCCCTCAATTTCTCTGAAAGGCGAACAATGTGTTCCTTGGGAGTTCTGCGTCAGCTCCTGACTCCGGTATGCCAGAGGTACACACCAGTCACATCTCTCCTGCGACGTGAGATCATAGCGCCCTTGTTGGTCTTCGTTGCGATGATGAAACGGCATCCCTTGTCGTTCTTCACCTGTGTCCTTGGCAGCTCCCACACCTTCCCAAACATCATTTGTCTTGTTCAAGTTCTTTTGGGTCCAAAATCAATCATAGATTTAGAGAATCAGCACCCGTAGTTGAGGATTGGCAGAGTTAAGCCGAAGGACAGACACTTCAAATCAGGGATGTGGTTTAGGAGAGACTACAATCAAAGTGATTTTTGTCTAAAAACACACAGAGGAGAGGGTGCTGCAAGATAGCAGATGAGGAAGCAGCCCAACCCATAGTTTTTCATGAAGACTTGGTAGTTCAAACTGCTGTGGAAATGTAGAATAAGATCTGAGGTGAGTGCAACAGAGTTCCATTTGGAAATAAAGCCCCTAATAAACGCCTTCTTCTGAGGTTTCAATCTCCCTCAGCACATTGGTCTTAAGCATTAAAAACAGAGATGATTCAGAGCGAGGTTTTCTGGGAGTGGCAGAGGGGTGAGGTGAGAATCAGCATTTCCCTTTACCCTTCTCTCCCCACTTTCCTTCTATCTTTTTTTCTTTTACTTTATATTTTGATAAAAATTAAGGTTTTAGAGAAACAAAACAAAGGATGGGTTTGGGGTCTCCCATTGTTCTCCCTGGGGACATACATATACTCGGGTGGCTCTTTACTGGGGCTCAGTCACAAATGCAGTGTTTTTCACAGAATGCTATTTTTAGACTGAATTATAGGAAGCCTGCAGCCTTAATAAATGGACAAGAAGCACAGAGTCACAGTACATGGTCCTATGCCAAGGCGAAGGCCAGCTTGGCCTTTTGCCAGTGTGCTGCAGATTGATGTTTCAACAGGGAAAGTAAAAACAGTGCTTACAAAGGAATGATTAATCAGCTGACAGACTTCCAGGCATTTAGTCCCAATTCTTGTTCCAGCTATATTAATACTAGCATATTTTGAACTTTATTGGTAAAGTCTTGAAATCCGCTACTCTTAGGTAGGTTCATGGTGAGATTCTTAAATCAGCTGTAAACAATTAGGGTGGACACTGGACAAAGATTGTTGCTCTTCCACTGTCTCTCTAATGTAGTGGGTCTCAACATGTGGGTCATGACCTCCTTGGGGAGTTGAACGACCCTCTCACAGGGGTCACCTAAGACCATTGGAAAGCACAGAAATTTACTTTACGATTCATAACAGTAGCAAAATTCCAGTTATGAAGTAGCAACAAAACTTTATTAAAGGGTCACAACGTTAGGAAGGTTGAGAGCCACTGCTCTAATGGATCGTGTCTGTTTGTCTCCATGACACCTTATATGGAACAATAGTCACGAGATTTTCTTAAACCCAGTGTTGTGGGTGTCTTCTTCAGATATGGTACCCGCTTCCAGCAGCCACGGATCCTTGGGTTGTTCAGTGAGGTTTCTTAGGTCCTCTTTGGTTTGAGGAGCTGCCATCTTTCTCTAGAACAAACGGGTCTCTGTGTGTCATTTTGACATCACATAGACGGGGGCTACTTCCTAGCAGTCAGGATTCTGGGAGCCAGTCAGTAGACTCACATTCCCTCTATGTCTCAAGCAGCTAGGAGAAAGGAGAAAGGGAAGAAAGCATGTGATGTAATTAGGGTGGCCATCATCTTCCAGTTTTCCTAGAACTGTCTCAGACTGTGACTCCCAGACCTGAAGAAGGCCCCAAGGTGCTTCCAAAGGATGGGTTAGTTACCCCAGAGGGAAGAATTACTAGCTCATGCCTGCAGCAGGCCAGGAGAAGGCATGAGTTTTGGCTTTAGAGTCAGATTCAAAGCCCAGTTTGGGCCTACAGCGATGTCTCTCCTCCAGGTCAGTGTTCAGTTCAGGAAAGTGGAGTCAGAGCAGATGAACTTGAAGGTCCTAAACACAAAACATGATCGGTGTTCAAGGAGAGGAGGAAGTGCTGAGCACGGCAGTTTGGTCATTGCATACGGCATGCATGTGTCAGGTTATCACAACGAACCACACATGTGATTGTCAATGTGTTCCAGTTTCCTGAGTTAATAACAGCAATGAAAGCTTCAGATTAAAAATGTCAATGTCAGGTGACACGAACAAAACATACACTTCCAGTACGCTCCTCTCTTTGACTCTGAACATGGGTTTATTCTAGTCCATAAACCCGAAACCTCTCCAAAGAGAGCAAGACAGAGAAGGCCAACTCCCTCATCATCTCTGTACCAGCAATGCCAGACACCTGTTTGCAGGCAGTCATTTAAGATGAGCATATACAGGCTTAATAACATTCCATTTGGGATTACAAAAAAACCCAACTCTTTGAAAGTTTTAATTAAATATATTCAAAGGGAGTCAGATGATGCCTCTAAACGAGGTCATGTAATGCTTACTGGAGGCTCAAGGCTGATGAAGAGCAAACCTCACTGTGGGTGAAATGTCTAAGTATCGATACTTCCTGCATTAATACTATTTCAAACCACATTCGTAATCATGCAATTCGCAACACAGTTCGTATCATACAGTGTGAGGGCTCTGCATTATTAATCACTCCAGTACAGACTTCAAATAGAGTGCCACGCTGTAATTTCAACTCTTAAGGTAAATGAGTATAAATTCGGGGGTGGGGAGCCTAGTGGAGAATCAAGCTGAGAGCACACAGTTCATATCTGCCTGGGGACCATTAAATAACAATGAGTGCCCTGTCCACAGCACCTGTGGGGATGACAGTTTTAAAGTCCAAGCTTGAGTGGATTTGGCTGAGCTCCCAAATCCTGTGTGTGGCGAAATATGATTAATGTCCTTGAAGTACTAATTCAATCACAGTCTCCATTCGCACCCCAAGGGTCAGTGTGATGCTTTTGTGTCAGTGGAGAAGGCACCCCAAGGAGGGTCTTAAGAAGTCAATCTTTTCTCAGTGTGGGATTGCTCCAGAGTTTGTATCGTCTACCCATCAGCACTCCGGTGTGTCTTCACAGGAAGTTTTTTAGCATTGGCCGAAGGGAGAAGCATGTTCTTTTCATTGATGGTTTTGCTAGAGTCCTGAAGCAGTCTCGGGAGATGACAACAAGGGGTGGAGGTACACGTGTACCATTTTACGCTCTGCAAGCAGCTACCAGGGGCATCTGACTTCACATCCCTTCATACACACACTGCCTATTGTCACTTTAGACGCAGCTGCCCATTGGAGAGATGATGAATGAGAAGGCATTGTTTTCATTATTCAAGGTGAACTCAGAGGAGCAGAGCTTGGCTGAGATCCCAGGAGGAGGGCATTAGACAAGATGGATTAGGAACTGTGGATGACCCCTTGGCTGGTTGTTTGTGCTACACTTTTTTCCTTCCCAGCACCCGTTCTTCCTTTGATGCCATAGTCCAATTCCTGTGGCACGGGCACGGTCTACTTGAACTTAGTGTTTAATTGTTTCCTTATTATTTACAGCAAATTCATGCAAATGACTTTCACGTCAAAACCGGGGCTTTTCTTCCTCTTTTAGCTAGCATGTGAATGTTAGGCTAACTTCTGAGGTTACGGAAACTCATGAGCCCCTGTTTCCTAAACTTGGAAGAACTCAAACCCAGTGGGGAAGATGGGTGTGTCAAAATTCCAATCACAGTTAATTGTGGGGAAAATAGACAGGTGTATTATGAGCAGCGATTTGCCCCCAGGGCACCCTCGCTGACAAAGCTGGAAAGGAGAAGCAGGTCTTCTGTGATTTTATACTCCAAATGCACCAGAAAGATCCTGTAGCTGAGGGAGGTCTGAGCCATGTATGGTCCATGAGGCAGTGTTCCATGCTTGGGACACTCAGAACTGGTCTGGCAAAGGGTTCTCTGCTTCACAGACAATTGTTTTCTAGAAGGGGGGGGGGAGCTGAAAAGGGGCGTTCCCTTTGGCTAGGTTTTGTATGTGGAGTAGAGTCTCTTGCAAGAGGAAAAACTGGGTGCAGGCGTATAGAAACACACACTGGATGAGTGTGTGTGTGTTTGGGGGGGTGATGTCACTGTGGGAAGAACTGGTAGAAAAAGAAGCCCCAAATCCTCCAAATGTATCTATGCATCCAACAGAATAATTTGCAGGCTTCCCTCTATAAGTGTTAGATCAAAGAATAGAAGAGATTCAGGGCTGAAGAACTTTGAACTAATATATGGAATAAATAAAATATAAATCAATCTCAGAGACTTTATCTGTATTTCCAAAATAAAAATATTGAATTTTCAATAGCTTGGATTATTTTGGGGGATAGGACAATTTTTTAAATCATTTTTTTGGCAACAACAGGGAAATATTGACAACTTACTGTGTCTCACACTAAAATGTACCAATAAACCTTTTGGTCAAATAACTTCTTTTCTGGCGACTACTTTATGATATTTCCTAGCATCAGAATAGAATGTACTGCAAGGGGAATCATGAGCCACAGTATTTCTGTATTTCTGTATTCCCTGTTGACTTCTTCAATCCAACTGTTGTTTATGGACAACTTGCCAAATCAGACTAAATCTGATGGCACCTCTCCTTCAGGAGCAGAAGGGCCATCTTTTCTTAATCTGTCTCTGAGAGTATAACATGGAAAAGGAGAGAGATGGGCCCATGGCAGGTCTCATATGTCTGCCATGTCAGCAAATGTGCCCTTTTCTAGAGCCCAGACCCAAGCATGGTTCACAACCATCTGTAATTCCAGGTCCAGAGGATCCAGCCTTTCTGCTTTCCTCAGGAACCTGTGCTCACTGCACAAACCCACATACGGACACACATATACATATAATTAAAAATAATAAAAATAAATCTTAAAAGTCACAATGGCAGAATTCCCCAGAATGCTCCAGTAGGATTCAGCAATTTTGCCCTTACTATTATCACCTTTTCAGGGTTCATGGATTCTGATTCTTGGTTCTTTTATTTGCTGAGTACCTGCTAGGTCTCACTTGGAGTAGTTACAGGAAGAGTTTTAGAATCAGCCAGTACAAACTAGCTTTGTGATCCCCATTAGATAAAATAATCTTCTACCTCAGCCTGTGTCTATTAATTATGAACTCATTTATTAAGCTTAACCAATATTTACAAAAATCCCTTCTATGCATTAAACACTTCTATTAAGCATGTCTGAGTGTGTTTTTAAAATAATCATTAGCAGGAAAATCCTAGGTGATTTATCTTCATGTAACTGATGGGGAAACTGAGTCAAAGAAATCACACAACCAGCTAGTGGTCTGGGATGAGAGTTCCTAACCCTGAGTCTGCTCGGGAGAAGAAGGTATTGGACTTGGTCCCTGATCTAAGACTCTTACAACCTGCAGGGGAGAGTCCCATCATTCTGCTGCCATAGCAAAGTATCTAATAAAATCATCATCAGAAGAGAAAACATGAAATGTCAGCTAAGCGCTGGGCTAGTTCTGTTGCAACGGAACTTGATGAGGCAGACTATCAGGGTGTTGGGAGCACATGGCAAAGGAAGCTACTCACCTCATAGCAGTAGGAAGCCAGAAGACGTACACAGAGAGGGGAAGCAGAAAGGAACAAAATACGTCCCCCAAAGGCATACTTCCACTGACTCTTTTTTTTTCCCAACTAGATTACATTCCCTAAAGTGTCCACTATGCCATCAAACCTTCAACACAAAGACCCTTTAAGGGGCATTCTAGATCCAAACTACACCTGGGAGACAGACATGCAAACGGTGAAAGCATATGCAGGCAGATTTTTATGACAGAGGTACATCTCAAAGGAGGTTCTTGTATCAGTCAGCTTTTTGTGTCTGTGATGAACCATCCAAGGAAATTAACCTAAAAGAAGGAAAGTTTATTTGGATCCAGTTCCCAAGGTTTCAGCCTATGGATGGCTAGGTCCCCTGAAGGCACCATAGTATGGCAGCGAGAATGTGGTAGAACTCGCTGCTCACTTCATGGTGGTCAAAAGCGGGAGCGAGTGGGTGCTATACCGTGTATCTACATCCTTCACAGTTAGCTCACAGCTCCTACATTTCCTTCTGTTCCCGAAGACTTATCAAATTGTGAATCCATCAGTGGGTTAATCTGTCAATACCATCAAAGCTCTGAAGACCCATTCATTTCCCAAATAGCCCATCTCCAAAGACTGCTGCCTTTGGGAACTAAGTTTTCAACCTATAGGACTTAGCGGACATTTTAGTTCCAAGCTTTGTCCTGCAGTTCTCATGGAACTGGGCATGAGAAAAGCTGTCTGGGAGCTGATCTCACATCAAGCCTTGATAGACACATAGGCATCTTCTGGATAAAGCGGCTGGCAACAGGACATGGATGTCACTTAGGCACAGGGAGGAGGAGTCACATAGGCCCAGGAAGCATGAGACAGACATATTTGGAAAACTCACTCAGTGAGTCTGGAGACTGTGGCACTTTGAGGCATGAGCAAATTAGAAGGATGAGCAGGGCAGCGCTTGCTCTGGTCACAGACACAGACCAAGGCAGTCTCCAGCCCTCTTCACTTTGGTAACCATGGAGATGATAGTGGCGAAGATGGTAATGGAATAGATTTGCACAACACCTGGCGGTTTATGAAACACATCCACACATATTACAAAATGTCACTTGATCCTGGGAAGCAGGTCGTGCAGAGCAAGGATAACCCCCGCCAGGGTAAGCTGTACAAAAGAGAGTTAGCTTTCATTGCTTATATAGACTGGTGCCACATCTATTGAGAAACCCCACAAGACAGCAGTTAAATAATGATTCTTTTCATTTGGAGTCTGAGAGCTCGCTGGTATTCCTTTTAGTCAATAAGAAAAAGAAAAAAAGAACAAATTCACTAAATGTTCACGTGACTGGCACAATTAGCATACTAATAATATCCACTCAGTCCTCTAAAACTCCCAGTCCCCCTTAGCCAGTCACTTTGAATCAAGTGACAAGATTTGACCAATGGGCTGGGAGTGAGCCCGAGGCTAAAGTCCTTACTGCTTTTTCCCAATTGGTTTTCCCTCACCCAGTGATGGTAGTCAGCACGTTTTCCAGAAGACGGAGGAGGAGGAGCCAACTCAAGCTTAACACTACAAAGTAAGAATTAAATCTTCACTGCTTCTGTCCCCTGGGATTCGAGGTCCTATGTGGGCTCTAGCATTGTGCCTGGATTACCGTTGTTTTGGAAACAATGATACCTGTTCTCTCTGCTGTATTTACTCAGCTGGCCTCTTGGAGTTCCTTAGTTTTATCTTTTGAGAATCGTTTGCTGGTGATCTTCTCTTCCCTGGCCTAATTATAAGTCCCCTGAAGTCAATGTGGTAATAACCGTTTGGAAGGACAGAGTATTCACAGGAAGGGTGTTACACAACAGAAATGTGCACCACACTGAACTAAACTGAAAAAAAAATTATGAGAAAAGATTATTTTTTCTTGGGGCATTTTTAGTTGGCCCTACCCGAGGCAAGCTATCCCCATCACAGGCAAGTTAGCTGATTTTAGTGTTATGTCATCTAATATCTAACAATTCTCTGACTTTGATTTTCAGTCTTTGATACTTTTTTATACTTTTATATGAAATTATGAAAATTAAAAGTTTACCTACGAGGAGAATCTTCCCTTTATTTCTCAGAAGGACTGTACTTTACATGGGTGGTCAGATAAGCTACAGAACAGACAATAGCTATGACTGCCAAACAGATAGCATGGAGATTTACAACTTTAGACATGTGCTTCCTATAAGTTGAGAACCAGAGCGTTCACGTGGTTAGGTTTTGGCACGGAGCTGGGAATGTCTGGGTAACACCATGACAGGGCCTTGAATCTCTGGACTACAGTCAAGTGCATGTCATCCTAACTGTATGATATCTATAATTCACAGCCTGCCAGTTGTCTCTTTATCCCTGGGTCCCACAAAAAAAGCAGGTCAAAATCCACAGAAAGAGCAATCTTCCACAAGGACGATCCTAAATATCACCTGCGTTACAAGGTAGAAAGCCTTGGAAACAATTGGGTGGTACAGCTCCGGGTTGACGCATGGCCAGCTGAGACCTGATGCTTCACAGGCTGGGAACCTTCTGTTTTTATCCCAAGAAATCAGGATTTGCCCAATCTGGTTTGCAATGGCAGTGGGAGCTCCTCCGCCCAACCTTGTTGGTTTTTAGTTAGTTTGTTTGTTTTAATAAAGTACTAAAGATTTTTTAGTTGATGAATTTTCTGACAAGACTGGGGTCAGTCTCTCTGTTCTCTAGCTGACCAGTTCACGGGCATGCACTCAGCAGCAAACCCCTGAACAGCTTTTAACTGCGATCGTATCAGGGGATGGTAGGAGAGCATTGGTAGCTTAATTCCTTTTTCATTAAGCAAATAACAGCATGACACCTGTCATATACCAGGTGGATGTGACAGAGGCAGTGATGGGTAAAACAAACCAAGGCTTGACACTAGAGGACATCTTGGCTGTTAATACACTTCAGAAAGACAATGAAACAAAGCCATGCAGTACAGAACAGCCAGAGAAGAGGAGAACAGGCTTGGTGCAGATCTTTCTAAAATGATTTAATAAGAGTCTAGCTTGGTGATGACTGAGGAGAGAGCCTCTGAGTATACAGGAAGGAAACAATCCAGTTGATTAGTTGAAGGTTAGCTGTAGTGCAGTGAAAAACAGCAAGAGAAGCAGGGACTAGATAGTGCTAAGCTCTGCAATGCACACTGACAGCTTCTGAATGCAAATGGAATCCACTAGAAGGCTCCCTTTGGACAGGATAGCAGGGCTAAAATCTAAAGAGAACTTTCTATTTATTGTGGTTCTCCTGGAACCAAATGTCAGACAATTGTCCTCCTTTCTCTCCTAATAATGACTTAGCACCCCATCTACTATGCTATTGTGCTAGGCTTTGGATTCACAGCAGAGCCCATAAATTAAATTCTTGTTCTCATATCCTATAATGTACTGGAGAGATGTAAGCAATAAACCAACCACACCATGCTCTTTGATTGTATGGTTTCTGTATCTGCTGTGTCCACCAATAGGGATTCAAACAACTGTGGACTGAACATAATGAAGAAAATTAAGTCTCTACTAAACAGATATAGACTTTTCCCCCTGGTCATTACTCCTTAAACAATACAGTATGGAATAGAATGCTTACACAGAATTTGTATATTATCAGGAATAATAATAAGTAATATGGCATTGATTTTGGTATGTTAAAGGATGTTTGAAGACTATATGCAAACTTGTTCCATATGAGACCTGAAGCCAGTCATAGTTGGGTACCCTTGATGGCCCTCAAAGCAATGCTCCTTGATACTGAGGGACAAGTTTTATAATGAATTAAGAATGCTGCATTTGTAAGGAAAAATAGAGAGCCACAAGCAGGCCGATTACTG
This sequence comes from Ondatra zibethicus, assembly GCA_004026605.1. NCBI lineage: Eukaryota > Metazoa > Chordata > Mammalia > Rodentia > Cricetidae > Ondatra > Ondatra zibethicus. The sequence goes on from PVIU01000698.1 coordinate 50,195, forward strand.
TGTGTGGGTATGAGTGCATGCTATCTGTTCCAGATAGGAGATTTGCGTGGGTTAAGGTGTGGTTAGAAGGAGAGGAACTTACGAATACTAAGCATAAAAGCAGCCAAAGAGTCTGTTTGGTGTAGCTGAGGGAGAGCAGGTGGTTGGAGGGAGAGATGAAGGATGAGTAGTGGGGAGTCAAGGTAAAGCTTGTGATTTCATTCTGGGAAGAAAAAGAGGGTGCTGATTAAGGAGAGGGAGACAACTGTTCAACATGAACTTGACAAACAATGGCTGACCACCAGCTCCTGGACATCCTGAAGATGGACCAGCTGGGCTTCTCAGAGGTGAGGCTCACTGGTCCAAGGGTGTGCCTAAGATATCAGTCTTGCAAGAGGGGGATGTTGAGCTCAATTCCAACTATGAAGCTGACTCCTTGTGATACACGAGTATAAATACAGCGGAAGCAGTGCCACCTGGGGAGCTGAAGTTCACAGGAGAGGTAGGCCCGAACAGTCGGGGAGCTGACAACTGGGAGACTGCAGTGGAGGGTGAGGACAAGCATGAGAACCTGAGATTGGATTCCCATCAATTGGTAAAAGCTGAGCTTGGCCACACCTAACCTTAGGGGTGCGGAACCACCCCTAAGATCCGGAGAGTTGATGTTAGTCAGTCTAGCCAGCTGAGAGACCTTATCTCAAAAACCCAGATGCAGAGCTCAGCAGGCAGAGGTATCTGCTGTGCCAAGCATGGTGACGAGTTTGATCCCTGGGACACATAAAAGAAGGAGAGACACAACTCCTATAAGTTATATTCTAATGAGCATGCACATCTTTGCAAGCACACACACACACACACCATAGAGAGGAGGAATATCATTGTACTGAATTGTTGTAGGCAGGAATTAGGGGAAAGGCACCAGGTGGGTCAGAGGAACAAAGGAACACAACGCCTGTTAGGCAAAGGAGGGAAGTTTTGAGAACTCAGAACTATAGTAAAGTCCTCGCCTGCCATTCTCTCTTTCCCTCCCTGAATTCTCCAGTCTCCAGTTAGTCTAAGGTACTGAACAGATGTTTCTGGAGGTCTTCACAGTGTTCAGGGCCTGGGGTTTTCTCTTGATTCCCCACAATGCACGTGCAGACACAGCAAATAAAGAGATAATCGTCTATACCTACAAACAAGGGCCTTGCACTCTGGGGTTGCATGAACAGCAGGCCTTGTGCTTGCCTTCCAACTTTCCCTGACGGAGAACTGAGTAAAGGCTCAGAATCATCAAAACCTGTACATGATCAGCATAAATGTCTCATTCTGGGTGAATCTATTTTAATTATATATTTAATTCAGCTGAGAGCTCTCCAAAGAAGCGTTAGTCTGTATTCACGAGCAAAAGCATTTCTGTTAACCCTCCTGGGGAAAATGATTTGGCAAAAATTCATGCAACCATTTTTATATGAATGCACAAAAACTTGAAGGTTATTAAGTCCCTGCTTCTGACAGCCCCTGCAGTTACAAATAAAGCCACTAATGAGAAGAAAAACTAGCCCACCACCTTATTCCCAAAGCCCCAGCCATCTTTATGCAGGAACACCATGACAAATGATGCTGTTCACCTTCCTAGCGTGCCCCTTCTCCGAACAGAGATTTAGATGGATAGCGTGCCTACAGGAGTTAGGCCCCGGAGCTGATGAGCGCCTCTGGCACCCATCGTATGAAGTTTTGGTGAAATTTCTAAGCACCAAATGAAATCATCATATTGGGCTGAGTCGAACTCAACAAGTGAATTTATAAAAATTAAAAGGTCTGAGCAGTAATGCTCAGAAACCCATTTGTCTCATTTTTCCTCATTAACATTTAATTGAAATAAACTCTGGTAACTGTAAGGAAAGCCACATTATTTCCTGCTAGCAGATAAAAGGAGGTATTTTTTTTTTTACAGCGTCTAACACTTCTTGGGTTGGGCATGTTACACTAATTCACAACTGGTGTCTGTGAAAACATACTTACAAATATCATACCAATAGAAGAAACATCATTTCCATCAGAATAAGGATGAAATTCAACATTTACAAAATGCAAGTGACTATGTTTGAAGCCACAATTAAAATAGTTTCTGCACAAATCCTAAAATGTGAATTGGCCCCCTACCATGTAAAACTAATTTAAAGGAAATGGAAAGTCAAAATATTGTCATCTGAAATAATTACCTTATATAGACATAGCCATTCATTTGTCTGCCACTTCGATATATTATGTGAGAGAATTGATATGAAATACACTGTTATGTATGCATCAGAGGATCCAGCAATGTAAGAATATGCGAATGTCCTCCTTGGGTTCTTGAGGCTCCTGATGTGTATAATGGAATTAAGAGCTTCCAAGTGGTGTGGCAGGACTGACTAGCAGGAATCCCTCCTCCATGTAGCTCCCTTTCCTTATCGATTCTGTCCAGAATGAACTGATAGATGCATGCCAAGCTCTCCAGCAGCCTCCCTGTGAGTCCTACACTCTCTGCAGTATTGACATTGTCTCTCACTCCTCCTTGCTACAAGCGGTGCTCTTTCCTGCTTCTGCAGCTTCTAGGTCTTTCTCTGAGTTCCTTCTCTCCTCCAATCTCTTTGGTCTCCTCTCAGGGGTCATTTATTTTGTCCCAATATTGCTCCTCTCTACCATTCTGTCTCAAGTTTACCTGCATTCTTGCTCTGGGACAAGATTGTGGAAAGTAGAGTATTGAGGGAAACTTTGCTAAGCTAAGTGATCTACCCAAGTCCTGACTTCTGTAGCTTACGAATGCCAGGAGTTTGAAACAAGGCCCTTCCTGACGTAATTAAGGTAGTTTATAAGATGGTGTCAGACTGTGTTTCAGTGTGTACGTTAAAGCCAGCCACAGACAGCCTCATTTTCACAGTTCGGGATGGTGTTATGCAGACAGCTGGAGGAGAAAAGACACCAATGGATTCCCAAGACAGGGCCCCGTGTGCTCTAATACTGACCTGCCAGGCACCTTTGCCCACTAGTGCAGTAGTAGTATAGCAGACATGGGGATAACCAACCCCTCTGATTCGCTCTGAAACCTACTCCACAGGAAATTTATCCTGTTTGGTACTGTGAACCTGGTTAAAAGCATGACAGTGGCCTGGTTATCCTTTGCTCTATGTCTAGTAGCCACTTATGAGTGAGTACACACCATGTTTGTCTTTCCGTGTCTGGGTTACCTCACTCTGGATGGTTTTGTCTAGTTCCATCCATTTGCATGCAAATTTCAAGATGTCATTTTTTAAAATGTTACACTGGGTAGACTTCTTTTCAGGATGTGCTTCTAATCTAGAGCTTGTGCCTGCTCTTGGAGGCTTTGACATTTACATCCCTATTCACGACCCTTTACAGTGTCTAACTGAACTCCGATTTGAGAGACAGCAACAAGGTGCAGCACCAAGCCCAATTCTGTTTCCTACTCGTTGTTCTCACTCAGCCCAGCTTCTCTCGTTCTTCGGTTTCTGCACCTATCATGTAAGTTGACACTCATTCTTAGTCACCATGGGATGTGAAGCATTGATTCATTGCTCTTTCTATGGTGTTTAGAACACTATTCGGTATCTATAAAACTCCATATTAAACTTCTTTAAATAAGATAAACTATCTTAGAACCATTTAGAATTATCCTGCTTCTTGACCCAAACTTGAGGTCAGCGAGACTGCAGCATCATCCAAGAAATAAAACACAACCATTCCCTCAGTGGGTCTGGGAAGCAGCAGTGTCTACCTGTGCCAATCCTCTGAGGTCTACCTCCCATTATTGACTCTTCACCTCTGGTTAGCCTGCCCTCCTCCAATAAGATTTGTCTCGGTCTCTGACCCCTCAGCCACCTCATCTGGCTTGCTCTTCCCCTTTACTGTGTCTGCCCACCTTTGGACCATTTCACCAGGGCAGTACAACTTTTCCACACCCTTTCTAGGCCTCCGTGAAGTTGAAGTGTGATGATCCGTTTATCTCTCCTCTAGGAGACGGTCAACTCTTGGAAAGAGTGATTGTTTTCCTCTTGTCCACACCTTGAAGTGTTGCATGCACTGCTCACAGTCCGCATACAGTGGACGATGTAAGGGACCTCTTTGAGGTGAGTAACAGTTTTTAAAACTTTTCAGCAGCTTTTGTATCCATTCAGGTAGTGAGTGGCAGAGAAGTCTGAAAGTGGATCTGAAGTACCAAATGAGAGCCCCCCACACCCTTCACTATTAACTGCTAGCCTTGCGGGATATATGATAGCTGCTCACTGCTTAGGTTTCAACAAAGCACAACACCCTACCTACAGTCTGCTGAAGGATTACAGGCAGCACACATTTCGCCAGGAAACAGCAGCGGCAGAGGAGATGCCAGGGAGATTAACGACAAGGAATAAGATTTCTAGAAATCAAGGGCAACGAGTGAGACCCTAAGCAAAGGAGAAAATGAAGGTGTGACATTTTACCTGATGAAGACATATGAGGATATCAAGGTCTTTGCCATTCTGAAACCAGCTTTATTTGTGTGGAATCTAGAACCCATGCCGGAATTTGATATCTGCCATTCTGCTGAGAACATTCTCCAGCCATCACAGAGCCAGCAAAGACACTGGTCTTTTGCAAAGAGCATTTCCAACATCTGTGTCACTTTGTGAATGCCCAGTCTGTAGGTTTTAGGGCAGCTTAGGGTTTTAGTGTTGATAAGGAAGTGACAGTAAAGGTCAAAACAGTTATCACGTGTCTCCTCATAAACAAGATCCCTGATTGCTCTGCTTGGAAATCTATACGAACATGGGAAGAAATTCAACTCTCCTCAAATCTCACACTCAGTCTGCTTGTGAGTCCTGCTGAGTCAACGTATTTTTTCTTTTTACTAGATCCAGGACAATGGTCTTCACTGTAACCATCTTGGTGCAGGCTCTACAAGGTTATCTAAATGGCTGCAAGCACCTCCTGATTATCTGTTTCTACCCTTAGCTACTTTCCATCTGTCTGTTCCATGCAGTAGCCATGGTCTTCTAAACCACACTCAGCTAGAGCATGGCAACCCTGCCATAGTACCATAGTCAGTGGTGGACAGTATCTTCTGCCCTTGGGAAAATCAGAAGTTACTTTCTCATCAGATCTATGGCATTAAACTCAAAGCAGAAGCAGGGGTATGGTAGACCCTTGCAACCCCATCAGTTTTTTTGCAATAGTCACAAAATCCTTTGTAGTTGGTAGAAATGTTAAAATCAACTGAAAATTCAAATGACGTTTGAGTTGCATGGGAAGCCACCCCTTTCCAGCTTGCTCTTGTTGGATGGATTTTATTCTAATTGACACTCAGGATTTCTTGGACAAGGGAGGCAACCTTCCACATGTGTGTGCTGGCTTTGGAGAAAAGACCCCAGTTCAAACCTTTATTCTCTTAGTTCACTTGCTTTTTCAAGTAAGTTAGAAAAGCTCCCTGAGCCTTACCTTTCTCATCTGTACAACTGGATGATAATGTGTCCATTAGGAAACTGCATCCTTTCATCCTGAATAATACCCACCTATCTTGAGCCCTGTTGGGATATTCCTCTCTATAGGAAATCTGCTTTATAGAATTAACCTCCCTCTTTCTGTAGTCTCCTTCTTGACCACCAATAAACGATCAGTGCAGTCATCTTTCTCTCTGTATTCTTCTGGATGTTATGCTTCTTCTCAACACTATGAGTTCCTGGAGAGTAAGGAACGTGTCTCACTCATCTTTTTATCCTCACTACCTAATTTGGTACTGTTTATTGAATGAATATGAATTCCCAAGAGCAAACAAGGTGGATCTCATAAATGGAAGCTTGCCATGTTTCTATTTTCCAAGAGATTTACCTTTGTTATGGTAAGTCATATTAAGGTACTAAAGGAGAATGAAACACTACAGTAGAAGGAAAACAATTATAAAATTGATTTGATATACTAAGAGTGATTAAAAAAATCCAACAGCAAATCCTGATTAGAATGGTGGGATGGAAACTTCTCTGAACTTCAGGCGTGTAAATGAACAGAAGCCTGCAGGAAACAACCATATAAATACACATCACTTGGTCCATGGTTCTACTCCTGAGTGAAGGCAGCCATGAATGAATGGGTTAAAACACGGGGCTTACAAAACAATGAAGAAAATAAAATGAAGGCTAGGCAGTTGTTAACCAAAGATTTTATAATAGTTTCCAAAATCTCAGGTATACTAGACAGCCCACCTAAATATTTCTGCCATTGTTCTATAAGTCACGTGTGTTTCATTCACTCCCTTGATCCCTCGCTCACTCTCTGTCATTCATTTGCACATATGTGGAAGCAAGCCTTACTGTTTGCAGACTGTCTTTCTGGTCCAGGGGATAGATCATTGAGATAGAAATCTTCCATTTGAGTTGACCATTGTCCTTTGAGATTAGATTATAATTATGTCTGCTCCAGTTCCTGTAGCTAGCGACGGAGAACGTTTGATATTATTTGTGCTTGATGAGTAACAAGGGCTTGGTAAATATGAATACTCATGGGATATGTTGATGGATTAATCAATGCATTTAAGAGGATGCTTTCCTAGGAAGGCACTCAGAGCATTAAGAATGTCATCGTTCTGGTTTGATTTTTGTTGCTGTGATCTGTGATAGAACACTCTGATTGAAAGTACGCTGGAGAGGAAAGGGTTTTTTGTTTGTTTGTTTTTGTTTGTTTGTTTTGGCTTCAACTTCTAAGTCGTAGTCCATCACTGCGGGAAGTTGTAGGAAATCACGCAAAACTTAAAGGCAGGACCACGAAGACACTCTGCTTGCTGGCGCACTCTCAGCCTCATGTTTGTTTAGCTATTTTAGAATGCCCAGGACTGCCTGGCCAGGATGGTACCACCCACATCAATTAATACTAAAAAGAATCTGTCACAGACATGCACATAGCCGATCTGATCTGGACAGTTCCTCAGTGAAGATCTGCCTCTCAAGATGTTCTCGGCTGTGCCAAGTTGAAAATTATAACTAACTAGGACAGCCATGGTCTTGCATTCCAAGTTCTTTGAATTTTAACTCATTGAGAATTTCTCTAGCTTCTAATGCTCTTGCTCATAATCTTATTTATAAAAATTTATTCTTGCTCAAACCAACAAACTAAACATATCCAAGCTTTATCTCTTTCTTTGTATTCAACTTTTCAACTAATTAAGAGTCAACCTTCTTTCCCCAGCCAGGAACTAACTGGAAGGAGTGAAGGAGGCCTGGATGCAGCTGAGGATGTTTGAGGTGGTAAAACTGCTCTACATCCTCCTGTAATCGTGGATTTGTGCCATTGTATATTTGTCCAAGCTTATCGAGAGTACCCAACCAAGAGTGAATCCTATTATAAACCGGGACATTCGCCGAGTATGATGTCTCACTGTCGGTTCACTGACTGTAACAAATAGATACTCTTGAGGGGATGATGTGGGGGAGAGAGGTTTGCTGTGCAAATATGGGCAATTTACATACTGTCTGGTCAATTTTGCTATTAGTTACCAATGAAGTGGAAAAAAAAAACCCAACACGAGGTCTGGCCCCACCTACAGAGATTCTGATTTAACTGGGTTGGGTCTGGTCTGAGTATCTTACCTTCCACACCTGCCAAATGATTCTGATATTCATTAGAGTTAAGAGAAACATTACTTTAAGTGGAAAAAAAAGTTCAGATATGGCATCTTCCCTGCTAAGCAACCTTCCTAAGTGATGGGAAATTCTGTAGCGTAGAATTAACAAGCATAGCTGACTTGTTAATGCTCCATCTGAATTTCTAAATCTGTCTTCTAAGATTTTGTACCTTAACTCCTTTGCATATGTATATGTGCACACATGAATACACGTGTTCACACACTACACAAGTTAGTTCATCTCTTTAGGATATAAGGTATTGTTTTATATTTCCAGGCCTTTGCGCACCTTGCTTATTCTGCCTGGAACGTCCTTCTTCTTCTCCGGTGACTACTTAGCTTCTATTCATTTTCAAAACTCATTGGAAGTCTGTCTGCCAGGGCCTTTTGCTCTGGGCTCCCAGAGCTCTCCAGGGGTGTTTCTGCATCAACTACAAGCTGTTCTGAAACACACTACGCACTGCCACCAGCCTGCTATCTCAACATTCCTTCGCCTGGCTCTGCACCCAAATCATTGTCCTTCCCCATTCTCTTCCTGCCACGGAAACTTTGCCAGGATAGACTTCTTTGTGCCCTCCAGCTCCTTTGCTTTCTCCTGTCATTAAAACCAAGTAAGCCGAAGACCTCAGTTCAGACAGCCCCTGTCTGTGGATGCCTTCTGAGATCTCTCCTACACTGAAGGGCACTTTTCCTTTTTTATACTCACAAACATATGTTTCTTTCCTGATTCTGAAATCATATATACATTTCAGAGAGACTGCATGACGCCTCTCTCCACCTGGCCACAAAGACATGAGAGCAGGGGTATCATTTTTCTAGCCCATCACTGTACTTCCGGCATCTAGAACCACACCTGGTTTCCAGCCCACATCCTTTGAACATTGAGAATGAATGAATGAATGCATGCCTAGCACACAGCAAGTGCTTAATTATTCACATCATTACCTAACTGCTATGTCTGTTGAACTCAGGCAACAAACCTTTGTTTTTTACAATGCCCAGTCTTTGGCTGCTAGGGAGCTCTTGGACAAGCTTGTTTAGTGTATTATCAAAGCTAATGACTATTCCTTGGGCTTCATCTCATATCCAGCTCTTAAAGTATATCAAAAGCATCTTCTCTCCCTCATAAACCCATGAACAATAAAGACTGTTGATTCACATAGCTATTGGAACAGCGAGAAATGACCCAAAGCCACTGGGAAATTAACAAGGAAATAATGGTTTTGAGAAGGGTGAAAGACCTCTAGTAAGAGAAAACCTAGCCGAACATTTGTAGTTAAAAGTTGAATCAACTACATGTAAATATAGCAATGGGGAAATGCAATTGCCACGAATTTTACTTAAGTGAGTCAGTCCTATACCCACTGACCCAGCGAAGTGAGTCGACCTAGCACTTTTAAGAAGTGAAATGCACCCCAGAACATTACTTGAACTGTACTTTTGGGGACGGTATATTCTAGAGTTTTGTGGAGGCCTATGGTCAGGAAACCTAAAATGCTTCGTATTAATTAGGTTTTTCACCAGCTATCCTGTGCATCACTATTACCACACCCAGAAATTATCAGAGAGAATCGTGTGAAAACTGTGACTACACTTTCTGATGATCGCAAAATTTTCACCAGCTGACTACTCCCCCTCAGGACCCCAGGCACTGGTTTCTAGTCCTTAGAATGTTTCTTTTTGTACTAGAAATATCTACGATATGATGTAAGAGGCTGTTTGGGTTTATGGTACATATTAAAAACCATAGTGTTAAAATCATTTTCAACCATCTATCTGGATATCTAGATACCAAATATCTCTTTTAACTGGGATGTCTATGGGGTCCCTGCAGACCTGAGGTGAGCTGTTATTTCAGAAGATCTGATCCTAGTGCTTAAAGATATCTAGATTAGACCCACACAATCCTGGCTCCAGGAATTCTCAATAAGGAGCAAATTACAATAAGTGATGTTACTCTGGTGCACTGTGTCTAAGTCAATAGACTTCCCCCTCTTTTTGTTCCTTCCCCCCCTTTCCTGGCCTTGATCCATAATGATTTCCATGGTTTTCATTGCAGGAATTCAAATTTATCACCTTTTAAAAACAACTCTGGATGTCACAAACATCTGTAAATCCAACAAGTTAAATAATAAACAGAAGAACTGTGTCCCTCCCTGCACCACACGTCCACAGATAAAATTTCTGTTTTATTCTTGCTTAGTGAGAGCAGCCAAACTGCAACCTGCTCTGCAGGTTAAAATCAGGAACAGAGCAGACATCTCCTCTCTCACATTCCTTGTAAATTTAATCACAGAGTGAATTAATTTTTCTCTCCTCAAATATTTCAGATGCATCTCAGTGAATTTCAAATCTTTCTATTGCTTATGATCCACTTTTTAACATTAAGAATTTGTCCATTGTGTGTAGGAAACTCCTATTTACGTTAAAGTATACTGAAGGCACTGCCTGAAAAAATAATTGCCATGAAGTCACTCTTCCCTCCGAAAGCTCTAGGATCAGATGGTTTCATGGGATGAAATACATATAATGTAAAAGGGTAAAGTCGACAAATCCTTCGCAAAGGGATAACTTCAATGCCATTCAAGTTTTTTTTCTGGAAAAGGGAAGAAGAAATGTTTCTAAAATGTTCATGAGCATTCATGAGGCTACCAGAAGTCTCCATACAAGAGAGGAAATAATATTATTTAACTATTTCTTCTGTAATATTGATATGGAAATGGTAATTATTAGCTGTATTTAATATTGAATATGACCAATTAACAGGAAGATACACACTGGACAGGCAAGATTTGCTCCAGAATGGAATGTTGATTTACTGTCAAGAAAGCAAGATGAAATGTTGTCTAGTGTTTTATAGAAAATAGCCCACGTTCTGCGGTCCAGTCCAAGTTTCCTAACCTTTGTGAGAACAAGTTTCTTAAGGTGTAGTGATCATGGTAATAATAGATAATTCTAGCTCAGGCAATGGCTAAATGAGTTGATGCATACAAAGAAATTACAGTGTTACCTTGAATATCAATTGCATCAAATAAACATTGCTTGTTATTATCATGCTTAGTCACAACAGAAAAAATACATCTGATAGAATTTAATACCATTTGAAAAACTCTAGCTATTACTAGAGTGAAGCAAGATATTACCCGACTATGAGAAATGTACCTGTGTCACATCAGAAGCTGCCGTCCTGCTAATGAAAAGGCCCAGAGCACTCCTATTAAAGTTAGACACTGAGTGAGCACGTTAATTATACTGGCTGTCATTTAACACTCTTAATGGTGTTAGCCACTATAACTAGACCAAAGACAGAGGGAAAAAAATACAAAAATGGAAAAGAGCTTGGTAAAAAAATAAAAAATCGTCATTTGCAAATGATATAATAATTTAGCTAGAATGCTCAAGTAGGTCAACTTAAAACATAAACATTATTAAAAGATTTCTAAAATTCTAGTTCAGGTGAAAAATAAACACTTTTTAGGAATTCTGAAAAATCCAAAATTGCAAAAGTTACTAGATAGAAAACATGACAACGTGGCAATACCCTTAGAGTTGCAGTGTCAGGTTAAGAAGAGAAAGTCAGACTAACTCAGTATGTAGTGGAGTCCAGAAACGGACTCCAGTACTCAGTGTGCTCCGAATATGCTAAAAGCAGCATTTTACACCCAGGAGGACAGTGTGGATTAATCAATAGGTGGTGTGGAGTTACCTGAGGAGCTAAAGAGACTCCTCACCCTTCCTAATGCTACTGTTTCAGGAAGATTGATTACGAGCATAAAAAACAACTCCTCAACTTGAAAGGGGGCCTTAGAAGACACAGAAGAAATTGTTTATTTTATCATTACCTCAAAGAGTATTATTACCAAATATAAAACATAAAACAGAAGACAGGGGGAGATGCTGTTTCATATATATGTGTGTGTGTATACATTATACATCTAATATATACTATATAAGTAATATGTACAAATAGTATATATGTGTGTGTATACAAAAATAGTGTGTGTTTATTTCCCTCAATGGATAAAGCAAAAAGAAAATTTAAAACTTTAAATTTGTATTATCAATTATATTACAACTAAATTACTTATGCAAAATATAAACCCCTATTTATATATGCATGTATAGTGGAGCCGGGGGGTATAACTCAGTGACAGAGCACATGATTTGCATATACACATGTAAGAGAAAGAACAGGAGTCCAATATAAAAATGGGTTTGTGACACATGAATTCATATGAAAGGAAAGGCAAATAAATGGCTCAGTGTTGAGAGTGTTTTTTACTTATGTGTATGTGTTTGTGAATGTATGGTACATGTGTGCAAGTGCTGGTGGAGTCCAGAAGAGGGTGTGAGACCCTCTGAGGCTGGAGTTACAGAGGACTGTGAACCACCTAATGTGGATGAGGGGAATTGAACTTGGGTCTTTGAAAGAGCAGCAAGTACCCTTAATGCTGTGCCATTTCTCCTACCCCCACAAATTAAACATATTAGAAGGTGATGAATTTCTTTTGCAATAAGAGAAGTGCATATTATAATGAAAATGAGATTACTTATAATATTAGAATTTGTAAAAAAAACAGTAACTGTTGAATAGTGTGGAAAATATGCAATTAAAAAATTTAAATTTATTATGTGTAAGCATATATGATATGTTTGGGCACACATGCCAAGGTCCTCATGTAGAGTTTGGAAAACTTTTACAGAGTTTGTTTTCTCCTTCTATATTTGTATGAGTTCTAAGGATTAAGTTTGGGTCACCATGCTTGTGTGACAAGATACATTGCCTGGTTGAGATACTCAGTGGACCCAAATAGGAATTTTCATACCCTACTGGTATAGTAGAAACTTGGTACACCCACTATGCTGAAGATCTTGACAACATCTATCAAAATAACAATGCACGTCTTTCTATCTGGAAAATTGACCCCCGGATTGTTTCTCCTACAGATTTAGTTCTTTTATTTTTCTCTGTGTGGTGCGGGACAATTGTCTATATTCTGTCAATTATGTTTTAAATAAACTCTGATTGGCCAGTAGCCAGGCAGGAAGTATAGGTGGAACAACCAGACAGGAAGTAGAGGCAGGTCAGTGAGAACAGGAGAATTCTGGGAAGAGGGAAGCTCCCTCTGCAGTCCTGTCCAGACACAGAAGAAGCAAGATGTGACTACGCCACTGAAAAAGGTACTGATCCATGTGGCTAACACAGATAAGAGTAATGGGCTAATATATGTTATAAGAGTTAATAAGAAGCCTGAGCTAATGGGCCAATCAGTTTATGATTAATGTAGACCTCTGTTTGATTGATTTTCTTGGGACTAAACAGCTGGGGGACCTGGTGGGTCAGAAAACCTCGGTCAACATTTGTGCAAAATCTAATATTAAAGGCTATTTGTATATCACTATTACCAATAGAAAGAGACAAGAAACTACCTGAGTGTCCATCAATCTTGTAGGGGCTAACATGCATTATTATATAATACTAGAATGGCATCCTTCCTCAGGATATAAAAATAGCAGAGCATTGTAGATTCCAATGTATATGAGTTTGCGTTTGTTTGTGTGGTGTGTGTACGTGTGCATGCGTGCGTGCGTGCGTGTGTGTGTGTGTGTGTGTGTGTGTGCGATTAGAGCAATATATGATAGAAGACACAGATTATGTCAGAAGGAAAAAAAGCCACAAATCTGGTAGTTGTAGATGTCTCTAGGGAGGGAATGGATGCAGGGTATAAGGCTTTTCTATATTTTAAATTTTGTGCTATATGAAGAGATAATTTGTTCAAAATATGCATCATTACATTTTTTAAAAAACAATAGGGAGACAGTTAAATGACTGGAAACATTTGGTACAGAGTTGTCTTTTGGTAAATTGTTGTGACATGTCTCATTGTGACACCAAATATGAGTTTGGTGACAGTGGTGGGCAGTGGGAAACCATGAAGCCTGGAGTTCTATCTGACTTTTCCCTTAAATATTAACATAAACCAAATGAAATAGCTAATAATTAACATTTCTGACCTGTAAAAATATCAATTCAGTACAATATTATTTTCATCTGTACAAATTAGTTTAGAAAGTAATATTGATGAGAATGCTGGCTATCACTTTGATTGTCCCTTGTCATCCAAATCTACAAAGTTTGCAGATGTGAAATGTGAGTTGGTATAATGGGGATGCTGACCAGCATGAATCAGCTTGGGTCTCGTGTTTTGAAGAGTGAGCAGCTTGAATGGAATTGTGATAGATTTACTTGGGCTCTTGTTTAAAGCTCGCTGATTTGTGAGGTAAGACAGCAAGAGTGTGGGCAACAGGGCTTAAGGCAGTGAGCGATGGAGGTTTGTTTCTAGAGAATCACCCAGTTTACTAAGCATGTCAGTGTGTATAGCTTGTTTATTCTATAGCCTTGGGGGGTAGACGACATCCAACCTCTTCCAGGCCACTTTACAGGATAGGAAACAGTTTTGTTTTTCTTCACAAGTCATAGCTAATAGACACAGCATAGTTAATGTTGACCACTGCCAGGTTCTGCTGCTCAACATTGTCTCCAAAGCAAGCACTTTCCTTCCCAATCTTCCACTGTCAGAGAGATGCCCGGGCAGAAGCCCAGAAGGACCTGGCCTCTGCCATTTGGCATGTTTATAAATTCTATTTATCAATCTTGGGGAAGCTTCCATTTTTCTATCTAATAATTTTCACTCATGATAAGACAGTTCAGCAATATGGAATGTGGCAGTAGATTTCTTCTGGAGGCAAGACACAGGAAGAATCCAAAGGCAAGGTTGGGAGAGAAAGGAAATAAAACTTGACTGATGCCTCAGGCTAAAATCTGCTTCCCTTGGGCTTCTGGAGTTGAAATCTGGTCTATTCTAACTATTCCTGGGATGACCCAGGGAATTGCTCTGTCCTCCTCTGTCTCATAAAACATGGGGGCTGAGCTAGTAGGAAGCTGGAGAAATGGATGCTCTCCAAAGGAGACTGACAGTATTAGGCTACAATTACCCAAGTGAAGTCTTGAAGGAGGTGGGAAACAGTGTGCATGCTTCTCATGAGGAGGCATATGTCCTGCCGTGAAGAAAATGTGCCCAGCAGAAACCAGAGTACACACAGTCATGCAGTATGTGATTAGCACATGTTTGTGGCTAGAGCCTTGTAAATGGAGAAAACCAAAACAAACCTTAGTTCCCTTTATATGGCTGTGATAATGCACTGACCCCAAACAATTTGTGCAGGAAAGGGTTTATTTGTCTTCGTTTCCCCATTGCAATCCACTATTGAAAGAAGCCAGGGCAGGAACTCAAGGCAGGAACCTGAAGGTAGGAACCGATGCATAGGCCATGTAGGTGTGCTGCTTACTGACTTGCTTCTCATGATTTTCTCATCCTGCTTTTGTATAAATCCTGAACCAGGGATGATATCACCCACAATGGGCCTGGTCCCGCCCATGTGGATCACTAATTAGGAAAATGCCCCACGTATATAAAATTGACTCTAGACTGATATTATGGAGGCAGCTTCACAACTGTGGTTCCCTTTTCTCAGATAATGACAGCTTGTGTCAAGCTGACAGAAAGCAACCAGGACAAACAGCCATGTGAAGATGGAGGCAGACTGGAGTTAGGTTACCACCAGTCAAGGGATCACCAGAAGCTGGAAGAGACAAGGGAAGGTCACAGGTTTCGTCCTGCTGACATCCTGATATGGTCTCCTGATACCAACAATAAAATTCTAATTTACTTCAGTTCATCAAGGTGTGGCAAATGGCCCTAGCAGCCCTTTGGAATTGATGCATCCACCCAAATCAGAACCCAGGGTCTACTTTGTTCCAGTGAATTACAAGTCCCACTGCTCCATCTGGACATATCCTGAATGCACACTGGGTGCCTTATAGCCGTCCTCTGCTCAGCGTGCACACTTAAGCTAGAGCTCAGATCCACTCCTTGCTGCTTCAGCTTTGATGCTGGAGACGGGGCTTTCACAGCCCTATGCATGGCCCTTTACATGGTCAAACTGGATGCTGGCTGCAGGGGCAGCGCCGAGTCCCAATCTGTCTCCCACTCATTGTTGCCACTCAAGACTGCTTGGCTTCCCCTGTTTATCTTCACGAATCATTCAATCCTGTCAACTAGTCTTGATGTAAGAGATCACTAGGAAACACAGAGGCACAGAAAAAGATAGCAAACTCTCTAAGGTTCTAACGCTAGCCAAGAGGACAGAGAAAGCACGGGAGTCTGCTTTGAGAAGGAACTTGCTGTGACAGTGTGTTACTTAATTTTCTCATTGCTGTGGCCAAATACCTGACAAGAAGCAACTTGAGGGAGGAAGGGCCTACTTTACCTCATTTAGGACATCGCTCAGGGGAAGGCCTGGCAGTAACAGTATGAGGTAGCTGGGTATGCATGGGAAGCAGAGAGTGGACAGGAAGTGGGCCCAGGCCATAAAACCTCAAGGCCTGCTCTAGAGACCCACTTCTAGCAAGGTTTTATCTCCCCAAGGTTTAACAATCACCTGAAACAGTACAGTAGCTGGGCACTGTCTTCAAACACATGAGCCTGAGGTGGCTGTTTCTTCACATTCAGACCACAAGAGAGTGGCAGAAGGTTAGTGTAGGGGACTGCAGATTGCAGTGACTAAAGTGTGAGGGAGGCCTTGCAGGCCCTTCTTTCTGGGTGTGCAATGTGTTGTCACTGGGAAGCTTTAGGCAGATGGTTTTAACGTCTCCCTCAGGGATGGTTTGATTTTGATTTTCGTTTTTAGGATACATGTGCAGACCCCAGTCAGCATAGGGACAACTGTCTGAATGATGACAGATGGCCTCAAAGCTGGGGGGTTATGGTAAGTCAGAGATAAACAGGGATTTGAGGCACATTGGGATAAATTAAGTCCTGGTTCTGATCCCATCATGCTTTACTCTCTGGGAAGTTTCCAGTGTCCTCCTCTGTATCTATTGACAACTCTCAAAATAAAACACTCTGGGTGTCTCAGAGGAAATGACTGGGTGAGCCTGCACCCAGGACTTCAGTCCGGCAGCTCTGGGAACAAGATTCTTGCTGTCTGATAGAGGGGTAGGAGCTTGGTGAGCACGAGATTCCAATCCGCTTTGTGACTGGCCATCTGCATAAAGCCAGGCGAGTGCCAGGTCCTGTCCGAGCCCTAGTGTCTCCTTTACAGGGAACCACTGATTAGCCCCACCCAAGGCTATTGTGATGATTACAGCAAAGCAGGTCTGACTGTTTCTGACAGGAGGGCCCAGTGACACTAGCGTATTGTGCAACCTTCTCCCTCTCTACCGAGCTGGGAACCTCCCAAATTTTACTTCTTCTATATGAATTACAAATTCACAGCCATTCCCAACCTGACTGCTTCGGTGAAGAGCAGAGGCATTAGCCTTGCTTGTGCTTCTCCGTTCATGTATTGCTTGTCGTCTCTCCGCTCTCTGAACCCTGCTACAGACAGAAGACAAGACTTTGGAACCCAAACAGTTAGTTTGAAAAGAATTGGAGTTTCAGGTGGCTAGGAAGATTGTGCCCAGGAAATTGGAAAGGTAACTAGAAGGTAACCACGCAGAGAGACATTGAGTCTGCTAAGTGGGGAACCTGTGAGAGGCTCCTCTTCCGGTTTCATCTGCTACCCTGTTTCTTCCCTCAACGTAAATTCAAAGAGCTCAAAAACCTCTTCCTTTGTCCCCTTCTTCTAGTTTCCTTATACACATTTTCCCCTCCCCTCAGATAATTCCAGAAAATTGGAAGGAACTATTTACTGAGAGGGTCAACTCAGGGCTCCATCTTGCACTTAACTTCACAATCCCCAACCTTTCCTTAGACTAACTGGCAATTTCCCACCTTGCCATGTGCCTTGATTTTCAGTGTCTTGTTTAACAACGCTTTTCTCCTCTTTTTCTGTGCCTGAGACTGGGAAATTGCTTTCTTTAATCCAGGTCCCATTTGTACTTTTAGAGCCAATCAGCCGTGGCTTTGAAATTGTTTTCAGTTAAGATTGTTCAGCTAATGTACTGGGGTTTTTTGTGTATCACTGTTTGGATATATATATATCATAATTCATGTCATTTATTATTATATATTTTATATACAATATATTATAATATATATTTTATGTATGCATTTATATATAAGGTACTCTAATGGCTGACCCTCCAGCCTGACTTTGGAGATCATTGCTTGCTAGATGCTATGATGTATGTAAGATGATTACTTCACTTATTTAAGGGTTAATTGCTTGTATTTCCTTGCCATGTAGT
The DNA here is from genome assembly GCA_004026605.1 of Ondatra zibethicus. Taxonomy (NCBI): domain Eukaryota; kingdom Metazoa; phylum Chordata; class Mammalia; order Rodentia; family Cricetidae; genus Ondatra; species Ondatra zibethicus. The sequence goes on from PVIU01000698.1 coordinate 68,059, forward strand.
CACGTGTACTGCTTTTCTATCTCTAAATGCAATTAAAAGTGCCCTTTGGGTGTTCAAGGTTTTAATCATTCTCTGTGTGAAGCATCCCCGTGTCTCTGAAGGGTCCCCTTAGCCTCCTCTCAGATGGGGCTTTTCCCTAAAGGGGAGAAAGGGGGGCATGGGGAAGAAGCAGAGGTGGGAGGAGGAGAAGAAAGTGGGGAGAGAAGAAGGAAAATGGAGAAGGAGGTGGAGAAATGGGGGGGGGAGGAGGATGAGATGGAAAAGGAGCCAGGAGAGGAGGGAGAGGAGGAGACAGAGGAGGAAGGGGGAGATAGTTAGACCGAGCAGAGCAGAGCTTTGTAGCTCTAAATTCTTGAAGGTGCTATGGCCTGGTTTGCTTCTGTTGGATTTGTAAATTTAAAATGGGAATGATATCCATGCCAGTGTTTACTAGGGACCCACATAGGTTTCTCAATAATTAACAGAATCATACATCATCGTCAGCCCTTGAGAAAGGCAGAGTGGGTTTCTGAACTAGATTCGTCCTGTGTATGTTATGCCAGTGTGTGCCAGTCTCTTATGGCTTGTGGTCTTCTAGCCTTTGACCATCAGCCACCTATCACGGATGGGTGTATATTTCACCCTTGGATCGCTGTTCTATTTCAATCAATAGGATGAGTGCCAGGGTCACACGTTTGTTTGTATCAAAAATGCCAAGTTGCTATGGTAGTTTCAAAGTTCTCATTTTCTGGCCACAGCCTAACTCCATAACAAATAGCTGCAAGCCTGCCATGACCTAGGGATCAAATTCTGAATAATATGCTTTCGTCCTCTGGGGGTCTGGAAGATGCCAGGCACTGCATGAGGCATGGGAGATTTGCCCAGGTGAGTTTTGCCTCCCTAGAATGTCAAGGCTTTGCTGATGCTCTGTCTGAATGTGCAAAGCAAGAAAAGGGCAGCCAGCATCCCAGTCAAGTCTGCCAGTCCATCTTAGTCCCCGTGTGGGGTACCTGCTCCATCCTCGGGCTTATTGTGGCATTTAGGTGGAAATGCCTCCTCCACTTATATGATCAAGGGAAATATTTGGCCAGGAGTCAAAGTCTTAGGGAAATAGGAAACAAGAGAACACCTCAGCAGGGTTCCGGTGCTGACTCCAGCTATACCCAGTCTCCCGGAGGCTGCCCTATGTCCTTCTGTTGGAGGTCATTTTCCAGAGTTAATTGACCAGTGCTTCCAGGCATTAGGCTGCACTCCCTTTGCTGTCAGTAGAGATGACTTGCAGGAAGTAGCATTCTTTAAGTCATGACAACAAGGCAAAAATGCTTCATTTGTGTTGGAAATTAAAGGTACAGGATCAAAACAAAACAAGCTGCCACAACCGAAAACCCATGGCTTTCATGCCTACTCCCACTTGCTGTCACTCATTTGGAAAGATAAGCTTAAGCTTATTTAAGAACAACAATAGAATAAAGCCTGTAGATAATATTAAAAATCTTCCAAAACAATGATCTATGTTTGCAGTAATAACTGTGTTCAGAAAGTGTGTTGGTTACTTCTCTCGCTGTTTTGTCTAGGGGTTCATTTCGACTTACAGTTCATCACAGAGGAGAAGACATAGCGGAAGGAGTCATGTTGTATGTGCAGCTAGGAAGCACGGTGCAGAGAGGAAGTGGGGGTACTATCAAACCTCACAGCCTTCCTCCAGTGACTGACTTCCTTCCGCAAGCCTCCACTTCCCCAAGCTTCCCCAAGCAGTGCACCAGCTGGAGACCAAGTTTCAAACACAGGAGCCTATAGGGGACAGCTCACATTCAGACCACTGACAGGAGAGGAAACACATATGACACACATCTTGGGCTCTCTTCTATACCCCACATCATTCTCCAATCCCTTCTCCCTCTCTCCTTCCTGTTTCTTCTGATTTTCCGGATGGTTTCAGAGCCCCCCAAAAGAAGTCAAAGTCGTGACCAATCTAAAGGAGACAACAGATGCAGCAAAGCACCCTTGGTTTCCTGGAGCACTCTCCACAGTGCTCTGTCACTGTCACCCTGACCCGTGACACAGATGCTGGGATGCATAATGGACAGAACCCTTCACACCTGCAGACGGCAGGGCTCTGAGAAGCGAAGGCGCTCGATAAATATCACAAAATAATCAATGACAGTAGTGGAAGTTGGACTCTGACCTACTGCACATGGGTCTGGTATTTATATAAATATAAATATTAACCTCCTCCATATGTCGGCTGGAAAGTTCACCAGTCCTTGTGGCAATCTTGCTAGACATCTCGTTCCTAACTGTCAGATGAAGAAACTGAGGATCAGGGAACTTCAGTGGCTTGCTCAAGGCCATATTGATGAGAATGGAATTGGTAGACTAACCCGCTGTCAGGAAACGCAGTGAAGAGGAGCAGGTGTAATGGAGTTCAAGGGAAAGCATTAATGATAGTAGCAACTTGAAGATGCCTTCACCTTTCACATTATATAATTAAACAAACATTGCACCATCCATACTTGAGTGTCTGCGGCTATTATAAATGGTTACTATGATGCCATTGTTCACTAGACAATAATAAGAAACTGTGTGTTGGGGTTGGAGAGATGGTTCAGCACTTAAGAGCGTTTGCTACACCAGCAGACAATTTGAGTTCAGTTTCCAGCACCCACAAAGACCTGTAACTACAGCTTCAGGGACATCTTACACCTATGGTCCCCATAGGCACCTACACTCACGTTCACAGAGCCCATCACAGACATATACATATATAATTAAAAGCAAAAACTAAAGTGTAAATATTTTTTAAAAGGAAGTCACATGCAACCTAATTGCATGAAAGCAGAAACTGTGCATATGGATGGATCTAGGGTTAGAGAATATTCAAAAGGAATATTGCTTAGTTAAGACTCCGGATAATAATTGTTTTAACATTCTGTCAAGTATAACCCTTAAAACACAAAATATATATCACAGCTGCTAAGAAAACCAGACCAAGGGAAATTGACAAAATAAATTACTCACTTAAAAAATCTGTTCTTCAGAGTGCAAAGAATGCCTTCCCAAAATAATGAAGGGGAGTGATATTTAGTGTAAAACTTTCTAATGAGAAAGAGCAAATGGAAAAGCTAGTGAATAAAAAATTGACACTGGAAAGTCAGAGTCAGGTCTCTAAGTGGGAATTTTGCACATTAGAGAGAGCTAGACGTTCCTTTTAGTTTTCAATACAATCCAACCCACTTCTCTGCCGCTTTGTTTCCATGGTAAAATTCTAGGAGTGACTTTGAAAATTAATCATACAGTTTTTTTTTGCTGTCATTCAAAATCAAATCTATCATTTAACAAACCATCTGTTAACTGTTCACTCAAGCGACATTTCCTTGGAACTTAGGAGTTTTCATGTTGCTTAGACCATGGAACAGGAGCTAAGGGAGTAGAGTGAGGCTTTGTCAACAAGACCTGCAGTAACCCAGCTTTGACCATGTGCTGAGGACTCCAGGAAGGCCAAGGGAGAGATCCTTGTGTAAAGTGATAAAAGAATACATCCTGACAGATGAGAAAATCTGGCCTGGGATACTTAGATGGGTGTGACGGGCAATGAACCAGATTGTGTAGGGGCCTGGAAAGAAGAAAGTGTAACAGATTTGCTGAAAATTCTGATGGCTTCCATGCTACAGGGACTGGCTACATCTCTCTTCCTGTCAGGACCAGTGTCCATTCCTACCAGTAGACTGGCAGAGGTGTGATGTGAAACACACGGTGCCTCAGCAGGCTGCCTCAGTTCACCTTCCTAGTTCCACCATTTGGTATGGAAAGCTGGGTGACTTACTTCAATTATGTATCCTGTCCGTAGCTCTTATGAGACTTCTAGACTTCTAAGTTGGGAGGTATGTGGTACAGAACCTGCCACACAGTCAGCCCCACACTGAAGTGGTACCTTGAGAGAGTCACCCTGCTCCAAGGGGTTCCTGGCTTCATAGTCAGCCCTTCATCCACATTCACAGTCTTCAGGCCTGTAGAGTGTGGTGACCTTGAGAGGCCTAACTGAAAGTTAACCATTTACAGATAACTGGGAGAGGTCAGGGAGGGGAGATGGGGGAAAATCTTGGTCTTTATCAATCTACATTCAAAGCAGCTAACAGATGTCACTAAGTGTATGTCCAAGATCTCACCAGAGGATTAGTCACAGAGTCTGGAACAGCTCCAGAATCCCTGATCCCCATGCAGGCCAGCTGAGGCCGGGGCATGGAAGGCAATTCTTCCGAGAGGGGACATCTATAGCTTTCACTTCTTCTGGTCTCTTATGAGAGAAGGGCAGCTATGTGGGGGTGTGTGTGTAGGGCTATAACAAATTCGCCATCCCCAGGTACAGCTACCCACCCGCATAGCCGGCCACACTCCAGCAGAGCTGGTTCTGAACGCAGTGTTCAGAGGCTTGGGGACAGAGTCACAGGTGCCTGGCTGAGGGTACACATGCTTCCTACCCTTCTGGGCAGAAGACACAGTGTTTCAGGACTGTTATGACTGTGAGGGTGATGGATGAGTTGGTGGGGAACCCAAGCGATTCTCCCTTTTTCCAGGTCTGGTTTTGGTTCCAGATGCTTTAGGCTATGGAGAGGATCTTCTCTGTCAACCCAGAACCAGGATTCTTCTAGAACTTCCTCATCACAAAAGAGTTTGTCCAGTCCGGCAACAAGGCCAGACAAGACCTAGCCTCTCACCCCTCCTGGCTCCTCACTGGGAATGGTGAGTACAAAACCCACCCAATGCTCAGATGGCTTACATATACCCCATCTTCTGGTGTAAATTCTCTTTTCTGTATAATGGAAATGTCCCGCCCTATCCTTTGATTTTCTTGTTTCCAGCTTTTCCCACTCCACACATCAATCACCTTCTCCAGAATGATTTCTCTCCTTGAAGTATTTTTGTTTCCTTCTGGAAACTTCCATTGTGGTATTTACCACTCTGCACTGTCTTCTTTTTATGAGTCTCATCCCTTAGGGATGAATTTCTTAGTGGCAGAGGATAGCTTTTTTATTTTTTTATTATTTTTGTATTTTCCGTGTCTAGAAATATGTGAGTGAAACAGAACACGACTTTCACCACATAGAAGAGTGAGCCTGGCCAAAACCGATTGCATTTCAGCAGGCACAAAGCTTGTACACAGAGCATGGAGCGTACAAACAGAACCCACAGACCTGGAAAACTGGCAGGGAGGGAAGCCAAAGCATCAACTCTGTGCTGGGAGGGCACCCTGGTGAGTCAAATTGCTGCACATCGAGGAGATAATGTATCAGGGGCAAAGTGGCCACCGCTTTCTCAGGATTCTGGAGCACAATGCTCATTTTGTGAATGAAAGCAGATATGCCATTGGTAACTTGACTGTTGGAATTCTATATTAAACCTGTGTGATGGCTTTAACTCGTTTAGAACAAATATGGAGGCTCCTAGTATTGTATAGGTAAGACATGTTGTTTAAAACACTTAATATTTAAAAATAAAAACAAATTATATCAAGACAAAAGCAAAAACAGCAACAACAACAAACCAAACCAATGCCACACTAAACAGAGAATTTCTAAGGCCTAGAAATGCCTGTATCCCAGCACTGAGTCAAATTTCTCCAGTAGATTGTATAGCTCTGGCTACCTGCTTCAAGTGACATACTGATTCCCTTAGGAGGAGTTGAGTCCAGGGTGAACACACAGTGGCAGTAAATTCAAACAATACTACATTAGAAAGTGGATACAACTTTAGGCTAAGTACTGCCAAAATATTTACAGAATAAGGATATGGCTTCCTTTTGAGTAATGAATTCTAAGAATTGCACAACTATATAAACAAACTCAATCCTAAGTGCAGATCTGATGCTTTGTTAATTATTGTTAATTAAACTACAACTTCTACTACTACTATACCTACACACACACACACACACACACACACACACACACACACACACACACACACACACACCACACCACACAGCAGGGAGCATAGAATATACATCTCTGCTATGTATACTTGGTTTTACTAATTAATTAAATAATTAACTAAGTAATAATTAGCACTTGGAATAGAATTCAGGGCCCCTCATGTGCTAGGAAAACACTCCATCATTGAGCTATATTATATACACAGGTCTCTTACTATGATTTTTATTTTAATTTGAGGTAGGATCACAAGAAATTCCCAAGGACAGCCTTGAACTTACTCTATACCCCATAGAGCCTTGAACTTACGATCCTCCTACCTCAGCCTCCTAAGTATCTGGGATTATGGTCTGTTTACCCAGCCTAGCTTATACTTCATTTAACTCTTTGGTTTAGGATACATTAAACAACAAACAAGCAAACATAAAAAACTAAAGTTCTTTTTCCAAATTCAGTAAAGGAATAGAATCACTCAATCAGTCTTACCCTGAGGTAGTTGAGGGTGAAGTTTGTTAGACCCATCCTGGTGATATTTTTGGACAGCTGATCCAGGACCTGAGGATCTTGTGCCTAAATGGGGAGAGGGAGTAAAAATTACATATTTCACTTCTATAAGACAGCCTCATGAAAACATTAGACTGTTGGCTGCTGCTGAGACATGCACTCTTGACATCATTGACCTGTCTTGGGGGTAGAGATTGCTGGAGAGAATTTAATTTACATTTGGAAGTCACTTCCATCTAGTACTCAAGGACATTTTGAGATCATTTCTGCAAGACTAGAAAACCAGACTGCCTCAGATGAGCATTTGATTCAAGAAAAAAAGACATCACTTTCTCTGTGAGAGACCCTGGCTCTGTGTCTTCACATGGAAGTCCCTGAGCTCTGCCGGAAGAACTCTAGTCTCAACCACAGAAAGAGATATCTCTGAACTTGGCAAAGCCATGATTGTTCCCTGTGGAGACTGGGGTGGTATTTTTACCATCCAGGATGTAGGATGCATTTGAAAATTTGCAGCTATCACAAAAATATATGATGCAATAATATATCATGCCAAAATCCAATATATATGTATGCAGTCTCCACTTTTGTATGTGAAGAAAGAGAATTTTAGCTCCCCCTACCTCACTTAAATGAGGTTAAAAATCGTGTTCTCAATGTCTTTCTTCCTATGTAATGAAAAGGATAGGTATCACATTTTTCAAAGTATCATGAGATATAAAGTGCCACAGATAAGCCCAAATATTATATTTGGAAAGACCCCCAACAAAAAAATTTTTCATTGCATTTGAAAGTAAGTTACATGGTTGATCCTCTTCATTCTGCTTCTTTCTCATCAAATTGGTGCCATGCATAGGGAATGTTAAATAAACAGGCTTTTCTTCATGTCTGTGCTCATGAGACCACATTAGGTATAACTAATAGAACCTTATTCTTATCTGTGCTTTTTGTTCAATGATAGTATCATTCTTATTTGTAATCATAGATAAAAATATAGACAAAAATGACTATGGAGTATCAGTTTCCAGTCAATTTTGAAATAGAGTCTTATGGACATTGACCTTCTATGGGAAGGACCTATGTAGACTCATTAAGTTGTGCCATGGCTAACAACAAGCAGTTTGCATTGTAATTGGACAGCAACCAATGATGGAAGGATGTTGTTCCAATGTTTCTGCTGCTTCTGAGAACAGATCAACAATACCTACTGAAGTCCTAAATGACCCAAGCATCATTCTGAATGTTCTGCAGTTGTTAACTCTTGATTCTCAAGCCAGTTCTCCAAGACACTCTCAGAACCACACCACTGTATAGATGAAGGACTAGAAGTCCAGGGACATCATATCAGTTATACAAAGTCACTCTTGAGCAGCAATATAGCATCATGAGCTCTCCATGTATGGCCTCAGCTCTCATCCATACTCTTCTGATGCTTTCTGGTGTATTTTGAGAAGAAAAGTAATGGATAAACCAGACTTCTTCTGGAAGAGTGGAAGGTGTCACACTTGCTTTGAAAGTGATGATGGAGTTGAAGAATGGTGAATCTGAAGGAGTGGAAATAGGTGTGGTACAGCAGAAGGCCTGAGGCCACCAGAAAGGCAGAGATAGGGTTAATAGGTAGGCAGGACAGGGTGAGATCAGAGGTCTAGAGAGATAGCATGAAGTCCAAAGCTGGTGACAGAGTTTTGAATGCAGAACTAAGTGGGTCACAACCTTGGTTTTGCCATATTCAGATTGAAAGACATTGGACCATCTCCTTCCTTACTTTGGAAATAATGATGATGATGATGATAGTTGCATATTAAATTTTCAGTAAAATTCCTGGTTTAATAAATTCTGTAAATGGAGTCTGCAGTTGTTTTGTTCTCTTTTGATTTCTCAGGGCCATGAATGCCTCAGGCTCCTGAAGTCTGATTCTGTTGCATGCCCCCTGTCCCCATTCCAGCCAAGCGTCACAGTATCACAGTTAGGAAGAACCAATAGATCCAGAGGATAGGAGCCTCACTTCTGGTCAGGTGGTTTAATCAGAACTGGAAGCTGCTCCCACTTCCTGTTTTAGTTCACATTCTCAATTCAGGTAAGAGATTCATACACCCAAATAGAAAAATATCTGCTACAGGGTTACTGCAGCTGAAGACACCATTCATCAAGGGAAACTCCCTAACATACAAAAAACCTCTCACAAGCTTGGAAACAAAGGAAGCAAAAAAGAACTTATGCATTCAAATGATTGAGAAGAAGACTGAATACTTAGAACTCCTTGTCTAAGGTGTAGTGATAGTGGGATTTTGTTCAGACAGAACAAACTGCATTTCCTTGCTGAGTAAGAAGCAGAGGGAATAAGAAGAAAAGAGATTATTACTTACGTGCATGGCTAGTATGCTTCTGGGGACCAGCTCCCTATACTGTCTAATGGTAAAGTGCCACGTTTTTATTCTCATGAGGTCATCAAAAGTGAACTCCAAGATCAGCCTGCCTTCTGTGCATACCTGGGAGTGACAAACAGCACAGTCATTTGCTATGCAGTTCATACAAGCAATAGTTTGTACTCATATCAACTACCCAATATAATGTCCGTTGAGATCCTTTACCCATGATACACAGGGACAAGTATCAGCTCTATCATCAACAGGTTCAGAAGATTGCTCAGTTGCTTACTAGCCACAAGTACCCATCACTCTACTACCAGTGAAACTTTACATGCTTCTGAATTTTTATTTTAGAAACATCCATCTTCTAGCAGCATTAGATCAAAGCCAGCTAGTACACAGTTTCGTTCTCTGACCACCTTCATTTTCATGATCATCCTCCCATGGTGGCTCAGCCATAGTATTTATTTATCTATTTGTTTGCTTGTTTGTTTTACATTCCCTTTCCTCTTTTTATCTCATTGCCTTCCCTCCTCCCTTCTGAATCCCCCAATTCACTCCTCCTCTCTTTGTGTTCAGCAAGGGGCAAGCATCTCATGGGTATCACAAAGCATGACATATTAAGTTGCATTAAGACTAAGTACCTCCCCTTGTATTAAGGCTGGACAAGGCAACCCAATGTGAGGAATAGGTTCCCCCAAACCAGCCAAAGCATTGGGGACAGGCCTTGTTCCCACTGCTAGGAGTATCACAAGTAGACCAAATTACACAACTGTCATATATGTAGAGAGCCTCGGATGACCCCGTGCAGGCTCACTGGTTGTTGGTTCAGACTCTTTGAGTTCCTGTGAGCCAGATTAGCTGTTTCTGTGGGTTTTCTTGTAATGTCCTTGACCTTCTAGCTCCTACAATCCTTCTTCCTTCTCTTTAGTAGGATTCCCTGAGCTTAGCCAAATGTTTGGCTTTGGGTTTCCGTATCTGTTTCCATCAGTTACTGGATGAAGGCTCTCTGATGACAACTGAGGTAGTCACCAATCTGATTATAGGAGATGGCCAGTTCAGGCTAGGTATCCATGATTGCTAGGAGTCTTAGCTGGGGTCATACTTGTGGATTCACCGGGAGTTTCCCTTACATACTTCGAAATGCTCCCCAAATCTTTGGTTGCCCTAATTTGGGAGAAAGTTTCCCATAAGACAATGGGACAATAATTCACACTCAGGTGTGAATTACTACAATGTTACCCATCAAGAGTGGGTCTTCATTTCCAAAGGGGAATTCCAAAGTGTAATACTCAATCCAATTCAGCGATACCAGTCACTGATACATGAAAAATAGAGGGCTGTTTAGAAAATACACTGATCACATCAACAGTGGCAAGTCCTGTTTATATTACATAAAGGGATGGCTAGTCTCTCCCCTTCCTAAGAACATATGTGATTAATAAAGCAACAGAAGGCCAGAGTCTCTCTTTTCTTATAATTGGTGACAAAGGCATTTTTAACTTTTCATATTCCTATTATTCTTAGCACAATGACTTTGAAAGGGAAGAAAATAATACAAGGCAGCACACACTATTTTCCTGTTTCAACTATGAGCCAGTAAGTAAAGTTCCAACTAGTTAGTAAACCCTTATTAGCCTTGGGGAAGGAGTGCCACAGTGCATGGAGGCTTTGAAAACAGACATTACTAGATTGGAATTCTGACTCTGCTTTTCTCATGCTGTAGCTCAGGGGAAACCGAATATGCCCCCACACTATCCATTTCCCTTTTCAACAGAACCAAGACAATAACATTGCTAGAATTATTGAGGAGACACATTTCAGGGAATTCTATATGTAGAATGCTGGATGCTGTGCCTGGCATAAATAGTAAGATTGTAAGAGGTAACTGAGCAGATAAACAGATGACGAGAAGAGAGAATTCAGTCCTGGTCACCATAGTACTCATGCTGAGTTGTAGATCACAAGCAGTATCTCTGGGGATTTGTTCTGAATTAGGAGTTTCCATCCATTCTCTCCTCTTTAATATGCCGAGTCTCTATTCAGATTTTTTGGCAGAAAGATTTCCTAGTTAACACAAATATGCAAATGTCTGAAGCAATGTGCAAAATTAATCTGCAAAGATATAGTCCAGGAAGATGGTGGTTAACAGTTTGTATCAAGCTTTCATGAGCTATCGATAATCTTTCTCCTCTTGAAATAATACAATTTAGGAAGTTCTGACAGTCACAGGCAATGATGGGGGGCTTTCCAAGTACTCTGATGGGAGTAGATGGCTTCTTTACACAATCTAAACCTTGTCTGTGAGAATTACCATGGAGAGTTTAATAGGGCTTTGCTCAACAAAGATGGATTTGCCATCTTCATTTTTATCAAAGATCTCTGGGACACAGTGAGATAATTATTGCTAATCTAGGTGAAGACTTCTACCTCAGATCCAATTAGCAGAACTTGTGAGTAATTTCAGACATGTGGGCATCCTGCCCTAAAACTCTGAGAGGGGTTGTCTGCTGAGCCTGGCTTCCGGCATCATAGAAACGAGTGTTATGTGAGCAGAAATGGAGATGGCATCAGTGTTCCCAAGCTATTCTTCCACACACGTCTTGAGCACTGGAATTAATTTATCAAGGTTTTCAACCAAGTATCATGAATACTAAACTAATGGACTTCTTACCCACAGCATCAGGGTGTCAATGTTATAGAAATCACCTGCACTGGCACCTTTCCCGGAAGTGAGGGTTGTGATAGTTAACTATCAATGGGGAAACCCACATTTGCAAGGCTATTAGAAATGGTATTATTGGATGGTCAAACAAATATTAACCTGGTTAAATTTCAGGGTTATTATTACTGTTTTTGTTATTATCATATAATCTATTTGTTTTCTTTCTGTAAACCACAGGGTCAGGGCAGATAAAGGCTCTGGTTTGCTTCTATTAGAACCAAGCTTCATGATGAGAAGATCAGCAGACAGTCCTGAGGTACTGCTCAGTTGGAGCATCTGCAGGGCCAAGGTCAGGTGTGTCTTTTGTTTACTCTGACACAGCAAACTAGTTGGGTCTTATTTTGCAGACAAACTGTCTTGGGCCTACAAAATGGAAAATTGCCACAAGTCTCAGGCTTCCTTCATAGTCAAATGGGTCCACTTTATCCAGGGCACACTAAGGTAAAGGTAGGGATCCTGAAAACTGTGTCCCGGTTCACTACAACAGATTTATTTTTAGAGAACATTAAATGACTTCCAAAAATGAAAGACAGAGGAAAATTTTGGTCATTGCTCTTTTTTTCAAAGTGATTATACATACAGAACCATCTGAAGACTTGGGAAGACCCCCCCTTCTGTAATGGAAGCTAAGTGAAACCAAAGGGCTTGTGGTTTGTTTTCTATGCAGCCATCAGGAACCATAACAGAGGTACATATGAAGGAATGTATGACTCCTTTGTTAGGAAATATAAAAAAATGAGTATAGCTAATAAAATAGAAGTAATGTTTTTCTCATATCAAAAAATATATGTATTCGCTTATTAATAAATGCAGTTAATGCAGCTTTTATCTAATGCTGGCCTTTAAAAAAACACCCTGCTTTTCTGTTGTAATCCAAAAATCAAAAGGGTCCCCAATTAAGAAAACATTTTCTGTTGTGCTGAATTCATGTTACCGTACTGTGAGCTCTGACATTTTGTTTCTGTGGTAACCAAAATCAGCTGATTAGTTGGCATGGCAACCGAAAAGATGTAATCCCAGCAGACACACTCTAATCAATGCCCCCAGCACAGATGGTCTCCGGAGGATCAACAAGAAAGAGGCTGGCAGGCATTCGGTCGATCACGTGCTAGCTTGAGTCTAGGCCAGGAACAAGAAAAGTAAAAAAGAACATTTCTCAAACTACCCAGTAGCTTTTTAACCCCTTCCCGTCTCTTACTAATGAAGTAATATTGAATACACTATTGTATAATTCAACACAGCTTCTATGAGACAACCCGTGCATTTTTTAAATGTGGTAATGTTTAGTTTTCTATCTTTATATGTGAGCAGCATAAGTAGAGTAGAGAATACTATTTAAATACTATTTTAAAAGGGATCTCTGAATTTTACCTAGAGATATCACATATATAAACATGTATTAAGGAGATATGGTCCTTAACACAGAGAGGAGAAATTATATTCTATAATGTGATACACAGGGTAAGGTAAGCATGGGGAAGCAATTGTAAAAAAATCCAGTTGAATAGCGTTTGCTTAGAGGAAACGTATGTAATGTACTTCCAGGTTATATCTGGTAGTAAGAAGTTCATACTAAATAACTGAAGAAAAAACCTTCATAAGCTCATGGCGGCAGGAGTGAGGAAGGTGTCCATCCAGTAGTGTCTGTGACTGCTGTTTTAATTTGCAAAACCCAAGAATGTGGCATTTATAGTGCCTCTATCGGTATCCTCTTCACATCCTTGAATATAACTCAAGAGTCTTTGACTCTGCAAGGTTCCCGGCATGCATTTCTGATTATTAAGCCTTGTTTTCTATTTGATTTGAAATTGAAAACATAAAAGAAAGGCTTTATTATGTGCATTTAAAAATCCCAATTACATATTTATCCTTAATCTATAATGTTCCTGGTATCAGGAAATTACAAAATGTTCAGTATACCCCTGAGGATTATTTAATATCTCTGTTGATTAGGACTGTAACTGATTTCTGATTCACTAGTTGACCAAATTTTCATAAAAGCAACTCAGCGCCATTGGGTCAAATGCTATTTGGGGAGAAACAGTTTAGTGATCGCCTAAATTAGAACAATGTGAGCTGCCGACATGTAATGAGCTAAATAACGCAAGGACTGAGACCAAAATGTCAGCAGTTGCTTTAGAGTTCCCTTTCTTCGTGGTACCAAAAAGCCATTGGCTCATTGTTTGTTTAAAATAGCCATAGTGCTTTATTACCCGAAACAGAATTATTTTTAATTAACGTAAGAACACAAGGAAAATGAGGAAGATGCTTAGAGTAGTATAGCAAGCATCAAGGGGTGAAGGGAGGGGGTGGGAACAAAGGAAGGAAGGGATGGATGGAGGGAGAGAGAGGGAGAAGAAAAATGAATCCTTTGAATCATATCAAATTTCCTAAAAATAAATGTGCATAATTAGCATCTGGATTAAGTCCCTATAATGAAACTACATGTCCTAGAAAGAGATATATTTCATCAGAGTATTGAAATATTCATGACAGGAATAGGCAAATAATACTGCCTGCCTTGGAGCAGAGTGACATGGGTGGTCCAAATAATTGATGCTCTCAGAGCCAAGGGAGCCGTGTTCGGGTCTTTCTAGTGATTGCCTTGTTTCCTTAGGGGAAAAAAAAGCCCACTGGATTCCTGGGGAACAGAGGGGACATTCCAGGAAAAGAATGCAGCCAAGAGGAAAACCTCAGTGTCTTAACTAGAATGAAAACAGCACTCATGGTTCTTCATGGATTCCTCAGAAGAGAGAGGCTGGCCTGACACAAGTCTGAAACATTCCGTACTCTAGCATCAGGGCAGCTCAATGTGTTCGTTTGTGAATTAGGACTTGACCTGAGAAAGGAAGAAACTGACTAAACATTAACAAAAAAAAAAAGGCTGTCACAAAATGCTTTTTAAAGTTTTATTTAATTATCACATTTTGTTTCTCTCAGAGCATAAGGAGATAGTGTCTTTTATTTGAATCAGCTAAAAGTGTTAACATTTGGGTGGGGGGGCTTTTCCTGCACTGCTCAGACCTTGTAACCATAGAAGGGAATGGGGTGTGTGTGCATCTTATCTGTATGATTATGAAAATACCCTTTATCTTCAGAATGAAGTAAGTCATGGACAAATTAAGCCTTCATTCCAATGGCTATTTCCTCCCATAAGCAGAACTCTCTTCCCAGCACAGACTTCAGTATTCTCCGAAGAATTCCTTTCCACCCTGTTAAAGTATTAGGCAGAGAAAACCCCCAGCCCTTACCATATTAAAAATTCCTGTTGTCAAAACCAAGATGCCACAGGGTCAGTGATAGCTGATGGCTTGCCTTTGGAGTGCATCACCATGTCCCGTCCCTTTAGCGTCACACACCACCACAGGCACTGAGAAAGACTCACGCACACCAGTGTGGCGGGAGGTACTGATACGAAACATTGAAATATTATTCTTCAAGCAAATTGCACCAGCAGCACCTCTCCAGTTTTGCAGTTTGATTTTTGGTAATTAACCCTGATAATCCAACACCTTGTAGGCAAAGAGGGCTGTCATCTGTGTTTTGTTCTAAAAGAGATAGCTGCTATCTATTAATGAAATAAATTCATGCGGAATTTTAGCCCATATTAAATGAGCAAGTATTCATTAAAGCAAGTATCTGTGGGGCGGACAAGACAGCTCACGGGCAGAGCATGTGTTTAGCATATGCAAGGCCCTAAATTCAATCCTTAGCACATCAAAAATAAATAATTAACTTCTGTTTACTAGATTCTGTGACTCACTGGCCATTACTGTTTCTCCCACTTGGAAGGGTACATACACGGATCACGTGTTAATACTACCGAGTGGTCCTCAGTGAGGAGGATAGTCCACATGCTGGTATTCTAGCCATGACAGAGATTACAGGTGCAAAATATTTAGAAGATGATGCTGAGTCCCTGCCCCTTCTGTTTTACATTTCATATCCTTTGCAGACTGTGAACTTGGCCTCAAATACTGTGTTGTCTGCCCGACCCCCGCTTCTTTCCCTCTTAGTTTTATAACCAGCTTCTATCTCTGCTGTGCCCACGGCTGAGTTGCTTGGCTGACGCACTTTTGCAATCCTAGGATCTCCAAAACCGTGAGGAAGCGGCCTAGCCCTGTTTGCCCCTTTGGTTTGCAGATGACGGCCAGATAATCGTTCAGGTGTAACTAGTGAAATGTCCCCTTTGTTCACATTTAAAATTTCTTAACAGTTTCAAAATAACCAAGCGCAAATACTGTGTGAATTCTTTCAGTTATCAAAGGTTTATTTGCATAGAAAAGAAAGCCTCTGTCAGCTGCTAAATTGAAGGAGCAGCTGAACTGCTTTCCTCTTAGGTGTGTTTGTACCCGAGCCTGGCCGTACCTTGGTGAACATGGGCTTCCCGTGCTGTGTGACCATGGCGCACTGGTCGCAGTCTACCGTGATGGATGAGTTGTGGTAAGACTCCTTTGAGTGTTTGAGGATGTAATACAGGTCGGTCACCCCTCCTTCGAACACGGTGCTAAAATAACGGGGGATGAGCGTCCTGCCGATAGCTGCAAGAGAAACAGAGAGGAGCAAGCCATGAGCATGCAGAGCCAGCCAATGCTATGAACCCACACCCACTCAGTGGCCGGCTGGAGCCAGGCATCTTCGGAAACTGTGCCAGGACCCACTTCTCTTTCTAAACAGCCATGACCCATCTGGGTTGTAAGGAATAAACTATAATCCCTAACTATTTGGGAAAAATGGGACCACCATCTCGCTGAGGCTTATGTCTACTGAAAGCAAAAAAATAAGAGTTAATAGCTGGAAAATAATGGGGACAGTGCATTTATACTTGGGGCCTCATATGCGCTTTTGAGTGAACATATTTTATGAAAAACAAATGCCAGACAACCTGCTTGGTTTGTCCAATGTGCTGTTTACAACTTAGTTACCCAACTATGTGTTCTGTTTTTATAAGTAGCAGGAGTATAAATTTTAATACCACGCTGCCTTTTGGTTTGGGAAATATACTGGTATCTTCTCTTCAGGTTTTCAGGAAACAAAACTGGAAATAACTAATTAAGACACAAAAAGGTGACATGAAAAACATTGGTATGTAGACACAGGATTTGTACATAGCCTTGAACCCCACATATGCAAACACCAATAACCCGCCTTTCCAGTAGTGTCTGTATCAAGCTGCTCTAAAAATGAGGATCTCTGAGAAGTAACCTCATTCCATTCAGGCATCATAACCATGTGGATCCTGATTTTTCTCTTCGCTTTTGTGCTAGATAAAATTATCACTACACTGAAGGGCCCAGTTCCAGAAAACCTGGTACCTCTGCTTGCTCTAAATTGGTCTCCTCTATTCCGTTGAGTTTGAGCATTTCTAGTAGCTGGGTTTTTCTGACCTATGAGGCTTCCTAGCACAGGACCAGCCATCACTTCAGTAGCGATTTGAAATCCTCTTACAGTGGAAATCCCAACTCATAATAGCAGGAATTTTGCTTATGTGCAGATTTTAAAGGCAAAGTCCTAAAAATCACTCTCAAGTAATCCAAAGTTTGTTTTTTTTTGTTTAAATAAATCTTTCATATTCAGTATATAATACCTCCCAAAGACAAAAATAATATTTCGGATAAACTATCAATGAAAGCTTTAGCTAGGAAAGATCACACATCATTTTGTGAAATTTAGAATATTTAATTTCATTTTAAAGGCATCACTGTTAATCCACTCCATGTGGATCTATAGCTCTTTTGTACACAGACTTGGGGAAAATAAGTTTAAAGAGAATCTTTTGCCCAACTGTTCTGTTACATGATCCTTAAAGAAGCCACATTCAGATGACAAACCTTAGAATAATTTATGCCATTGTTATTGCTTTCTATTTGCTGTAGGTAAGATCAATTAACAAGTGTGCGCTAAGTGAGCAGACCAGGATCTCGGCAATGCTATCCCAAATAATCCTTAGACATACATTTCCTAAATACTGACTAATTCCAAATATTGCAGTTTCCTTCTCTGAATATCAAATTCAAATGAGAGTAATATGAGCCCAGCACATCTCCCAGCAAATGCATAGCTAATATTACAAAGAAAACTTTCCAGAGCCAAGGACCTTATTGTACTTCACCAGACAGATAAAATTAATTGAATGCACTTCAGACGTTCTAACTTAAAGCTAATTACCATAAATCAGCTCAAGTATTTTGACAATTTGGAATCTGTACTATTAAGAATAAATACACACCATAAAAGTGAAGTTGAAGGGTGAAATATTTCGCTATAACATCCAAGGAATTGTCACATCAAAAAAGGTTATGGCAAATAATTGCCACTGGATTCATCACATTGTAGTTTATTCTCTATAAATCATATAGAGTTTAATTGCTCGATTGCACACTTCACTATATATTAACATAGCTTTATTCCTAGTCTAAGAAAAAAAATGAATGGGAAGGAAGTTTACATTTCCTTAACTTTAACCTTAAATTTTTAATGACTTTCTCAATCCGAGACAATGCCCAAGCAATATAGGAAACATATTTAGAATAAAACATGACTCTATGCATTGAACGGTTTCTAATATCTTAGGAAAAGCCCTGGAGACTGGCATGTGTTGTCAGGCCCACTTCCTTTGTGAGACTGCCCTATTATGTTTCCCAGGTGTGGTTTGGAGCTAATCACCAAGTCCCTTTATCCACTGTGGGTGCTGCCCCTCAGGTGGCCCTTTTGAGCTATGGCAATGCTGTCTATGCCTGTTATACTTTGTCTTCCCACATTTGGTCATTCTGGTCCTTGTGATCTGCTTTAGTTAATAGAATGTGGCACAGCTACCACGTGTCAGTTTAGGCAACACTTTAGGAAGAACTAGAAACTTCGACCTTAGTACTTGGGGACCATGCCCAGCTATTCTAATACCGTATCATGAGAATCCCAGCCAGCAAGTGTGGAGAGGTCACCCGAATAAGAGAGTCCTCTATCTGCCACCCAGCATTAGTTTTCAGGAGGGAGACCATCTCAGAACTACTTCAAGATGATGTCATAGAGAGTAGAAACAAAATGCTCCCAACAAGCTATTTCTTCGCAGAATGATGAATGAAAAAAATAATTGCATTCCAGAATCATTTCCTGAAATAAACAGGCAGTGTTTCCTCTAAAAAGGTGTAAATCCTGGGCATATAGAAGCCTGCACACCAAGAGAAAGCAAGGCAGCATATCGTCGGTGGACTGATTTGAGTCCTCATCTAGGCTGGAAGTCAATTTACGGACCATGTGCCCTCCTGGTCCTCTCCCTTCTCTTCTTTCTTGTTCTTCTTCCTTCTCCCTTATTTTTCCTTCTTTCTTTTTTGTCTCAAGGTAGTTATGTTAAGCTTCAATTGTTTGCAAACAGAGAAAGCTTGGTCAATGCGTCCTGTTCCAACATGGAAACAATAGCAAACACGGATGAAGGGAAGGGACAGAGAGGACCAGTGACAAGCGCTAACAGAGTATCTGCACACACACTGTGCAAAGCTGCAGGGGACTAAGAGGGATGTCAGTGACTGTATTAGTTTCCACTGCTGCTGTAACAAATCACCGCAAACACAGTGGCTTAAAACCTCACCAACATATCCTCTTACAGGAAAACGGGCAAACACAGGTCTCACTCAACTAATGAAACAGCAGCAGCAGCTGTGGCTTCCCTTCAGGAGGCTCTGGGGAAGTTGTTTTCTTGTTTTGTTCTTTTCAGCATTTACAGGCTGCCTACATTCTTTGTTTATAATTCTTTTCTCATCTGTAAACCCAGCAGCAGCAAGCAGGGCCCTTATAGGGCTTCTTTTTCTTTTCTGTTTTCCTGGTTTCCATGTTCCATGTTTGGTCCCTATCCATTACACTGGACCCACATAAACCGTCCATAATAACCTCCCCATCTCAAAGTCAATACTAATCAGACCAGGAAGGATGCTTTGGCCGTGTGAAGGAACTTTCACCGGTACAATAAATTAGGATATAGGTATCTTTGGAGGGGCATTATTCTGTTTACCATAAAGAGGATGCTTGACGAGAACACATATTCTATAAAGGAGCCAGTGACAGGAACACACACACATGCACATGAGAACATGCACACAAAATGCAGTATATAAATTCTGTGTAGAGTTATGTGTGGTGGTTCACATTTATAATCCCAGCATTCGGAAAAGTGAGGAAGGGGATGTGTCATAAGTTTGGGGCCAGGCTGGGCTACAGAGTGATGGTCTTTCTTCAATAAATGAATAAATAAATTGATAAAGCATGCAATGAATGGGCCAGTTCACCAGAGCAAAATCCATGTGTTCACCATCAACTCACTGTACAGTCATTCACTTGCTTTGTGAAATTTCTCTGAGCTTGGAGCAGGTGTAGAGCTCCGTGATGGTGCTGGAAGCATGAATACAGATCTTCATCCTATCTCTCAGATTCATTTCTATCAGGAGAATTAACAATTATCTAAGTGTGCACTGTGATAATTCATAATGATTAAACTTGAACTGTTCATCAATGTCTTCTGAATCCCGAGTCCAGTGCACAATTTTATACCATGGAAGCACTGAGGTTAGCACATTCTATTGACGTATAAAACCATGCAACCATAAAGAACAATGTACCAAACTACTTTGAAGATCTGGGACTATTTCAGAGATTCAGTGATCAGCTAACTCATCAGCCACACCAGTTCTGACTTAGGTTCACATACAGATACTGAACTTACCCTTTACACCTGTGTTTTAATTTCGGGAGTTAAAATCATTTAAATATTGATAGGCATAAATCTACATAGTATTCCCATGGGAAGGCTTGAAGTATTGTTTGAGTGAGATTAAGATTCTAGCAGATAATAAAAAGGATTCTGTTTTCCTAACACATTTTGATCAAAGTCCCTCAAGTTAGGAAGCACCAGTGGGCTGAGAGTCAGGAACGCAGGAAGATTTTCTGTTATGCTAGGTAATTGAAAAATACTATATATTATTTATGTGTATATTCATGAAAGAGAAAAGGAAATCACGTATTAAATTATTAATGGATTGGAATGTTTGCAAAGAAAGTTCAAATACTCAACTTTGTAGGTAAATATATTTAGCTATTGGGAATAGCTAAGATTTATTCATAGCAGTTTTAGATATGAAGACCTGGACTCAGGTGCCTTGTTCAGTTTCTACTGTGTTTCGTTCTTGTTACTGCTTAAACTCAACCACCAGAAGTCCATGAGGAAGGTGCTAGATGTGTGGAAGCCGAACCCAGTTTCTAGTCTGTCAGGGTTACTTGGAGAAATCAGCAGACACATTTAGAGTCCAAATGGTATGGGCTGGGGGAAATAATCCAATTAGTAAAGTATCTCAAGTACAAGCAACGAGGATCTGAATATGACCCCTAGAGCCCACATTAAAAGTCCTGGGGTGCACTGGGAGGCAGAGACAGGAGGCTTCCTGGGGGGCTGGCTGGGAAGCCAGCCTGCATTGGTGACTCCCCAGAGCCACTCTCAGAACACAAGGTAAATTGTAGTCCTGAGGAATAACACCCAAGGTTGCCCTCTGGCCTTCCGGAGCCCACAGAGACACATGCACTCCCCAAACAATAGCACTAGTGGGGAACTCAATGAGAAAATAAAACCTGTTAAGGCCTTCTTTCCAAAGCAGAAACCTCACCCTATAGAGCATTCTGTCTCTGCTATTGATTATGAAAACTTTTCTCAACTTTCAGTGTTGTTTATAGATAACTAACATGAGAAAATCATACACAAAAATAACCATATGGGAAAATATCCAAACTGGTGATCAAAGTAAAATATTAAAAATTTTTTAAAAAAATCCTTGTAAGGTTGTAATAAAATAGAATGTGAAAATAATTTTAGAAAAGTGAATGTTGAGAACACTCCTTATCTTGAATTCCTCAACTCATTTAAGTCTGCGAGGTGTGACTCAGTTTTGCTAGGGTCCTTCTTCAAACTACAATTCTAAAAGTCCACGTTATTTGCTGTGGAATTCCTTGAGTCCACTGAGAAACTATGGTACTATATAAGATCTCTTGATTTGGGGGATCCATTAGTTACTAATTTGGATTCTGTCAATTTCTGTGTTTCAAAGGCAATTCAATTCCAAGTGAGGAAGGAGATTGAAATCTGGTGAAAATGGGGAATGAGAGGAAGATTTGGAGCTAACAGCATACCAGGGTGACTTAAGACTTCGAGGTTAGTTAGCCAATGATTTCCCTACAGTTGTACAGCTACACATTAGTGTTTCCGGACAGGCAACATTAATTATATTATAGTCATTGATTATCTAATGCTATTTACAATTTTTCTAGACCTGTTAATGAGTAAATTGGGTATCTGAGCCCTGGTCATTTGGACTGCTCACTACAGCTGCTGTAGTTCACAAATTCACTTGGAAATTCTCCTGCAGTACAGTGGCAACGTTAGGTAATAAGTGTAGATTCATTAAATTTTAGACTCATTTGTATTCATAAATCCATGAATGTATTATGCTAATGTGTAAATGAAAGTGCTTCTAGGAGTGATAGAAACAAAACTGATGACTTCACATGGAGAAAATAACCATTAGAAATAGTCAAAACAATGGAAATAAAATACAAGACTTTGACTGAGGTGGTATGGTTCTGGCCAGATTCTCTCATTCTTAAGAGAGGGGGAAGCAAGTCAAGCTAACCCTGCTGCGTGGCTGCAGGATGCCATAGTTTTCATTCTAAGATGGTTTGATTTATTTTCTCTACAAAAGCAATTTGATTTAAATATCTTCTCTCTAATGGTGTCTCTTGCTTTTTCAAAGGTTCATTCATTTCATCTACGCTTATTAAATACCTGCTATGGGTAAGACGCTGTTCTAAAAGTATTCAGGCAGAGGATTTAGGGTGGTAGCAAGTAGTGTACACTTGGGGGCCTGCAGCTTGTGTATGAGCAGGTGGAGCTGAGTTTTGATTAAGAAAGGTCACATGAAGATCTGTGATCTGAGAGGGCGAAGGCTAGGGCTCAGCACTAACAAGATACCTCCGACAGGTATGAATGTGGATCAGACTTGATGGATTATGATGCCACCAAAAAAGGCTGCGTGGCAGGTGCACTATCGAAGAGACCAAGCTGACAGTGAAGTCAGGGACAGAGTCAGGGAAAGGCTAAAGCAAGGGTTTTGACTTTTGTTCTACAACATGTCTCTAGAATGTTGTGGCCAATGACAACCTATGATGAACTGACCCTGTTCTTCCTGCATATGATATCCACTGGCTAACATGGTCCCCCAATTCCATAGACATTTTTTATCTGCTGAGAAAAATGACTAGGTATTTTTTTCTGCCACTGTATCCATTAATTAAAGACAAGAAGATGGATGTCCTGGCTTCATCTGGTATGAGTTCCTCTGCTGTGCAAAGCTTACTCACTCCTGATCACAGTGCTCACTCCTAAGTACTGAAACTTTACGTCATACTTCATATCTCATGCATTTATTTCTGCATTCCTTACTTTGTAATGTCACAATTTTTATAACTGCACATTTAAAAATGAATCTTAAGTTTCTTTTGTTAAATTCAAAGAAATAAGAGTGACATTGGTTCAATTAAATTTAGAAAGAAACCATTGGCATTTTTCAAATCTTCCCATATAGGATTATAAAATATATGTCCATTAATTTAACAAATTTGTCTTAAAAGATTTCTACAGATCTCTACAGAGTGTTAAGTGTAGGAAAACTTCTGTTTCCTAGATACTTTTAAATATTTTACATATGTTGAGTGGTGGTGTATATTTTTAACTATATTTCTAATAAAATCATATATTTGAATTCTTCTATTAATATCATTTTATACTGTTTTGAATTTCTTTTCTAGCCCAAAACTCTATTAATATATAAGTATTCAATTAAATATGTTTTAACTTGAAATATGGTTAAAAAAAATCACAGTGCCATTTAACAAATGTAAATTCTCTTGTACATTGTAAAGATTTGTCATTCATATTGGTTTAATAAAACACTGATTGGCAAGTAGCCAGGCAGGAAGTATAGGTGGCACAACCATACTAAGAGAATTCTGGGAAGAGGAAAGACAGAGACATAGTTGCAAACCAGATGCAGAGGAAGCAGGATAAGAATGCCTTACTGAGAAGATATCAAGCCACATGTCTAAACATGGACAAGAATTATGGGCTAATTTAAGTTGTAAGAGGTAGTTAGTGATAAGCCTGAACAATAGGCCAAAAAGTTTATAATTAATAAGTCTCTGTGTATTTATTTGGGACTGAATGGCAGTGGGACTGGATGAAACAGAAACTTCTGTCTACAATTTCTCCTCTCCAATTTGATAATGTTTTTCCTGTTTTACTTCAGCAGTTCTTGGAGAAGCTTCATGAAGTAGTTGAAATGTTGAGGGAGTGGGCATTCTCCTGGCCACTTACTATATTTACTGATTGACTCTAAGATTAGAGTTCTACATGCTGTCTTGAGATATTACTAGCTGTGGAAGGAAAATTTTCCCTACTCCTGTACTCATTATATTTTGCTCTTGAATCCTGACATACACTTAATTTGATCAGACATCTTTTCAATACTACTCAATTTTCTTTTAGAAAATTGCTAATATATTTTCAAGTATTGAACAATATCAATACGCTTA
Source organism: Ondatra zibethicus (assembly GCA_004026605.1). Taxonomy (NCBI): domain Eukaryota; kingdom Metazoa; phylum Chordata; class Mammalia; order Rodentia; family Cricetidae; genus Ondatra; species Ondatra zibethicus. Next base: position 92,184 of record PVIU01000698.1, read on the forward strand.
GTATAAATTTTGCTATTTGTTCATATGTGTGCACATCCATAGTTGAAAAAATTGTCACACAAATTAATATGTAAATTGGTAAAAATAGAATTCTACATGAGTCACCCTACTGGAAACTAAATTACAGTGACAAGACTAGAAAAGAGATATAATTATTTCCAGTGGTGGCCAGAAACATTTCCTAAGATTTCTGTAGTATTAAAATATATTTATAACTGGTTACATATTGAAATGTTGAATGTTTTTCTCTGGTTTGAGTAGGAATGATCTCCACTCAGAGTAGCACTGATTAGTTCCTGATTAGTGATTATGAATGGCACTTAACATATGTGGAAAAATATAACATAAAATACTAACAATTACTTAATAAATGCAATTAGGTTATCCATGATTATATCTGACACCCTTATTTTAAAGGCCAGCAACCTGATGCCCAGAAAAGCAAAACCAAGTAAGTGCTTAGCATGTGTAAACTTTTTAGATTTTGGTGTAACTAATTTTTAATAATAATTTTTATTTTCTGAAATTATAATTACATAATTTCTCTCCTTTCCGTTTCTCAGTCCAAACTGTCCCATGTACCCCTTTGATCTCTTTAAGATGTATGGACTCTTTACTTTTTGTAACACACACACCCACACCCACACACATACACACCTAATTTCAAAATATAACCTGCTCAGTCCATATAATGTCACTTATGTGTATAAGATCTCAGGGTCGAGCCCTTGGTATTAAATAACCAGTTGGTGTGCTCTTCCCTGGGGAAGATCATTTCTCCCATTCTCAGCATTTACCAGTTACTTATGGTTCTTTTGCTGGGAATGAGATCCTGTGTGCTTTCTCCCTTCTTATGACCCCAAGGCCTTTTGCATGACAGAGAAGTGCCCTGCTTCTCAACGAAGTTGTTACTTTTTGGTCATGTAATAACTTATGTCCAAGCAAACAACACATTAGGCACTCTCTAGGGGCTCATGAGCAATGAGCCTTCTGTGGACATGAAGCCGGACCTTACTTTATGTTGGGGATTGCTTTGCAACAGAGTTCAAAGGTCATTAGTATTCTTTTTCAACATTTCAACAGAATAAACATCCAGATAGGAGATCTGTCTTTAGACATGGGCAGTAATCAAGTTATGTGTAAGTGATACCCTATCTCTACCCATGACAACTTGGTGCTGGAGACTCTGCAGGAGGTCTTCATCTTCTCCTATTTGGGATGGAAGAACCTTGGCATATGCCCCCTGGGACTCAGAAGTGACACAAGGGGAGCTGTTGCAACTGAATAAAAGGAATTTTGACTTTGGAATAAAAACAACACTTTTCTCGGATTTTGTTCTACTGGAATAAGAAGGCCTATTTGCTTAAACATCTAATCATAACACAGTCACTGGTAAGTATCAAGTGCCCTGGCCACTCTGTATCCACCAAGACCTGCAGCACCAATATCAATCAGTACCTTCCCCTGGTCTCAGATCACCTGACACTCATGTCACATAGCCTTCTAGATATTTTAACTACCGTACAGACACATGATGTCTAGATAGATGTATGTATATATGTATATGGTGGTTATCTTTAATTCTCAACATGATATTCTGGGCTTAACGCATAAGCGTCTGGGCAAATTTTCTGCCTCCACATCCCATCTCTTCTTTGGAGTGCTAAAATTACTCATGTACACTATCACATCTGGCTTTTTATTTGAGCTCTTGGGATGGAACTCAGGTTGCCTGGCATTCACAAAAAGTGCATTTACCTCCTAAACCATATCATAGATTTTTGAGTACCACCCCAGTATGGCTGTCTTACTTATTATTTAGAGCTTCCATATTGAAGAACATAGAGAATGCGTTCCACTATTTTTCAACAATGTCGACAAGAAAGGAAACATGTTTTTATTTTACTAGAAATCAACAGTTATCCTTTGAAGGGTTGCTGCTAATTTATCCCCACTTACTACTGTCACATTTTAAAACTTTGCCATTTAGGTCACAGGGTGCCTGTCCCCATGTCAGTGATCATGGATCTGTGATGATATTTGGTAGTCACGGGCATCAGCTTGCTGGGTTGCTATAGATGAAGCATCTTCACTGACCGCTTCCCACGGTCTTCAGCATTTCACTCCAACCCGCTGACCTTGCTGAAGAGAAACCAATGCTACAGACTTGAGAAGTTAAAACAAAAAACAAAAACCTTTCCTTTTTTCCAATGTTCCCAAACTTCAGGAATTCTCATGAAATCATTTCAGCATGCTTTACTGGACTGTCCCAAACTCAGCCCAGCCCGGCAGAGACGACCTGAGTCAATCCATTTCAGATTTTAATATCAGCAAATTTCATCTGACTGACAGAAAAGCAGATGTGTATTTGTGATTTTCAATTTTATCTGGGCCAGGAAGCAATGGACTTTCCAAGAGTGACAAGGAGGCGGCGGTGTTGTTTCTGCTGCAGGGAGGCAGGCAGGTAGAATGCCGCCCTCTGGAGGGCTGGATATCATCTCTGACAGTCCTTCAAAGGTGCTAAGCATCACTAAGACAGACTCTTCTTATACTTAACCCTTGTCAGCAGGGTCTGAAGTCACAGGAGGAGCTTGTCTGATTCCAAACTGAACTAGTCAGAGCCCTGTACCTTCCCTCAGCTCCATCGCAGCTTCACCCCTTCCTCGGCTCCATGGCAGCTTCCTCCCTTCCCTAGCTTCACCACAGCTTCCTCTCTTCCGCAGCTCCATGGCAACTTCACCCCTATCGCAGCTTCACTCCTTCCTCAGCATTGCTGTTGACCAAAGGTGTCACCGGAAGCCTTTCTCTTCCATCAAGGCCACTGCAGCACTGCACTCTTTGGGGAAGCAGTGCCCCTTTTCCTTCTTATTTTCCAAGGTCTCCTTTGTGCTCTGAGAGCAACTGTGAACTTATACAAGCTGTGCATTGATGGGTCTCCATGTGTACACTGGCTGTGCCCCTTAGACATCCTGTGACCTCAGATGGAGGATCTCTGCCCTTTCAACTCCAGTTTCTTCATTTGCCCAGTAGGACAGCAATGTCCAATGCAGTGAGCAGTTACATGGACTAACACCACACATGCATAAAGTGGCGGTTCAGGGCCTGGTATGTTCAGTACACACCTATTTAGTCTTTCATGCCACCTTTCCATACATAGAATTTGCGACACTCTGTGGAGCTGTAATGTCTTTCAAGTGTAGCTCCCAGAGAACATTCCTGAAACATTTATGTATCACAGCACATTGGTGGTGTAAATAGGTCCTTAAGAGATGTTTAGAAAACAAATGAAGGTGGACTTGGCCTGTCTGTTTAGATAGTCTGTCAATCTTCAAACCTGCTATGTGTGCACGTAGGTTTCCCGGGCAGAGGTCAGGCCACTTTCAGCTCAGGGCTGGGGAACTAGGACAGTGAGAAGAGAGCAACAAGAATGTATATTTTTTCAAAAATATTTTAATTTCTTTATTTATGTGTATGTAATGTCTATGCATGTATGTAGGAAAACAGAAGAGGGCGTCAGACCTCCTGAAATGGTTGTGAACTGTCAGACACGAGTGCTGGGACTTGAACTCTGACCCTCTGCAAGAGCAGAAAGCCTTTTTAGCCGCTGGGCCATCATTCCAGCATCAAAACCAGAGTTCTAAGGGCTCTTCTTTGGAATACTCACATTTCATTGTTCATGTACAAAACAAAACCATGATTTAAAGACTAACCATTTTGAAAGACTAAAGATGATGTCAAATTTTGCAAAAAGAAACTATGTTTCCCATCTAAGATTTCTTAGGGTGGGCAGGGCTTGTCTCACATCCATGTATACAATTCCCAGATCTAAATTCCATATGGAAAGCACACTGTTTAGCTAAGAGTCTAAGTCAGCATTCCAGAGGCATTTTACAAGGAGGCTAAAGTCCTTGAAAATAAGAAACAGTAAAAGAAGGTCAGCTTCACATTCCACAGTGACCCACTGGGGCCTGTGCTTCTGACCCTTAGATGGTGTCGACAAGGAAAAGAACGGCATTCTGACAGAATTAAATGTTGCGTAGGCTTCCTGGCAGCGGGACATAATGGCTGACTGTATCCACTCATCTGACAAAACTGCACAGGCATCAGCTGCTGGGGCTGACATTTTGTGTATGAGTTCTCAGTGAAGCCCAAGGATTCAGGGAAGAAGAGGTACCACTTGGCATCCAGTGAGCAAAGACTCAGCAACAAGTGGCTGGTGCATGTGCACACTCACTAATATCGCTCGTGGGCTAACTATCACACCTACCTCACATTGCCACCACTGTTTAACCCAGTGCTGAAAGCTCCTACTTCCATCCAGTTATGGTGCTGTGGCTCAATTCGCAAAATGAAATAAGACTCTGGGATTACACTCTATTGCCTTTGAAAAGACAGAGGACTTTCTGATGAAGAGATAAAAAGGGGTACCAGACACAAACCAGATATCAGGAACTGAGAACAGGGAGGCTAAACTAGGATAGGCATACCTTTGCTCTCTTCTCTGGCTTCCCTCTTTCTTTCCTAATACTTTAGACTCCAATCAAGGTGCAGGGAGACTCCTGGACTTATCTGCTCCAGGATTCACCAGACCTGACCTCCCCCTTGCATAGGCCTGGAGCGAAGCAATATTAACCAGGACCCACCCTGCCTTCACAGCAGTCCCTGCTTTACCTTACAGTGGCTATGTGATTCTGGAGTCGCTCCAGCCCATGCTTTCCCCCTACTAAATGGAGATGGGAATAGCATTTGCATCACAGGGAAACTAAGAGTGTATAGGAGCTCTCCTTATCTGCAAGAGATGCACTTCAAGATTACCCGTGGATGTCAGAAAGCTTGGATACTAACACTTATTTCTGTATACCCTTTTGTGGTTGTGAATGGCTACGACGGGGTAATTGAGCACATGAACTCATATTGTTGTGGCAGCGTATAAAAGATCTTTGCAAGCTCACATCAGACAAGATCTCAGCATGGATGGAGTGAGGGGTCATGCAAACCTGTCCCTAGCTGAGGAGCTATTGGCAATTTGATAGCTGCTGGAGACAGTGAGTTGATTTTAAGGGTATGGTCCCTGGTAAGTCAACTATGTTCAATATTTGGTCAAAACCACAATCCCAGGACATAGTGGTGCTGGACAGATAAATAGTACCAGCTAGAATGCTGGACCTTCTTTCTATATGGCATGAACTCAATATATGCTTGCTGAAGGAAGGAACGCAACTTGAAATAAATATGTCATAACAAACAAGAATCATATAAACCCAATCTGTGATCTTCTTCCACATGTTGATAAAGAATATAATTTTAAGCATTTTTTTGTAGCTGAGCTTGTGTCTATAAGAACTTCTGAGAGTCAGATACATATATGTCCTGATTTTCTTTCTTTCTTTTTTTGGAGGGGGGGTTCGAGACAGGGTTTCCCTGTGTAACAGTCCTAGCTGGACTGGAACTAGCTCTTGTAGACAAGGCTGGCCTTGAACTCACAGGGATTCACCTGCCTCTGCCTCCCCGAGTGCTGAGATTAAAGGTGTGAGCCACCACGGCCCCGGCACATGTCTTGATTTCTGTCTTCCAGGCAACCCCAGGACTAACTTTGTTCACTTGTCTCTCAACTCATCCAAGATTCCAAAGAATAAAGACAAGTAAACAAGACAATGGAGGTCCACTCTGCAACTCATTTGTATTGGGAAACTTTCAGTTTTCTTTGCAACATCTGCATTTGAATGATGGCTGGGACATACCTTGCTGCTTTAATAATAGTTCTTCAAGATTCTCCTCCATCCACCCCCCACCCCATTTCTTTTATTCCAAGGCTTTTGTTATCAGAATTTCATTCTCTCCAGAGGGAATATTTTAGCAGCACAGGTTTATGGCTACCGTAAAGAGGAAAGTTTGAAAGGCAAAGCCAGGCGTGATCCTCAGCTTTATAACAAACTCCTGTCAAAACATAACAAACCACAGCCAGACTTGAGCCACTGTGACAGAATGCAAGACCATAAAGATGATGGAGATCAGACAGGACAGGCACTTTACAGAAACAAACACCTTCCTTGCAAGCAGATAGGGTGAGCAGAAGGCTGAAAAAAACTCACTAAGAAAAAAATGGTCGGAAGAAATAAGGACAAAGACATAAAATTCAAATGACAGTCCAGCCCAAGGAGATAAACCCAAGGCAGACAAAGAATCCAATTTTACTAAATCAAGCCGACATCTCCCCCTAACTTTAATTGACCCAGTAAGCTGGATCCTGAACAAACATAAAATTAAGCAGCAGTTACACCCTGTGAAGAAATGAACCGCCAGTGTGTAGGTGGTGATGTTCCACTCTCTTAGGACATGCCTTGCTTTTGTATACTATCATTCATCCCTTTGGGTGAAGCCACAGAGGCCCCAGAGCAAAGCATAAGGCGAGAGCTATTCAATAGCCCTGAGAATTACCAATGGAAGCTTTTGGAGCCAAAGTTGGATCCTGCACTATACATAAACACCGATTCAGGGAAAGGAAGTACAATCAATGTATGTGGCTAGCAGGAATACCAATCACAGCAAAGCCTCTGTTATTAAGTAAAAACCCCTAGAAACCAAAGAAACATTGTTCTCTGTTTGCTGAAACCCTTAGTGACCACAGGTCATAGGCTTTGAGAAATTCTTCTCACAGTCTCTCTACTGGATACTTCCTCTACTGGATAGTCTTTCTGGATGCTCTTTATGTCTCTGGACAATGGCTTCTTTTGACTACCAACCTGGGAACTACTTCCTCCTTGCTACTTTCTTCACACAGGCCAGATTGGCAAGGTCTACCTCTTGTGAGCCTCTGTCAACATCCTACATTTCCTGCTGTGGTTCTCCAACTTAGATTACATCTGGGGAGACATTGAGATAAAGACACACAGATCTCATACCGACTAGAATCTGGTTGAGGAGGGCTGGGAATATGACCAGAGTCTGATATTTTAAGTAAGTATCCCTCGTGCTTTGGACACAGGGCTTAGGGGCTAGTCAGTATCACTCTATTTAGTTTGAATGGTCTCTATGGACTTTTAAGTATGTGGGTTCATCAGGACGATCACTTGATCTGCCTTATTCATAGTTTCCTTCACAGGATTTATCTGTCAGAGCATATCCAATGAATGCATATCTGTGCATCAGTATATATTTACCAACATGTATTACATATGGTGCACATATGTGTACATGGATGTGTTTATCTACATGAATATATGTAGACATGAACACACAGTTATTAAATGAACATGCCATGTTGTACTTGGCAAGCTCCAGTCTGCTCAGCAGAGACAAGACCACTGCTGATCCCTGCCTGGGGTGCTGAATAAGTGTCTGTAGCCTGGAGCTGATATCCCTAACTCCCTATATTTATAGGATGCTGGAAGAAGGGATAGGGTCTGAGCAACAAAAATAAACATAAAAACGTCTGCTGCTTCTGTTAACAAGAGCAGGCAGCATGCTGACTGACTTTACCCAGTCAGAAAGTACTCAGGGCCCACCTTACTCGAGGTGATAGGTACACACACTGAGCAAAGGAAGTTGAGTCACCAAGTGAGACCCTCCTATGGTTAACACCTATGTTGAGAGGATGAATATTTCTATTTTACACAGCAGGAGTTAGAGGAGGCATCATTGTGAGAGGATTTGGGGAAGCAGTCCTGAAAGATATCCTTTCTAACACCCCAAACCCTTCAAAGTCTCTTCCAGAGATGGCCGACACTCTGCTTAATAAGTTCTTCAAGGTTCATCAGAGTGGGTCTTTGGGTGATGAATTGGCTGGAGTTGAGGGATTTGCAGCAATCCAAGGAGCTAATTCCTGGAGTCACCAGGCCGTTGTGAGTGTATATGAACTGATACACAGTGTTATCATTTGTGCAATTTCACCTTGTTGAGATACAAACAGTATCTCACTGGCAGATAATATCAGTTGTCATGCATAAGCTTTATAACCCCCAGAGACCCCTCTTGGTTTTCAAATTGCTCATGCATATCTTTGATATTTTTTCTTGGTTACATGAGGGATTTTATTCTTTTACCAGAGAAGTTTATGTTACAGAAAAATTAAAAAAAAATAAGGTAGCCCATAAAAAAATGGAAGATCAGTACTTTAAATATCATGGAATATATTTTAAATGCATAATTTAATATCTATAGTCAAGACTGTGCATATCTTGCATGTGTAAAATATATTGTTACTCTGACCATTTAATTATTAGGGTTGGAGAATAATGATTTGCTCCACATCTCTGGACCATGGATGTCCAAAATTTGGGGGATGGAGAGGGCCGTATCTTTCTCAATCAACACTGCATCTTAAATGTTCAAAGACGTGCCTGGCACTCTGGTCAAATAATTAATATATTCATCTATCACACAGATTTCCTCACAGTCGGAAGATCATGTGGGCTTGCAGACAAAGCTGTTGAAGAAGATTCAGGGAAAGGGGCCTATTCCATTGAAGATGCAAGCAAGAGAAATCAGATAAGAGGTAAGTTCAGACCCATAAGAATTATGAAACTTAGACCAAGAAAGGAGAACCATTAGTAAGTTAAGATGAGTACAAAGAAGGCAAGCTGAGAATAAAACAGAGCATGTGTCCATTGCAACACGGTGTTGCCAGGAAATAGGGTTTCCTGACTCTGCGGGGTTCATCCCTGTCTCTCTGTCTTCATTCTCTTTACCTGGAGAAACAGGGAGGGGGAAAGACTGACAGAATCTTATCAGAGAGTTTAATGTTTCGAGGAGAAAATAGGCATGTGGGGTGTGGTACTTTCCTGACTCTATTATTCATACATACAAGGTCTGCATGGAATGTGTGCTCTGCCCAGCGTCCCCAGGCAGCAGAGATCAGGTTGCAATAGCGACTCATTGTGTTTGGCTGCCTATTCCAAGATTCACTGTTGGGAAAGGACTTTCCATGCTTTTCTAGTAACTTCTTATAATATAATTACACATAGTATCTTTTGTGTTTATTGTCTTATTTCTCAACTGGTTTGGATCCTATAGATTGAAAAAGATCCCCCCAAAATGTATTGGGAATCTCAATTTACTATGAAGTAATTCTGAGGGAACAAGTAAATGTTTTTCTTTCTACAAACACTTCTTACATTCTGACCATGTGTCTAGAATGATGCAGTGCTTCATAGTGATTATAGCACTAATCAAGAGAAGATCTTAAAGGTAGAGTGGAGTATATACATAATATTCTACACCCAAGATAGAGAAGCATCTGTCTGTTGAATATAAGAACTTTGATCTTGATCTTGGTCTCAGGGTCAAGAACAAGGCATATTCTCAGGCATCGTGATGGGATGGTTGCCTAGATGAATAGATGGATGGAAATATGGGTGAATCCTGCAAGGACACAGTGTGGAGGTTTTTAATGAGAATTGTCCCCACAGCCTGAGATATTTGAACTTGTGGTCCCTAGTTGGTGGAACTGTTTGGAAAGAATCAAGAGGTATGGCCTTTGTATGAGGCACAGGCCATGTTCCTGGTGCCTGGCTAGCTTAAGCCCAGAAATAATTACAGAGAAATTGTATTAATTTAAACACTGCCTGGCCCATTAGATCTAGCCTCTTCTTGGCTAACTCTTACATATTCATTTAACCCATTTCTAATAATCTGTGTTTACCATGAGATCGTGGCTTACCAGGAAAGATTCAGCATGTCTGACTCTGGTGACTCTATAACAGCTCTCTCTCACTCCCTTCTTCCTCCCAGAATTCTCTTCTGTCTACTCTGCCTACCTGATTTCTGCCCTATCAAAAGGCCAAGGCAGTTTTCTTTATTCAACCAATGAAAGCAATACAAATACAGAAAAACCTCCTACACCATTTCCCCTTTTTCTGTTTAAACAAAAAAAGAAAGGCTTTCACTTTAACATAGTAAAATTACATATAACAAAACAGTTATCAAGCAAGAATTACAGTTACAATATTTACATCTATTTTATCTTTTATCATAACAAAGGAAAACGATAACTATAACTATCTACCTACTCTTCAACTCCATCAAAGACTCCAGAAGGATATAATATTACCTAAGAAAACAAAAAGTAAGCAACTTCCAAAACTCTAGAAATGACAGAGACATCTCACTGCCTGTACAGTCACCCAAGGTTCTTTTGTACCGTTGGGGCATCCATCTTCAGCCTATAGGCCCACAGTATTCAGCAGACACTTCCACGAAGCAGGAAATTTCAAAGACAGTTCAGTCACTTTCTTCTGTATCCTGCAGAATGTCTCATAGACTCTTTCATGAATCAGGAACCCCGAAGGGTCATCTCACCTTTAGGCAAGTTTTACAGTCCTCTCTCTGCGGGTTCTTTGTGTCCAGTTTATGCAACAGTCCAGGCAAGAGCAGTTTCTTGCCAAAATGGCTATGAAACTCCATAAGGAGCCTCTTCGGTGCCCATCTTCCTCTTGAAGTAGCTGGTGCTGCCAGGAGCAGACGTGTCTCATTGTCATGAAAAGCTCTAAGTTATTAAAACATTTAAAATGCCATATTCTATAGTCTTTGAGAGATATGAAGAATGTCTATCTAACTGAAATATACCTCTATATCTAGAAAATCTAACTAACATGACTACAAGCTTGACTATTATCAATGATTATTCATTAACAACCTATAGTTCCTAATTATACATTACATTTTTTAAATGAACTACACAATCACAATACCTTAATCAAGAGCAGAAATATATATATATATATAAAAACAAGACTGACCTTAAATTTATATCAATAAAGCCAAATCCATACCAATGCAAATTATTCATATCTATATCAATGGCCTTGTTGAAGGAGGTGGCCTTTGATGTTACAAAAGCCTGTGCCATTCTAGTTGTTGGCTATCACCGCTTCATGGTTGTTTTCTCAGCATGTAAGCTCTCAGCTACTGTTTCAGTGCCATGCTTGCCTGCCTGCTGCTGTGCTCCTTGCCATGATGATCATGGGCTCACCCTCTGAAACTGCAACCAAGCCCCCAGTGAAATGCTTTCTTTTATAAGCTGCCTTGGTCATTGTGTCTCTTCACAGCAATAGAAGAATAATTAAGGCATATAGGAAATGTGTATCTAGAAGAATATAGCAATTCTCTTTGTCTCAAGTGATAATAGCAGCAAAATAGAAAGGACTTGAGCTTTCACCGTCATATGGCTAAATAAGTTATGTAAATTTGAAGAATTTCCAAGATAATACAGTAAGGATTCTCCTAGATTATTGCTCTAGTCTGATCTCTGCTACTGTGGTGAAATATTACAACAGAAAGTGCTTGAGGGAGGAAAGGGTTTATTCTTTTTATACTTGCAGATCACATTCCACCAGTGAGAAAGTCAGGGCAGGAACTCTAGAAAGGAAGCAGAAACCATGGAAAAGCACTACTTACTGGATGGCTCCCTAGCTCATGTTCAGTCAGCTTTCTTATAAATTCCAGGACAACTGACCGAGCTATCATAAAGCTTTCTATGGGATGGGGCCTTATCATCAATCATCAGTCAAGACAATCTCTCACCTACGTGGCCACAAGCCAATCTGACCTTGGCAAATCCTCAGCTGAGGTTACTTCTTCCCAGGTAACTCTAGGTTGTGTCAAATTAACAATAATAACAAACCAGTATAATTATTGACCTCATTTTAACACTAAAGGGAAGATGTTTTGAAGTAAAGACAAACGATCCAACTAGGCAAGTCGATTGCAGTCTACTTAAAGAGCCTTCTGTTTCATCATCCAATGAAACTTCTTAGCTCCATCAGTAAAACCACATAAGCACTGCTGGTGACAGAGAGAGCTACCTGAGTTTTCTTGAATGGGTCAGGGCATACTTGGATAACTAATAACAGAGGTGTTTTTAGAAGCAGAGAATCCAAAAATTGGACTACACATACGAAGAGATAAGCATAAAATGAAAATTATGAAATGTCTGGCACTTGGGAAACTTTCATTCACTATTGGTTAAATGAGGTAAATTCTCAAAAAGAAACGCAAGTTCATTACAGGTCACAGGTAATCCAGTGGTAAGAGTCATGGGAAATAGTGATGCTGTCATATCCCTTCCATATCCAAACTCCTAGGAATCTTCGGAATGCCTCGGGAATTAAGAATAAGATGTCTCTAAAAACAATTACTGGCCAGATTCATGTGGAGGTCTGAATAAGATTTTTGGAGTTCTATTATTCATTGAAGACAGAAAATATTAATAAGTTTGAAGCAGGCAAGAATAGAAATAGATTTAAACAGTCTAGTTGTAGTCAATTTTCTCTGTTAATATTTATATCTAATCATGAAGAACGTTATAAGGAATTTTATGGACCTGGTATGGAATAAGGAACATTTGTTAGTGAAGAAAAAATTCAGTCTCAGGTAATTTTAGAGACAAAATATTGACATAAAATTCCTACTGTCCCAAAGTATGTGATATTCTATAATGATTTAAGTTCTGATTAACTAAAGAACTGTCAGTAACTGACATCATTATGTTCATTTTTCTGCACTCATCTATGCACAGTTAAATAGTCCCAAACAATACTATTGCCTCATTCTAAAGCCAAATCTATGAGTAGAACTTGAGAGCCTTTTGTCTTCTTGATCACCCCTAAAACTCTAGTACCCAGTCTCATTTCTGGCACAAAATTGGTACTCAATAAATATTTGCTGAATAATAAATAAATGATGACAGTAACAAATACATCTCCTGAAAACTAACTGGGGGGAAAACTGAGGAAGAAATAAGATATCCCAAGTAAAAAGTACACAATGTTCTGCAAAGTTATAACTTTTAATTACATAAAATAAATGACCTTAAAATAAATGACTGTGAGGGTGCTGCCAATTTAAATGATACTAAGAGGTTGCAGAAGAAGGCAATATGGTGGCTGGAGAGTCAGTGTGCCACGTAAGTGTTTTGAAAGTTGTTTAAAGCATTATGTATATTTTATAGAACCTTAATACCTATTTTACAAATCACCTCTACCACTATCATAATTTCCATTATGCACCTGTAAAATATTATGGCCTAGTCCTACAGAGGAAAGAATTTCTTACTAAACTAAACTACCAAGATTCTGCACTTTACATAGTTTTTCTTCTAGTCAGCAGTGAAATAGCAACATTAATTGCTACCTCCCCCGCCTACTCCTTTCTGCTCGTTTAAGCTTCACAGATGTACCAATACCACCCCAGAAATGAAAAATGATGTTCACAAAGAAGAGTTTGTTTGGTGAACAGAGTTTAGCTGTTCTCATTAACACATACAGTTAATAATATAAGTGGCTGGTGAGATGGCTCAACAGGTAAACATGTTTGCCACCAAGCCTGATGACATGAGTTCAATCTCATGGCAAAAAGGATAAAACCAGTTCACGAAATTTGTCTTCTGACTTTCACAATTACGCAGTGTCACATATGTGTATATACATACAAACACAAACACACAAATAAATAAATATAAAAATTTTCCTACAAAGAAATTTATGAGCTTATAAGCTGATATGCTTCAATGCAGAAGCCATTTGTACCATCTATATGCATCACATGATGTCATGTATAAGCCTCAGGGACATTGTATGAAACTGATTTTTATGTAATGAATAAATAAAAAATGAAGATAATATTAACACCTGGCAACACTTCTGGGTATGTACCATTCATTGGATTTAGTACTGAGGTCAATCCGTCTCTTCCAATATTTCCAGCAACTTCATCCAGAAGATGTTATTATGCAAATTTATAAGAAAAGTGAGTCTTAAAGAAACATATGAACATCAGATTCCAGAATGAACCAGTCAATCCATCATACATCTTGAGTTACCTCTTCTGCTGTGCAGGGAAGATGGTCATGAGGCTTTCGCATTCTGGTTGAACTATGAGCACACTTGCGTCCCCTCCCCCACCACTGTGATACAATTGCCAGCAACAATAAGCAGCAAAAGTGCTGCTAGATAGATCCATACCGTTTTGTGAATTAACGCTACAAATGGCAACTGGTTGTTACGTTAATATTAGAGAGCTTACTACTCAGAGTAGCACTTCAAAGACAGGCACGCCTATCTTTGGCATGGCTCAAAGAATAAACCACACCTACCCAGCTGTGGATGGATCTTCCTATGTCTCCCACAGTCTTCACAATAGTCTACATTCCTAGCAGGGATCTTTCATGCCTGGCCCCACCATTTGCTCTTCATTGTCATTCTTAATCATCTTCTTCTTAATCATATATGTGCATGCATTTTTAAATCACATATGTACACATACATACTTGTGTGTGTGTGTGTGTCTGTGTAGACCTGAGGTTGACATTAAGTGTCTTCTTCAGTCCCTCTCCATTTTCTATATTGAGGCAGGGACTCTCATTTGAACTCAGACTCACTGAGTCGGCTCATCTAGCTGATCGCTCTTCTCTGGGGATCCATATTGCTGCCCCTTGAACACTGGGATCACAGGTTGGCTAGTGCAACCACCTGGTATTTACACAGTGCTGGAGATCAAAGTCTGGTCCTCACTATTGCACAGCAAATGGTTTACCTCCTAGGCCATTTTCCTAGACCCTTCTGTCCTGCAGGTTTTCATCGTACCTTCATGATTCTCTCTGTGCCTCTTCAGCCCACCGCCCAGATAAGGATGACATGCACTCTTGGATTTTGCAGCACAGAACTTTTTCCAATTCCTCTGTGCTCTCTAGATCTCTCTTGCTTCTGAATTTTAGTGACTGATATTTCCTCTGCTTGGAATGTTAATTCCCCCTTTGGAATTCTCTGGGGAATCTGGAGAAAACAGTGCTCAGCAGAGCTTCTTCCATTCTTTGTCTTAAGTAGAACCGGCCTGAATAGAGCTCTTTATCTTTTGGTGGCCTCCAGAAGTGTGCAGGCAGGCTGAACTACACCTCTGATTCATATATTATCTGCACAGTAGCAGGAGCAGAATGTACTGGGTTCATATTTGCTATAGAATGAGTTATACTTTGAGGCCTGCTGGGAGCTCACCCCATGAAGATAGCAGCTTGCCAGATGGGCAGATCTCCATTGCAATCCACACTCAGTGCAGAGTTCTGACTCCAAAGAAGAGATTTTCAATGAAAGCAGTTTGAGCCTCACAGAAAATACCTATAAAGTTAAGTAAGTATGAAGGTTCACTTCTTTTGAACTTTTTTTTAGGAAGTGGATCTTGACCACGGCATGTTGTTTTAACTACAGATTCCACCGCTGTACAATGTTCTAAAGATCCCTGGGCATCCAGTCAGCTCTGCCACTCACCAAATGTACATAGAACTCCATTCCCCTTCGGTCTGGGAACTGCAAAATGTCCTGCTGGGAAGACTTGGTAGACAGATAATTCTTCCTACCACTCTCTCTTGTGATGGGTTGGGGAACCGGAAACCTGGAAGACAACTTAGTAGCACACTGTAGATGCAGACTAATTTTGTGTGCATCCTAGTATTTTATGGACATCCAACCCCATGAAGTTGGCCTGTGATTAATTCATTTGTATAAATGAGAGAACCGAGGCTCACATTTTAAAAGTGGCTAATATGAAGTCTTACACTACCGTGGAAGCTTGTGTTTTTTTTTTTCTCTACCTACTATGCTAAAATACCTCCTTGCCATCAGAATATATATGTATATGTCTCAGACTTGGAAAAGACCTTCCTGGTTCTCACTGGCTACACACTACAACTCTATACACTTGAAAATCAGCCAGGATCCCAGGAAAAATGAGGCAGGTGGCATCCACCCCTATTTCTGGAGGTCAGCTCTCAAAACTTCCCCTTTATTTCACCTCATTACCAACCTCTTGCATTTATCGACTACAAAACCATTATAGAGAAAGAAAACAAGGCCCATTATGCATAGATTACTGGCCCAAGTTCACACAAATACTAAGTGGCAAACGGAAAAATTTCTTAACCTCACTGCTTATCTCTTTCCTCATTTAAAAAAGAAAATTCTGAAAGTCCAACCACAAGTGTCAGGTAATATCATCTTAAGATACCATTGCCTCTTGGTGAAGAACCCTTCCCCTTGTATTAGAAATATAAGCCTCAATAGACATTCTCCACTGTGAAGGCATGTTGGTACCTGGAGGGGAAAGTTGTGGGAAACAGACCTATTTCGTTGGCTCAAAGGGAGACCTGGCCTGCAGCTGGAAGAGTCTGCAGACACTCTGAATCGAGCACAGAGAGCCATAGCTCAACTCTGCGCAAGGCTGCCGCTAATGCTGCTATTTAAGGAATTCTCCTGGGAGGATGCCGGGAGCACCCTCTCTCAATACCTCCTTCCATGATGGCTGCATATTCATAGCCATGGCTTCTTGGCTGTGAGGCACAAACCGTGAGTCACTTTGGAAGGTCAGAGATGAAAATATTATTCCCTCCAGTCTCATCCTATTCTGTCCATAATTCCACTCTCCATTCTGTACATTTGCACTTAATGTGCATGGAAAGAAGGGGGAAAAACATTGGAAGATGTCAGAAATATATGGGCTGCTGTGTGGTTTGTGCCACTAAAAGCAGTGTGCTTCTGTTCTCTAGGACAAGAACACATGGCAATGTTAACAGTAGACTTGCCCTGTCTACCCTTCTCTATAATTGTCCTGATTTGCTTTCTAGAAGGGAGGAAAGGAAAGGTAACACTCATATATCACCTTGATCATGGCCATCATCCTCATCATCACTGCTTCTGGTTCCTTTCCTATTGCGGTGATGAAAAGAGAACATTCTGACCAAAAGCAACTAAGGGAGGTGCACTGTTTTAAATGAGGATGTACCCCATTGGCTCGGGTGTTTGAACACTTAGTTCCCACTCTCTGGTGCTATTTGAAGATGGTTAGGAGGTGCCATCTTATTGGAGGAAATATGTCACTGGGGGTGGGATCTAAGTGTTTATAGATTCTATGGCACTTCTTCATCACTTACTCTGCTTTGTGCTAGTGATTGAGATGTGAACTTTCAGCTTCCAATTCTTGCTGCCATGGTTTATGACACAGCTACCTCGCTTCTGTGCCATGCTAGGCTTATCCTCTAGAAGTCATAAACCAATAAACTCTTACTTCCATGAGTTGCCTTGATCATGATTTTTTTTTTAACACAGATGTGGGAAAATAACTATAAGGGAGGAATGAATTTATTGGCTCACAAATATAGGTCACAGTGCATCATGGCGGGAAGTCAGGACAGTAACTCAAGGCAGGAACCTGAAGCAGAAACCATGGAGAGTTGCTGCTTGCTGACTGGCTCTCTGGCTTTCTCTCAGGCTCATACCCAGCTAGCTATCTTTTATAGACCAAGCCCTCTTACCTGAGGATGGTGCTGCCTACAGTGACATGGATCCCATGTACCGATTAATAATCAAGATAATCTCTCACAGACATGCCCACAGACCAAGCTGATGAAGAAAATTATTTGATTGAAACTTCTTTATCGGGTGATTATAGACTATGTCATGTTGACAAGGTTAATGTTAACTAGGACATTATCATCGTATTTAGTTGCTACTTGTCATGTATCAGGCCTTACAGTCACAGTGTATTTTTTAAACATGGAGAAATAAAGGCTGATAAAGATTAGACTACTTACTCAAATTCACTTAAACATGAAGTGATAAACAATAATATTCCTAGTGTGGAATATTACCTCAGTGACTCTGGGTATTCACACCCTACCATAATCCCTGCTATTTGGAAATGATTTAGTGGATTGCTTCTAGCAATAGAACAGACTATGCAGGTGATTGGTCAACCCTTTCAAGATTGGGTTATAAAATGAATATGGCTCAGTCAACCCGAGAAAGTCAGTTGTAGTGTATTGAGTTGTACCATGGATCTTGGTTTTCCAGTTCACAGATAAAAAAGACCCAGGTCTACCAACAGTCATGCATGTGACCCTGGAAGCAGGTTCCCTCGTTGAGTCAAGATGAATGCAGCCATCCCTGATGCCTTCATTATAGATTTGTGAGGAATGCTGATCCAGAGGCCCTCAAGAAAGATATTCCTGGATTCATAAACCACAGAAATTATAAGATAAAACAGGTTGTGAACTTATTTATTTAATGATTCTCCCAGAAGCCATAGGCTGCTAAATGGAAAGCCCAATGCCAGATGTGAGATATAGCACCACAAATTATTGCTTAGGAATCATACAGAGACCTTCCAGAACAACACAAGGATTGCTGCTGCTCTTGATTATCCACCAAAATCCGATGGTAAGGCCCTATTGCTGGAGACAGAATATACTCTGGTCACAGGACATAGGGAAATCTAGTTGGTACTGATCAGGAAGCTTCTACCTTGCTGATTAACATTCATTGCATTGGAAGGTGTTATGTAGTCTACTGGAAAAAATGTCCCAACAATCTTAACCAACTGTGAAAATTGTGAATTACATAATGACTCATATGGCAAGATATGACCATGAGTGCAATAGTGGAATGAATACTATGGGGGTAAACAACTGATTTCTGATTGGATGTAAGACTCACTCCACAGGAGGAAGCAATGCCCATTACATTAAATCTGGTCTAGAACCTATGACTGGGGAGCTCAAAGGTTCCAAAAGTAAACTAACTACTGTTATTTGATAACTGGATATAGTATACTGCTGCCCCCTAAATCCCTATTTCTGCGTCGGGAGCTTAGTAAAGTTTAGTCACCATCAAGGAAACTCTCCCCCCTTGTTTTGCAGTGGACAATGTTTAACACAGAAATTCATAACTGATCAAAGTACAGAAAATAAATGTTATTCGATTTCTCAGCCACGATTTGGACATCTCTATCATCCCTCCCCCAAAATTGCCTCAGGGTCCACCATGGATGGGGCTTGGGAAGATTGTAAGAGCCAGAGGTCAGGGGGATTGGACTGAAAGGGCTTTCTGGACATGACAGGACCACCACACTCATGGATTTACAGAAGATACGGGTGCCTGCACAAGACTTGTATAACATAAAGGGAGTCAACACATGGCATGGAGGGTGGAGGGATGGACATGACAGGACCACCACACTCAAAGATTTGCAGCAGATGCAGTTGCTTTCACAGGACTTGTATAACATAAAGGGAGTCAACCTTCTGGCATGGAGGGTGGAGCGAAGTATTAGCCCTTATCCTTGCCTGAGGGCTACTGGCAGGTAATGGCTTCAGGAAGAAAAAGAGGTAGTTTTCTTGAAGAGTGTAGTCTGTAGGAACGGAACTGTGCTGCGGCAGAGGGATCCACATCAGTGAGTATAGGGGCACCACAAATTGGACTTTGTGCATTAGGGTATTAATGGAGGGCATGAAACTAGGAGAGACAGGAATGTAGAAATGAATCTGGGAAGCATTAAGAGTGTCGGGTGAGTATAAACAAAATACACTGTATGAAATTCCCAAAGAATTAGTAAAATATCATATTACAATTATTTACTTCATGATGCTGCAAGTTAATATGCTAGGATCTCACTTCTAGCCTCATGCTAATAATGGTCCTTAGTGGGAAGCATTGCAACAAGCCTGAGGGCTGTGGAGAAGACAGAAGTGGAAGAGAATTTGCTAGGAAACCCTAATGGCTTGCCTTTGTACTCCAGTATGGCTGGCCGCTTAGGAGAACCCAAGAGGAAGACAGCTCAAGAACTGTGAAGCATTGGTTCTAGTTAGTATTAGAGCAGGCCTTTTCAGCTAGACTGTAGCCAGGGTAGCATTGCACAAAAGTACCAGGATATAAAGGCCAGCTATGGGTTGAAATAAGCTATGTCTGCTCAAAGGGAGCTCATTCTAAGTCACAAGTACATTTACAGTGCTATGCTTGTTGTTGCGCCATAATCACAAGCAGACTAGGGCAGGCTTCTAAAAGCCCAGGCATAGTCCTGACTATAGCAGCACTGTGAACATGACCCCACCATTCAGCCCAGGCATAGTCCTGATTATGGCAGCATTGTGAACATGACCCCACCATTCAGCTGCATTTCTCTGGCATTTCCCATTTGCATATCCTTGGTCAAAGTCTTTGGGAAAATCCCACGCAAAAGTCTCAAAGAACCTAGCGATGCCAGCTAGCAGAAAAGCAGGGTAATTTTTCTAGAAAAGAAAAAAAAAATGGAGGCTTAAAATCTGAAGCTATTCCAGGAAATTGAAAGGTAAAATAAATTGTATCCTTTCAGGGCCACCCAAAGGGTATGAATCAATGTTGGGAACTCACATCGAACATGATAGTCATTAAGGAAGACCAACTCACCTGCCTGTGTAACTTCTCCTGCTACCACAACTCAGAGTCATAACAACTCTGAATTCTTGATATGCTGTATTGTATTACATCCTCCCAGGTGTCACATTGTAGGCCAGGCAGGCCTGGAACTCACTGGAGTGCCCAAGGTAGCCTCAAACTCAAAATGATCTCATTTCTTTACCTCTTGAGTACCAGGACTGCAGGCATGGACCACCACATCCAGATAACTCTTTTTTTTAAGATAAATCTGTTCTATGGTTCCTGCAGAGGCAGAGTTGCCTAGGTAGGGAAGCATAGGGGAACTGGCTCTATACCTTAGTGGCTTGGGTGTGGATAAAGTCAATAGGTTATCTGTATATTTGGGCAATGGATGATAATGACAGGCTCAATTCCACGACTAGACAAAGGACAGTAGTGTGGAGTAGTAGCCCCTATATCTTCTATATGCTTTCATCACTGCAAAGCCTTGATCCAAATCCCTTCAGCTTGAGCTTCTTGGGTTATTCACATAATGGGTCCCACCATCTAGTTAGATCCCAGAGAATCTCTCTCATTGTCTAAATGTGATATGATGGGGTTCTATGTGATCTGACCAATTACACTTGCCTCTAATACCACCAAGAATCTCTTTCTTCCTTAGCTTCAGAGTCTTGTAGCATCCACCAGAGTGGGTATCTTTCCCTACCTCCCCTATTTCTTCCACAAGCCCCATATTCTCATAAATTCCTGCACAACCTTTAAAACTCTGCTCACACATCATTTCTTCCACCAAAAGAAAAACTTTAAAGGTCTCTTGAAACCTGTATTCACCTCAGTATTCCAGATCAGGTTAGAGGAGTCACCTGTGCTCCCCAAATAACTGGGAATATTTCTTGTCCCAACCTATGCATTGCTTGTATTATATTCATCTGCATTTATGTCTTTCTTCTGCATTAATTGAGAGTCCCTGTTATGCAAGACCAATAGCATGCATTTCTGTATCAAGTGCACATAAGACATGGTCAAATACACAGGGGACATAATACTCCAGACACTTGATTTCTTAAGATATAGTTTACTGGGGAGCAGAATAAACTGACTTATGAGGACATCCTGGATCCCCTGAAGCAGCATGAAGAGACACAATGCTGATGTCAAATGAACACACATACATGTTTTTTTGTGTTGAGCTCTGCTTCTTCACTGTACATAAGGCAATGAAAACCTATCCTAGTCTCTGTGAAGCAGATTAGGAAAGCTTGCCAATAGGCCACAAAGACCCTGAGCTCTGAATCAGCGGAGAGCAAGGAGAACTAGGGTCTGTTTCAACCGGTGGGGTTAGTGGAATGGGACAGTATATCCTGCTAGCACTTCTTCCTTTAGGTTTTAAATCCTTCTATGCAAGCTCTAGGCGAATATGAAACATATGGGATACATTCTTCCAACTAGATTCATCAAAATGTTGTTTGTGAGGATTTTGTCCGTTCTAGGGAGCCCTGGAAAACTAGCATTCCTTCATGGTCCCAAGGCCTTCAGTGAGATCCAGTCACATGGATGGCATCACTTGATCCACTGCGAGAGTCTTTGCTATGCGGAATTTCTTATTCCTACTTTGGAAGCCAATGTTTTTTTACTCTGTCATTTCTGTACATCAGGTGGGTTCTTAGGAAATGGAGGTTTGTATTAAGTGGCTTTTAATGAGTGGAAGAGTCCTCATAATACAGATAGAGTAGAATCCTTGCAGAAATTACGATTGAAGATGCATGCCATTTAGCATTCCACCACAAACAACTAATATTCCATTTGAGTTACATCAGGGCTCAAACCCCAGAAAACATGGTTATGTGGTTCCCATTTTACAGCTGGGATCACTGAGGTTCAGGTGCTCTACTTAAGCCTATCAGGAATGCCACACACATGCAAGGAAGTCTTAACCATTCTTTGCTTCTCTGGCCGACGGTTCCTCCTCTTCACCCACTCTCACCAAGACAGAGCAACTGGAAAGGGAACATCTCAGAGATGATGCTTCCTAAGCAGCAGGCTCTAGTATCCTGCCTGAACACTAATCTTAGCTGAGTAGATTAAATGTGTAATGTTTCCGATGCAGCGTTGGGCACTTAGTAGATAAGCCAATCTCTAGACAATACGATTCTTTAATTTACCTGAAGACCCTCCAGGCTGCATAAAAACTTATATTTATATATTTTTGTTTCCAACACTGCACCTTTATCTGGGGTTAATAATACAAATCATTCATTACAGTAAATCCTCTTACATTCGGAAGAGAGGAGGAAGGGGCAAGACGGTGGGTTGGGGCGGTGAATCAGCAAGGAAGCAGAACATTATGATGATTGTAGAGCGATGACATGTTTTTAAATTTTATAATTTCTCTGGGAGCTGCAGCAGGAAGAATGCAAAGCTTCACAGCTACTGGGAGTCAGGGCAGTTCAAGTAGGATTTGCTGAAAGGACAGGAGAGAAGCTATTTCGTGGGCAAAGCAGTGTGATTGGCCTACAGTCGTAAGACCCACTGTATTCAAGTTTACTCTGCAATTTGTACTTTGTGATAAGAAGAAGAACAACAACAAAAGTCTCACTAGGAGTCCCTTGGACACACTTTAACTGAAATCAGAATCCCCAACAATGTAGACATGGAGATTCCTCAGAGCTGCTTGGCTCTGGAAAAAATGAAAGTCCTGTTGCTATAAAGCATTGCCTTTAGAGACATGCTTCCATCCAGCCCAGCCTGGATTAAATATTCAGAGTCTTCTTTGGTGGAGTCTCAGTGAATGAGGTTTCCAGCACAGAACTGGGGTGTTTTCCTTTTCTCTCCTTAGGAGCCAAATGATCCACAGAAGTCCTTGCCTAGCCTGACATTTTCTTCAATGACTTTTTGTTTTTGAGCATGGTTGAAAGAGAGCTGTTACTGATATAATCATGTATGTGGGTGTGTAAAAGACATAATTTGGCTACTCTATTTCACAAATGGAGTACTTCCTCTGTGCCAGATGCAGGGTTGACCACATGGTCAATCAGTGGTCCCTGTCTGTCCCCTTGGAGTTGAAAACCTCCTCAATAATCAGATGCTTCACAAATCAATGTGTAATATTAAGTTACGGTCAAAGCTACCCAGGAAAATCCTGGAAGCTCTAAGGGTTTGATAGGGACACTTAAGTACAATGGGGTGCCAAAACCAAAACAGACTAATAAAAGTCATGGGGCAATAGCATGGGGATTTTTTTTTATCTTAGCCATGGCCATTTCTTGCCCTATGCTTCCATAGAGAGTCCACAAAGAGGTTGTGAAGGCAGAGGCTTGTAATGCAATGTTGAATAAAGCATATTCCACATCAAAGAAGAAGGTGGTTAGTGAACACAACACCGACCTCTAGAGCTGGCTCTGTCTCCCAGCAGCTTGACAGTCTGGATACCAGTGAGCTCATTTTTCTGTGCTTCCTTTTCCTATATTTGCAATGAGATATCAGCATATTCTATCTTATGGCACTGAATGAATATGAGGGTTAAATGAACTGATATAGTTTAGAATAGTCCCTGGACAAAGAGCAGGGCTTTGTGACTGAAAACAAAAACTAAGGAGTCTGCCCCAGAGGGACAAATGGTGACATAAGCACTAATGGAAGGAGAGTGCTACATGAGTGAAAAAGCATACATCTTTCTAGAAACAGTGTCTCAATGAGCCTCAATCTTGTCCTCCATGACCACAGACCATAGAGGTCTGCCTCACCCATCCAAAGCCAGCCACAATTAGCTAAAATGATAGACAATCTCTGGAAAAGGGAGACTGATACTTTGAGGGATACTTAAAGAACTCACTAAATGAAAGAGAAAGAAAGGAAGAGGGGGGAAGGGAGGGAAGGAAGGAAGAAAGAAAGAAAGTAAGGAAGGAAAGAAGGAAGGAAGTAAGGAAGGAAGGAAGAAAGGGAAGGAAAAAAGGAAGGAAGGAAGGAGAGAAGGAAGGAAGAAGGAAACCAACCAGATGGGCCAGCTCTAATAATACAAAGGGTCAACTCTTTCCTCAATTGTTCAAGTTAATATTTACTGCTTCTGTGTCTTCCTAAACGTTTCCAGCTACAAGCTGCATCTTTTCCATTTGTTCATTCAACTTAAGCCTTACCTAGTGAGTTACTTCTACTTGGAGAGCACAAATCTGGGCATAGCACACAGTGGGCAGCTGACTCTGCCTACATGCGAAGTGTCCATCTGCCTGCCCTCCGTACAAACAGGGAGACACATTCAGGTAGTGTGTTTAGCACAGTATGCTGTATGGTGGCAACAATCACAGGGACTTATAAGAATGCAGGTAAGCATCCTCCAACTTGGAATTTGTCAGATGCTGTTGTGATGCACAGTACCCTGATAATGCAAAAAACATCGAATTCATTCCAGGATCCTTCACTTAGAAATAGAATTCCAAAGGAGCATTAGAGAGATGCAAAGAAACTTGACCATGTTTGTTCAAGAAGGAAGATAAATTAAATAAGAATCCCACTGGTTTGGCTCCACCCTCTCAAAAATGACAGAATTAATTCTAACTAGAGTGCTTCCAAGATTATCTGCAGTAAAAAAAATGGCTTCAAAATTTCTGTTACCATGTAAGATAATTTAAAGCGAATTATGTTAAATTGGTTCTAGTGAAATTAAGTGTGGATGTATCTTGGCTTCAGAGAGAACTCCGGAACAAAAGTCAGACAGGTGTCATATTGCAAACACCAAACTGGCAAAAGGTATTATTTAACGAGATAGGGATACCAATTCTGCTAAGAGAAAATAAATTCAGAAAGTGCTGGGACCAAAGGGGTTGTTTTACTTTTTAAATGTTGAGATGAAGTCCTCATATTAAATTTATTTCCTCAACAAGTAAGTCACCAGTACCCTTGTATTGCCCCAAGAGCAGCAGATATAAAGGCATGGGGTAGTTACAACACGCCATACAGTGTGCCAAGCACTGAAGAACACAAAGATGAGAAACAAATCGAACTGTCTACCTGTTTCTTGGTGACTTAATGATATTGCCAACTTTCATGATGGATAAAAAAATAAAGTGAGCAAATTAGAAGTCCAGTAACAAGATGATAAAGTACCAGAGAGATAAGTGGAGAAAGTATAACCAGAGAATCTAACAAATGACATTAAGGTCTAAAAGAAATTGCTACCGTCTCATTATCACTCCTGGGCATTCTTTTCCAAGGATCCAAATTCAGGTCCTATTTCTGCCCAGTGTCCATAGCTCTCCTCCTGGTGGTTGCCATAAACTTCTTGTGGCTGGCTCTTCTAAGGAAACCCACATACTTTTGTTATATTTATGTGTTCATTAACTGTTTATTTAGCCTATATGTTATAAATAGCTCTTGAAAGTAGACAGTGGGTATGGATTCCTATTACCACTCATAGGTAAATCTTTCATAATGGCCAGTGGATAAAAAGGCAGCTAATTGCCATCAAAATGAAAGCAATGCCTTATTAGGTTCGAGTTAAAAATAAAGGAAATACTGGGCTTGACAGAAGGAAAAATTTATGTTTGCTGTTGATGAATGGCAAAGGTGGTTAAACCCGTGTGCCTTAGAGTAGGTTACTTACTCAGTGATCTGCAGTGATGTCTTTCGAATCCTGGGCATCAGAGATCGGCACATTTGCTATGATGGCTTTTCAGTACATGGCAGTAATTTATCTTGGTCTATATGGTGAGATTATCACAATTTTCCAACACATGGAGAAAGGGTATCCTGAGGGATGGGCACTTCCCTCTTCATTCCACGGAGGCTCTGCCTGTGCAGTGCTTGAAGCACAACACACCTGTGTTCCAATTCTAATTCCCTCAGTTATTTATTTCAAGGTCCCAGAGATGGGATATGTCTGCTCTGGAGATTAAGCTCTTTGTCTACAAAGCAGGGTTGATAGTAGTTCCTTCTGCAGAGCAGTATCAAGATGTCATTAAGACAATACAAGCAGAATATTCCGTGTGATGAACTCACAGCAAAGAAGGTTGAAGCAGAATGTGCTGTCGTGACGGCACTAATTTTTATCTAAGTGCTCCCGAGACCTATTGGCTTCATTAGGGCTTCTATTGCTGTGAAGAGACACCATGACCATGACAACTCTTACAACATTTCATTGGGGGCTGGTTTACAGTTCAGAGGTTTGGTGCACTGTCATGATGGTGGGAAATATGCAGAGTGCAGGCAGACATGGTGCTGGAGAGGGGATGGAAGTTCTACATCTTGATCCTCAGGCAGCAGGAAGAGAACAGACACACAACGCCTGGCTTGAGCTGCTGAGGCTTCCACGCCTGCCAGGAGTAACTCACTTCACCCAGCAACACCACATCTGCTCCAACAAGGCCACACCTGCCAATAGTGCCCTGCCTATGTATGGGAGGGGTGCATTTTTATTCAAACTACCACATCCATATTTCTTTCCCCCTTTCAGACCAAGAGGGCAGGCTACCCTCAACAGAGTTATGCAAATCACAGGCCATCCTTGAACATCTTTGGAGTTATTTCAAACTAACAATCTAAGCAAACTATTTTGTCTATTCTGCATATCTGCATATGGACATCTTAGAACAAGCGTATTTTGGTCTTTAGTGGTGAGTAGTTAATTAGTGACCTCTTTTTTTTTATGCCCAGTAAAGTAAGTGTGCTATCCAAACAAGCATATGAGAAGGCTCGGTGCAGTATAGGAAGTCAGCTCATTTATGGGCTTGTTTTCCTTACAGATGAAATATTGGGATGTAAATTCTTTTGTACAAGGGTGAACCTAGCACCTAACCTACTCTTTCCCAGTTTCACTGGCGACTCCTACAGTAAACAGCTCTTTCCACTCACTGGTTCTTGCAGAGCTGTTTTCTGACCATATTTTGTCAGCTTGTCAGTTGCTCAGTGTTTACAAACACCTTCATCGCACAGCTGTCTGTAGTTTACAGAGGAATTCACTGTGCCGCGTACGATTAAAGCCAGTAGCTGCACTGGAAGATGCTTTGTTCTCCCACAGGACTTGAGGAATACATGGAAGAAATACTCCTGACACACTGTATCTCCAGTTTTGACAGCATTTCTTTAACTACAGAATGCCAAGTCTGGTTGAGAATGAGATAGTGGCACCTGTGTTGTGTTGTGACATGCCCACATGCCGAGTGCTTCTCGGGAGAAGCCTGATCTGATGCCAGAAGTGTATCCCTCTGTCAAAGAGCCTGACCTAATCACTAGGTGTCCTTCGAGTTCCGTGGGGTGCACAGTGACAAAGACTACTTTATACAACACACACTAAGAGAATTACCACCCAGTCAAGCAATACCGCTGCTAAGTGAGCACACAAAAGAAATGAATGTAATAACCACATAGAAAAGCACAGAGATAGGCACATCACCCATAGTAGCCCCAAGACAGAACACCTGTCAATCAGGTGAGTCGATGCTTTGTGCTACCGCCTTACAAAGAACTATTTGCTCATAAAAGCAAACGAAGAAGAGATAGTTACTACAACATGAACATGAACCACGAATGCATGCTAAGTCAAAAGAGAGCACATATATACGATAATTCCATTTCTGTAAAATGGCTAGAACAAGAAAATCTACACATAAAAAAACAGAAGAATGGTTGCCAAAGGCTGGGAGGAGAGTCAAAATGGTGGCTGCTATAGTAAGTACAGAGTCTCTCCTGGTGGGGGGATAATATGATCTAGCTGCATGGCTAGATGAATATGGTAGGAATTATTGAATTGAGCAGTTTAAGCAGGTGAACTGTACAGTATGTGACTTTCATCTAAGAAAGACATTATATAAGAAAAGAAAGCAAGCTTATTCTGGAGTGTGTGTAACATGTGACAGACAATGAAGGAAGGATTTCCTTGGCAGAGGAGAGGGTGCAAGGCTCAATGCTGTGCTTTCTCTGAGATTCAGATCAAATCTAGTTCTCCCAGCTCAGGGTTCTTGGGGTGAGCTTAAGAACTGAGAAAGCAATAAGCTTCTGATGAGGCCCCAAACTTTGGCTCACCAACACCGGTCACTCCCTCCTGACTGTCTCTTTCTAGAACCCAGATTATGTGAATTGCTATTCAAATTCCAGTCCCTGCTTCGGTCTTCTCTGCAGCTCCTCTTGATTTTATATCCTCCTTGAAAGAGGGAGAACACAGTTCTCTGTCATTTTAGTAAATTTGTAACGAATATTTACGTGATGGTTTAAATGAGAAATGTCCTCCAGTAGGTTTTGGCAAATTTAAATAAATACTCAGCTCCCAGTTCATGGTACTGCTTGGGAGCCTTGCAGGATCAAGTACATAACTATGGCTGGGCTTTGAGAGTATATAGCCTTCATCTACTACGGTTCATTCTCTCTTTTTTTGTGTGTGTGCTTATAGAGGATATGGACAGCCAGCTTCCAGTTCCTGCCACCACGCCTGCCACTCACCTTCGTGCCTTCTTACCATAATGGATTCTCATCCCTGTAGAGCTGTAAGCCAAAATAAACCCTCTGCTCTTTAAATGGTTTTAGGTCGTGTTTTTTGTTTTTGTTTTTATCACAGCAGCAGACAAGTAACAAATACCTTTGGCATACTTCACAGATACTTCCAACTCTCTCCTTTGCTATCACTGAGAATGGAACACAACTTCTATTATGTTGCTTTGCACACTGTGTTCAACATTGCTTACTAGTCAGAGCTCCTAGGTAGAAGGATTTGTGGAGTGGAATAAATATATCCATAGCCTGCATTCTGTATCCTTAACCACAATCATGCATATAAGCCATGCGTCTGGAACTTGAGTGACTAATCTTGGCTGCTTTTCTCACTGATCTCAAAAGGCAGATGTTCTTGTTTCATTTACAGAAGAATTGAGTGGTTAAGTCAAAGGCTGGGCAGTATACTTTATGCACTTCCCCCACTAACAACTGTAACAACTCGAACCATAGCTCAGAGTGCTCCTCAAATTCCGGCTCTACATCCCCGAGGGGAAGTGTAGACATCAGCCATATCTGAAGATAGACTCCACATAGCTGGAAGTACTTTCTAGAAATTCACCCAAGATGTTTTTGCTGGAAGGAAAATCTAGTATAAGGCATGTATCCTTGGCCTTGTAGATACAGTGTATTCATTTCAGGAAAATCTAGTATAAGGCATGTATCCTTGGCCTTGTAGACACAGTGTATTCGATTCAGCCCCTTCCCATTTGTTTGAGAAGCTCTCCAGACCAGACAGACTCCACAGCAGCCATGTGCTTATCTGGCACCATGATCCAAATGGGTAGGCTCCTTTCTCACTGTCCGGTCCATAGATGAGGTGGGAAGGAAATGGAAGAGCCTGGTAAAGATCGTTCAATTCTTTTGACTTTGACAGTAGGACTTATAAACTGATTTGCTGAGTATCTGGAATAAAGTTAATATTCAACACAAGTCTGACATTTTAATGCAAAGAGACTCTATTATATTTAATCACTCCTCTCAACTCCCCCTTCTTTTCTTTAAAATTTCTTTCTTTCTTATTTTTTTCCCTGAAAACTGCAAATCGTTCTCAATTTTTTGAAGTCAGCCATTTCATTTATATTTATAGCTAAATTCCAATGCCATGTACCCTGCACATGATTAATTCACAGAGGAAGGGCTCTGAAGTTGGGATGTTTTAAGTAAGTACAAAGCAGGGCAGAGTTTAAAAATGTTAGCTCAAGCCAATAATTTGACTTTTTCTTTACAGTCAGAAATCAGACAGTTGCTGTTGAAAAATTTATGATCCCTCAGAAAACTACATTTTTATGTAGAAAAGGAAAATATTAATCCTCTATGTTAACTAGGCTGTGGCAAGACACCAAATCTCCACTTCAAACTTTATAGCTAGCTTCGTTGGGCAAACCCCACTGAGGAGGTTACTCAGAACTTCTGCTATCAAAAACTAACAACATTATTTGACAAGCTAAAGTAAAAACTGCACAGCTAGTTAGATTATTCCATGTGATGAAGCATAAGTTTGTCCCAAATGGTCTCTGAAAACATACACAAAAAGTCTAATGGTTCAGTATATTTTTTATTTTAACATACAAATTTTAATTAAATAATTTTAATTATTTAATATAAATAAAATGTGAGATTCTACTCTCCTTGCTATTTTCAGATGATTTATTATTTTTATATTCTGTGTATGAGTTACTTGCCTGCATGTATGCAAACACTGCATGCATGCCTAGTGCACACAGGGACCAGAAGAGGGTGATGGATTTTTCTAGAGCTGGAGTTATGGATGATTGTATGGTGCCATGTGGATGTCATGTGCTTGGAACCAAACCTGGGTCCTCTGCAAGAGCAGCAAGGGCTCTTAAGCACTGAACCATCTCTCCAGATCCTCCTCAGTTGTTTTTTAATACAGACCTGTTGGCATAAAAACTGCATGCATACGTGGGCACACGCATGTGTATGTGCGCACGTGTGCAGGAACACATGTGTGTAAGGAAGAGAGGAAGAGACAGAGAGAACATTAGACCCACGTGCCAGACTCTTCTTTCACAGCAGCATCATGATGAGTCTCACAGATTGGGTAAATTAACCTGCAAAATTGCTGATGTAGTCCTTAAGAACTTCCCAGGGATTCCGGAAGCTGTGGCAGATGCAGACCCTCTGAATTCCATCAAAGCAACACAAACTCTTAACCTGCTTTCCCATCTGCAAGTCTAGGATAGCAGTTTCATGTCTACTGGGGGGCTCACAGCAGTGCTTGTGTGCAGAAGCTCTATTATTGCTATGAGAGTTTCGAGATTCATACACATGCATACAGATATACTAATAATTAAGGCCATGTCATATAAGTTTGCACAAGTTATGGTTATTCCAACCAGAATTGTAAGGAATTACTAGAGCTTGTAGCTGAAAGTGACTGAGAAAATATTTGTTTTTAAGGAATATTTATCTCTTCTGTCTGATAGTCACCTAGCAGTCTGTGCTGTACTAGTAGCCCTTACCTTACTTCATAATGGTCTCAAAATGCAAGAATAGCGATGCTGGGCATAGAGGACATGCCAAAGATAAGCCATGGTGTGTTTTTGCCAGAAGGGGTGGAAATTAATAACTTCATAAGGAAAGTATACAGAATCGGATACCAGGGCTGCTGAGATATGAAGTGAGAGCAATCTTCTATCTGTTAAACTGTCAGGAAGATTTTCCTAAAACTACAAAAGCTAGTGGCTATGGCGAGTGGCGATTTCTTAGTTAAGAGAGAAAAACATATTGCTTATATAAGTATGTACAGGATGAAGCATCATATATGCAGGGCTGAGTACTACCCCTGGCTTCTGGTGTTCATGACGAGTTGTCAGAAGAAAGTAGTTTCCTAAGTCTGTCTTAAATTTTATTTATTTGAAATGGGGTCTTATCTAGCTCAGGCTGGCCTTAAACTCACCTTGTAGCTGGTGGTGATCTTGAACCAAGATCTCCCTGGCTCCACCTCTGAGTGGGGGTGATTATGGGCATGCACACTCATATGGGTTTATGGAGTGCTGGAGCTTGAACCTAGGACTCTTTGCATTCCAGACAAGCATTCTAGCACATGAACTACGTCCTTAGCCCAAGCTCCCTTTTAAAATATATATATTACAGAATAATATATTTAGGATCCTAGGACACTTGAAGAAACAAACAAAATACACAATTCAGAACTTCAGAGTTACTTTAAACAACCTGATCTACTTAGGGACTAGAATGCC
Organism: Ondatra zibethicus; assembly: GCA_004026605.1. Classification (NCBI taxonomy): domain Eukaryota; kingdom Metazoa; phylum Chordata; class Mammalia; order Rodentia; family Cricetidae; genus Ondatra; species Ondatra zibethicus. The sequence goes on from PVIU01000698.1 coordinate 124,060, forward strand.
AAGACGGGGCGTGCAGAGAGCTCTCTGTTGTTGAACTAGACGCCTTGACAAGGGGCACCTCTGGTGGCCAGGCCTGTGTGTAACTCTCCCTCTGGTCTTAGTGGACCTCTGTTGCCCCATGTGTGTGGCAAGGGTGGGGTTGCCTCTCTCCAGCTCATAAGTCACTTCTGGGAAGCCCTTACCCTCCCAGCCAGACTCCAGGAGTAACCCCTAAAGCTCTATCTGTCTGTGGGTTTTCACAGAGAACTGGTTTAATAAAGCCATCGCTAAAACACATCAGGTATGAGGCTGAACGCCTCGGTTCCTTGCACATTTTAAGGAACTGGGGCTACTTCGGTGGCAGCTGATTACATTCAGTCATTCACGCAGCTCCCCTGAGGACACGGTTTTTATTTTTAGAGAAACCTCCACTCGCTGACTGTCGGGAAGGAACACTCAGGAGGAGCTATCAGCAGTCAGTTGTTTCAGTAAACATTGAATATAACATATGCCTCTCAAGTAATGTGTATCCAAACATACAATTTACAAATAATTAACATCATGTTAATTAGTCACATTAATTTATGCCACTTTGTGGAATTATTTCCTCAGAGTGTTTAGGAAGGCTGCCAGGAGCTTGAGCCAAACAGTGTGAATATGTGCCTGAAGTTAACTGTGTGAGTGGCTGTGAGACACAGCTTGAACAAGTTGTCCCACGCCCCTGAGGCGTACTAGATGCTGCCCCAGCTTTCCAGCTAGAGGAAGTACTGTGAGATGCCACCTCTTGCTTCTCGCTCTGGGCCTCTTTGTCACTGTTTGCTTTCTGCGTATTGTCGCTGAGTGCCCACTGTCCAAGATGCTCTGCTGGGTACAGAGAGTGAGCCAGGGGAGTTTTATATACAGCTATACTGTCCCGACAGCAATTGTCTTCAGATGTCAAAACAACAGCAAGATTCAATGATTAGGAATTATTCGCTGTAAGCAAAGCTCTGAGGACATAAAATGACAAAAGCAATGTGCCAATGTTTCAAGATCTCTGTAGGCTATTTATTATCATTATTTTTATATTAACTTATTCATTTGAGGCAATGCACATATGGAGGTCAGAGGATAACTTGCAAGAATCTCCTTCCACCATGTGGAGCCCCAGGGAGATCGCTAACCTTATCTGTCTTTGAAATGGTGGCACCTTCACAAAGACGGAAGCCCAATCTCTGACAGTGTGTCAAAGAAGGGAAGAGACTAGCCAGGCAGTCAGATACAAAATGGGGAGATGATCAGAGAAAAGGGGCCGGTAGAGCAGGCAGCGGGGAAACAAGCAAAACTAAATCATAAAATGAAACGAAATTAAGAGAAAGGCTTGAGGGAATCAAGACGAGTCAGGGTAGGGTGAAGGGCATTTGAGCAGGTTGGGCTGGCCCTGGTGTCAGAGCTAGCGCAATGGGCTATGGTTAATCCTCATAGATCTGTTATGGTCTATTTTATTGGGGCAACCTATTTACTATCAGGCAGTGGGACTTAGTCCCCTTCCTTTGCTCCTCAGAATGAATTACAGATACACCTAGACACGACACAGAATCCATCATTACTCTGTTTTGAAAGAAGACATAGGAAACACATTGGTCAGCATAAAGTGATCATAGATACAAATATATGAAATTTAGAAACAACTTATTCTTCAAAGGACCAAAACCGAAAGCCAAGCCGCTGTGTGAAGTTTAGTTTAGGCAAATCTGTGAGTGTGAGAATGTAAGGAATCAGGCAAGGAGGAGGCAGCACGGACTGCAGAATCAGCAGTCTCCAGGGGAGCCGAGGCTCTACATTTTTGAAAATTATATTAGAATTTGTTATCAGCGTTTTAAAACTTCCAAACCCCTATTTTGCCCACTTATGCAGAACAGGTGATTGCAAGCACCTCACCCCATGAGAAATGTGGAGTGAGTCAGAAGATAAAATGAGAAAGTGAGGACGGAGGGCATTAGGGACACTAGGGACACACTGGGCAATACCGGCCCCTGGTACCATGGCAGGCTTGTAGAACACAATCATTCCATGTAAAAAGCGAGCATATGCATGAGGAGATGACCCAAAGTATGTTGTAAATGCCAACACTCACACCCAAGTGCGGCCCAGGGAGGCGTAGTGAAAGCCAAGGAAGCCATACCCCATTTAAAAAGTGAGGAAAAGTCATGCAAGGAGAATTCTTTGACCAGTACTTGCTTCTAGTTATCTTCAGGGAGTGAGTTTAGGTCCTCTTTCCATGTGCATACACATATCTACATAGATGTCACTTTCTCACAAGAAACTTATGACTTCCTGGTATAAGTACCAGGGTAGAGTAGTCTTGGCTAATAACAATAATTATTAAACATTACTTTAAATTTTTTTATTTAGGGCCTATTTGATTCACTTTAACTTTGATTCAATTTGGCTTCCATTACTATTTATCCAAAAAATGTTCAGAATCCCCAAGTTGTGAATGAACACATGAAAGCTCTCCCCTAATATTCAGGAAACCATTGAGAATATAAAAGCAGCAGAAAAATAAAAAAAAAATCGTCCCAGGGTTTCAGGACGTTCTGCAACTTCAAAGAGAACCGAATGAAATCTGCACCTAGTTTGCACAAACTGAAATTGCACTCGGCGGGAGCAGCACTTCTCCCCATGCAGAAATCTAAAAATGCATTTGAAAAAGCAGATCCATATTTTAATTAAAAGGGACCATTCTGAGCCCAGCATGTGGAACTGTCGCATTAATATTTGTGACACTAGCCACAGGGGACAGGGGGCAAAGAGGGTCTTCCACGAGCAGTGGGAAGTCAAGGTTGATCTTTCTTGAAGTCTGAAGTTGCACGGACATGAAGGGGTCTGCTCTTGCTTCAAAGTGCTACCCAAGGACAAGGGGCACTGATGGAAGGTCTGGACACCCATTAGGGTGACTGGAGGGATCAGAGTTTAAGCAGCTGAAAGTGGCTGGTGAAAAAAAAAACACGGCATGGATGTGCACGGACGTGCATGGATGCAGCAGAATGCGTGTGGCAGTCAGCAGCGACTCCACCATCACATGGTTCATTAGTGAGCGTCGCTCCTCAAGCAGACAGATTTTAAAACCGGAGTCTTGTGCTCCAGGGAGCTCTCAGGTCTACCAAATTTCAGAAGCTTTTATCGGGATTATTTGTCTGGCAGAAACAACCATTGTCAAACAGTACCATATTAGGGCATTTTACACAAAAATTAGCATATTAAGCCAACTTGTGGTGGTATCGTTTCAGTGCCATAGTACAATGACAATGGCTGGCTGCCAGACTTAGGACCTCTCAGTACTGCTGGCTCTATGGACATGCAGATTTAAAGCCTAGAAGCTTAAAAAGTCACATGTGTAGATGAATTAATTTTTCTAAGTCAAATGGATTGTTTCCTTTTCTTAAAGAAAATGTTGGCTGTTCTTCAAGGAAGCATGTTTTAAAAATGGAGTCTGGCTTTCTAACCGTTGGACTTTATAATGACTTATTTCTTCTCTGACAGCTGTAAGATCATTTTAGTGTTAAATAGGTCAGATTGTAAGAGCAAGGAGGAGGAAGGACAGGAGGATATTTAGAGCTCATCCCAAACTCCTTCACTGGTTGGAACTGGCTAGGGGAGTCCCATCCCAGGCAAGGATGCTCGATGCAAACTTCCACTGGAGCTGTGCGGTTCGGTGAAGCAGCCATCAGCTCCACCCAAGCATGGAGCATTGACATTGTAGCTTATTAACAAACAGGAACTGAATTTCAAATCTTAGTATATTTTAATCCCTATAAAATGGCTTTAAAAACTGAAGCAGCTCCAAACACGGCTGCACCAAATTCACCTTTATTTTATTTTCAAGATTATGTTTATATTGAACTGTTATCTAGCACAGGGTAGTGTTGTGTGTGCACGATGGTTTGACCTGAACCGTCCTCTCTGGGTCCTTGGCTATGTGTTGTCTAGCTGTATTGTGTTGGTGTATTGGAAGGCGTGGAGCTCTTAGGGGTAGGATCTAGTTGGAAGAGCAGGGCACTTGGGGACGTGGCTCAGATGCTTATACTCTGCCTCTGGTTCCTAGAGCTCATTCTGCTTGCTGGTTTGCTATGACCTGAATAGCCTCCGGGAGATCACACTGCTGAAAACGCAGCCACATCTTTCCTGCCTTGAGAGACTGAATGCCCCTGAAGCCATGAGAGAAAAAAGCCCTTCCCCTTTATAGGTTGTTAAGACAGGTATTATGGTCTCAGCTATGCAAAAATAACTGATATACTTAGTGAACACGGTGGCCCCAGGAGTCATTTGTGCACACATCTTGGCCCATGTCTGTCATCAGGTATTTATCGAGTTTAAAGTGTTTTATGACTTTATGCTATACATTACTGCAGTGTGGTTACTTAAATATTTTATATGGATAGAAAAGACTACAGGAACACCTACATAAGCCAACTAATGGAAATTATGATTCTAATTGTAAGTTAATAAATGTGGAAGGGTGCAATGGCATGGCAGCAAAGACTACTTGCTGCCAAACATGATGAACTGGGTTTAATGCCCGGGATCCATATGGTAGAGGGGAAGAAGTGACTCCAGCGTGTTGTCCTCTGACAATCACACTTGCCTTGTGGTGTATGAGGCATGTGCACATGTGTGTTCACACACTCTCCCCACGCATAAATAAATAAATATGGATTCAAATTAAAATGAATTATTAACTTGGCTTCTACTGAAATAATTGCAGACAGATTTAAAAATCTTGGGTAGCACTGATGTAACACCAGCAGCCAGTTCTACAACAGGAAAAGTTAATTGAAAAGATTAGAAGAAATATCACAGATTCAGGAGGAATGTCAATTGCAATTTCCTGCAACATAACAAAACAAAGCTGTTTGTTGTGTAAAAAAAAAGATGTTAAAGTAATAAAGTAGACAATATAAAGAGATATTTTCAGAAAATACACAGTAATTTGGAAAAGACATTTCTTTTCAACACCAAAAACAAACATGTTGCTGCTAGAAAATACGGTTCCTAGAATGGGATTGCTAGAAAATTTGAAACGGTGCATGTGGTTGGCATTACATATCTGTTGGCTGTTGTCATGGCGCCAACAGATGCTCAAACTTCTAAATCCATCTGGAATCCGCATCAACTGCCAGTTACTCTACGGCCATTGCCCATTGCTTCCCTCTTGCTCTGTACGATGGGTCTCTGAGTCTTAGCCTTGACTCCTGGCCATCCATTCTTTGTGCACTTCTCAAGATGGAAACCTGATTTCGTTCTCATCAGCCACAGATAACACACAGCCTTCAAGGTTTTACCGGACTGGACACTGTTGTCCTTACCACTTACTTTTCTCCCCTCCAGAGTCCACTTGGTCTGCCTGCTAGTTCTTGAAATATTCTAATTTCCTTATCAGGGCTTTGAATTCATTCTCTCTATCTACAACTCTTTCCCCCACTACATATATAATAGTTGAGTAGTTGAACTGAGAGGTGTGGGGAGAGAGGTAAGTTGAAATTGATTTTTGAATTTCATCTGATGTTATTTATTCCTGCATCAACTTTAGCAGACATCCACTACTTGATTCCCATGATGACAGGTAATAGGCTGAGTACTGAGAAGCCAGAAGGAGGAGGAGGAGGAGGAGGAGGAGAAGGAGAAGGAGGAGGAGGAGGAGGAGGAGGAGAAGAAGAAGAAGAAGAAGAAGAAGAAGAAGAAGAAGAAGAAGAAGAAGAAGAAGAAGAAGAAGAAGAAGAAGAAGAAGAAGAAGAAGAAAAACCTCTTTACCTCTTTAGAGGAAATAAAAAGCAACCTGATTTCTGTTTGTCTTTTCTTGAAAGTTACAAAAAGATGGAATTTATCATCAGCAAAGTCATTGCAACTATTTTATGTAATAAGTACATTGAAAACATGTGCAGCAAAAAAACTGGGGCTCAACTTGATGGTATCATAAACAGAAAATAAAAGGTTAATGATATTGTGAGTCTCAATGTGGGCTGGAAACAGAAATAGAGAAACTCCAATCCAATCAATAGGATTGAAGAGGTCAGCAGGGTTGGTTCCTCTTGGGCAGGGGATATATCTCATTAAGTTTGTTCCTTCAGTGCCAGGTTTACAGGAGGAATTCAATAAATTCCTCCTAAATTGAAATCATCACTTACAATAAGCCCTTAATAAGACGGTGAATTTATTGAAGGCAGAGTGGATACCACTAGGCCTTAGCATCCTTAGAGCCTCAACTGCACCAGTTGCCATAACTGGGTATGTGCAATGTGGCCCAAACTCTCAGCTCTAGACATATCAGATAAATAGCATGAATGAGACAGGCAAGCCAGATGTATACATCATGAGTAATGCAAGTTGGAGGATGTAAAGAACTCCCTACCTACAAAAGCTGTTTCCCCTCTAGACTAATATGTAGGTTTTTATTTGAAACCTCCCAAGTTTTGACTATTGGCAGTTAGCTCACAGTGTCTGAAAACACTGTGCAGAGCAAACAATGGGCACTACATCTGGCCTACCAGGTGACCAGATTCTGATCTACTTGCTGAGCCAGCCCTACACAGAGGAGGCACCACTGTTTCTCCACGTCTTCCTGGCCTCCATGGAGTGGGAGGACATTTAACTCCCTTTGTAGTAAAGAAGAATAGGACTGAGAAGGATTAAAGAGCTTTCTGGAGATGACATTCCCAGATAGCCAACAAGGTACTGCCTAAAAGTCAGAGCTCCTGATTATCACAACACAATGAGCAGTCTTCTTATTACATACTCTGGACTGATTCTTAAACAGCAAACAAACAATCCACCAGAACCAAACAAAGCAGTTCTTTCACTGAGAGATCCTCAAATGGACCCTGATTCAAGGGTTCCCTTTGAAATGTGAACAGCAGCACCCCCTGAAGAATATTCTCCACGGAAATACACATTCCTGTGCATGTCAGACTTCCCGCCTTTCCATGGTACGGTCTTGCAGGCATGTAAGGAAGATTGCCCTTCAGTATAAAAGTCACAGGCACAGAGAAGGCCTGCCATATAACTTGGTGGTTTAATCTTACTCTTTGGTTTGCAAAGGCTCATTTTGCAGACATGTGTTTCTGGTTAGAAGTGCACAGAGGTAGATAAATCACCAGGGTCGTCGTCCCTGGAGCTGGCTCCATTAACTTTCTTGGCATGATCTCACGATTGAAGTCAACATGACTTAAGAGTTTATATAACATTTTATTAGGCTTTAATCCTCTACTTTCCCTGAATTTAAATGTTCATCTGTTGGGTAGAAAATGAATGTTGCTTGTGAGTCAAAGACCAAAGTATCCTAACTTTTAATTTGTTTTTAATTAACTTATTCTGCTCATTTTGATTTTAAGCAGGTAGGAGGGAAGTTTTAAACATTCCTGAAGGAAAGAGTGTGTGTGTGTGTGTTACATACACAGAAACAAACTATAATGTAATACACCTTATGAAAAATTTAAGTGGACAGAAACGAAAGACTCAAGAAAATTTAAAAAATTGGACCAGACTGCTGGAATGACTACATTTGCCTGGCTCTGTCTTCTGCCCACAAACCTCTTGCTCTGTAATCCTGACCAGGCTTTTCTGTGTTCAGTACTCTCATTAAAAACAAGTAATCAAAATGCAATAAAACTTTATTGTTTGCAAAGAATCTTCGGACTCATAGATCTCACCACAGAACAATTTCACATCTCGAAGTACAATTAGCAAAGTCTTGGAAGATGTTCTTGGTTGTCATGGTTTTAGTAGGTAGATGAAAGTATAACTGGCATACCATGAGGAAAAGAAAAAGGATGACAGATGACAGCCTGAAAACAGAATGGCTGTGCAGTCCTCTCACACAGAACCCAGGTGCTCATATCTTGCCTTTTGTTCTGTGGTTGAGCATTGATAACAACCCCATTATTACAGGAAAACGTACAGAACTTAGAAGGCAAATCTCAAGAGCTAAGTTGTGCACCAGCCACCAAATGTCCTTAAGCAAGACACATAAGTGTACTGCAGCTCACTGTCTTTATTTATAAATGAGGTAGAGAGAGCACATCTGACTTCACAAGATAGTAAGTGGTTCAGTCCCATGAGACAATAGACATCAGAGGCAAAAGGAACCTTCCATCACCATCATTGCTACATTTTATCCAGAAGGAACACAAACAAGAAGACACCACTGGTGTAGGAGGTTCTTCTGTCTATGTGTTGCTTTCATTGGTTGAATAAAGAAACTGCCTTGGCAGCACTTAGGTAGGTGGAGTAGATAGAACTGAATGCTGGGAAGAAGGGCAGAGAGAGAGCTGCCATGGAGCTACCAGGTCAGACATGCTGAATCTTTCCCAGTAAGCCATGATCTCGTGGTGACATACAGATTATTAGAAATGGGTTGAATCAAGATGTGAGAGTTAGCCAATAAGAGGCTAGAACTAAATGGGCCAGGCAGTGTATAAATGAATACAGTTTCTGTGTAGTTCTTCCGGCAGTTAAGCTAGCCAGGTGGCGGGACGCAGCCCGCTCCTCCTACTACATACCACGACCTTATATTCTTAATAAATCAATTCTATTCTCTCCCACCATTATTGTGGTTGTGTATGTTTTTGTTGTTGCTGGTTTTTTTGTTTGTTTTTAGACAGCATCTCACTCTATAGCCAAGGATGCTTCAAATTCATAATCTCATTGCTGCAGCAATCACTCCCCATTGAGTGCCCAGTGATCAGCAATGCCTGGGTTACTGCTGCGGGAGCTCCTTCTGCTCCTTCACCCAATAGCCTTTAAGATACCAGCCCACTGGGGAATGGTCTCTTTCATTTTAAAAAATGGCAGCAGCCCTTGGCTCGCTCTCTTGCTTCTGGCTCCCATTCAGACTGCTAGACTCTCTGCTTCCTGTTGCTTCCTGTTTGCGAAGAGAGGACTGTGTTTTGGGACATTGATCTGTAAGTTTTTTCCCCTCCAATAAATAACCCCTTTTAATAATAATTTCCAAACTGGTATGGGATTGTTTTGTGGCATTATCTGGTGCCCCACATTGGGCGCCAAACTGTAGTACAAAGAATGGAGCAGGCTGTGTCCCACTGCCCAGTTTCCAGTTGCCCAGCACAGGGCTTCTTGTTTTGTCCTGGTGCCAGTTTGTAGTATGGAGGAGAGCCTGTTTTTGGTCCTGGCCGCCTGGCTCCCACTGCATTTTTGGTGTCCAGTTAGCTTATACACAAAATAATTACACAGAAACTTTATTTAATTACTGCCAGGCCCATTATATCTAGTCTCTTTTTAGCCAACTCTCACATCTTAAACTAACCCATTTCTATTAATCTGTGTTTACCGCGAGATTGTGGCTTACCAGGAAAGATTTAGAATGTCTGACTCTGGTGATTTTATGGCAGTGGCTCTCTCTGTCTTCTTCCCAGCATTCTGTTCTCTTTTTCCCACCTATCTAAGTCCTGCCCTATCAAAAGGCCAAGGCAGCATTTTTATTTAACCAATGAAAGCAACACAAATGCAGAAGGACCTCCTACACCAGGTTACAGGTTAGGTGAGGTTAGAGAAGGGAATGCACACATTCGCTGGAAATAATGGCATCTGATCCTGTGCTTGACTCATGCCATTCAAGAGTACGAATTGTACGACTCTGGCTGATGAGGGCAGCCTTATCAGTAAGCGGGATTTTGGAGGTTTCAACTTGATTCGCTGGAGAATTTCATGAGTAGACTTCTGATTTTAGAAATAAAGATACTCCACCCTTTCCCAGGAAGAACTGCTACCTTTTACCACTCGAAATTTCATTCTTGTTCATAGTGCTCTGTCTACATGTGTGTTTAATGTATCTGTCCCCAGGGCTGGACAGCAAAATGTAGAAACAAAAGGAAAGAATAAAATGGTTTTGGAGAACCAGCCATCTTCTAAGATATGCCAGATATATAATATTCTAAGGTATACATCTTTAGAAATAAAAAGCAGCCTTCCTGGAAGTTGCAAAACTACGGTGCGTATAAAATAGTGGCAAAAACAGGAACTTTCCCATATTAGCTACTTACTATCTGTGGATCTTGAACAAGCTGTTGTCCTCTGCATGCTTTCATTTTCTCATTTCCAATGGGGAGGATTCTCTATTGTCCCACCAGGTTGTTGGAATGATTCAGAGAGGTCATATATGAAAACAGAAGAACATCAGCTATGCCCTCTAACCATTTTTATAACAACATCATCACTATTATCACTATAGATGCCCTTGGCCCCGACTTAAATAAGTTTTGTTCCTCTCAAGGAATTAGAGCCTAGATGTCAGAATGAAAAACAAAAATCCTCTACAAGGCTGAGAATGACTGATTCAGCATGGAGCAAGCCCTCCATCAATGACCAGAGGAAAAAGTGAACGACTGCGAATGAGAACTCAAGGAAGAAAATGAGAGGCAGAGGATTTAGGCGAGCCTGTGAAGGCAGCAGGAGCATACAGACTGTACAGGGTGCTGAGTTCACAGGATCCTCTTCTCTGAGACGTTTACAGGGGCAGGTAACACTTACACATGCAAGGCACCTGCACAGAATCTAGCCTCAAGCCAAAGGAAGTCTGTAATAAACCTCGCATTTCATTCCCATCTTCTAATCATTTATTTATTCTTCCTAAAGGGTAAACGCATAAAGGAATAGGCTGACAGATAGGAAATGCTGTACTAATTTTATGCAAATTTTTCTTCTAAATTATCTCTTTATAGTTTATCCAGGAAGAGTTTGGTTGTTCCTCCACACAGGCCATTCCCCTGTTGCGCACATTCCTTCAGAAGCACGAGGGACCCAGGCACTCAGCTTTAGTCCTGGGAAATGATCCCTTCGGAATGTTTGCCACAATCCCACCAGAGAAGATGCTCAGTAATCCTTTGATAAAAGATAAAATAACATTAAAAAGCTTTGTGCAAGAGGAAGCATAAAAAATACTAAAAATAAATGTTAGAGAACTTGTTCTTTTTTTGCTGCTCTTGGAAAAGCCCAACCCCACTCCCCACCCATGTGGCTTCTGCAAGATGATAGTAGGTGAAAACATATCACCCAGTTAGACCAATCAGTAAGGCAGGTGACACTTTATACGTTACATGGTTTTATTTTCCCTGCTAAACAGATCATTTGGAGCATTACAATTACAAACAGGGAAGAGAACGACTCCCTGTGAGACCTGAAAGTGACTTTTGCTGGAGCCTGAAAGAGTCATGAGACCCCTCTTAGTATTTGCTTTCTAGGGTCAAAGACTACATAAAGGAAAGCCGTGTTTTTAGCAAGCTCAAAGCACTTCTTTTGTGTGTGTCCTTGCTCCCCACAGCTTCCCTTAAAAATGTGTGGACTCTTCCGCAGAGGAGTGGAGACACTAAATGGCTGGCTTTAACGCAAATTAGCAGCCAGAATGGAAGTTAGAAGAAGAAAATCGCTATTATACTTTTGGCAGCATGCTGGTATGTGCTCAACCACTGCCTCTTTGGAACAAAACCAGCCTGCTTTCCTAGGGCTCACCAACTCATGTGGTGTAAATACTACAGTCACGCTAATTTCAAGAATTTCACCGTGTTGTCCCTGAGTACAGTCATGAATAGCAGGTCTCAGCTGGCACTCCTGAATGTTAGCAGCTGGCTCCAGTACACTATAGTCTGATTCTCCCATTCAGTCCATCACAGTCATGAGTAAACAATGCCTATCACTCCAATGATGCCTGAACGTCATGGCCATATGTAATATGTGGGACTGGTGTATTTCAAAGATGATACCTGTAACGTGAAGGTTTTCACGGGTAAGATAGTAACTCCTCGTTCATCTTAGTATCCTTAACATTTAAAGTTAGCACAGGTAGCTGCTCAAAAAGCAGCTGCTTTAAGAATATGTATTTATATATATTCATATATATATGCATATATATACACACACAAACATATATAGACTAGCAAAAGACCCCTCATCATCATGCTGTATCTGGTTTCTTGTCTCATTGCTGTGGCAAAATACCCAGCAAAAAGTAACTTTAAGAAGGAAGCACCACAGTCCCTTCAGATGGAGACTTCATGATGGCAGGATGTAGTTTATCATGATGAGGAAGTCACAGCAGCAAAAATAGGAAGCATCTGCTCATACTGTGTCCACAGTCAAGAAGCAGAGTGTGAGGAATAACTATTCTCAGCTTACTTTCTCTCTTATTCAGTCTGAGACCCGAGCCCATTCAATGGTACCTCCTACATTTAGACTGGAGCTTCCTGCCTCAACATATTTAGATTTTTCCTCAGAGAAGTGCTGAGAAATTTGTGTCCATGGCAATTCTAAATTCCATCAGGTTGACAGCCAAACTTAACCACCAAACATACCAAATTAGCTACGTCTTGGTTTATGGAGTTTAGTCTTAATAACATAACTGAACCTCCTGTAGTATCAGGTTGATAGAGCTGAACTCTCAAGCATTTACAAAGATGGTCAAGCTCTTCAGTTTCCACCCAGCATGCTTGGTAGAGACCTAGAGGATTGAAAGGCAAAGCGACAATACATTTTTTATAATGAGAGTGTGAGAGAGAAGATGGGCATTGGCCAAAGTATGCCTTGTGGTCTGAATGTCTGTAGCCACTCCCAGCCATAGTTCATATAAGGATGATGCGGAGCTCTCATGATCAGGATTAGCACTCTTAAGATTTATGCCTCCAATTGCTTCCCTGCCTCCCACCATCACTAGAGTGACATTATCCTGTAATCAAGCTGGCTTTGATCTATCATAGTGGCTGTGCTCTCGATCGAATTAGAACGTCCTTTCCCTACCCCAGGCTCATAAATCTGAACACTTGTTCCCGGTTAGTGGCGTTGTTTGGGGAGGTAATAGATGCTTTAGGAGGCGGATCCTTGCTGGACAGAGTTTATCATTGGGTATAGGCTTTGAGAGTTTACAAGCTCGACTCACTTCCTGTTCTGTTTCCTCTGTGTGCTTGAGAATGTGACTAGACTGTTTCCTGCTGCTGACGGACACTGTGGCATACCTTCCCTGCCGTTATGAACTCTGTTGATCAGGAATAAACCAAAATAAATCCTTCCTTCCTTCAGCTGCTTTTGGTCATGATATTTACCACAGTCACAGAAAAGTAGGCAAAGCGGCTCTTCTGAGCTCATCACTGAAAGACCTGGCGATGCCATCCTTCCAAGTTGTATTTAAGTTTGAACAGGAGCTTTTGGAGGTGACATTGAAATTACTGCCACCACAGAGAGAACAGCTTCCGGCAGAAAGCTAAAGCAACCAGAACAATTAGAGAAGGAAGATGCGAGTGCAGGAATAGGAGATGAAAAAGCTTGTCTTTGGGGTGAGGGTATTGTCTTCATGAGCATCACAATCTTTTCCGACAACATAGCCATTGCACTTTCCAATGAAGGCTTTAGCGTGACACAGAGATTATTGAAGTACGTTGCTGGGAATTAGAAGGCACAGGGGATTAGAGAAAATCCCATATCTGAGAAACTTAGAGATGGTAAACTATAAGCACAGGGAGCAGGCATGGGAAGCTGAATGTCTGAAGTGTAGCCAATCAGAAGAGGGATGGTTTGCTAGACTGAGCCTGCAGCCAACGGATTGTGGTGCCAGGATGGGTTACATAGATCTTGAGACCCAGAAAAGAAGAGAGAGAGCAGAGTGCTAGGGGATGCCAGGGTCTAGGAAGCAGCGACATCACTCTCAGGTCAAGGGAACTACAAGAGAAAGAACAGGAATCCAGACTGTGGACAGGCACCTCCAGATTTCCCTATGAGAGGAAGAACCTAGCATTCCCGCTGTTGGGACGTTGACGGAGTCCCCACTTCAAATATTTCCCAGGCACCCAGCCAACAAAGTCTAGCCTGTCATTCCTACCTCACCCCTCAGGCTCTGGCAAAGAAGGAAACAGCAGCTATATTGTGAAAGTGGGGAAAGAAAGGTGAGCCAAAATGAGCAGGAAGAACAGAACTTTCCTTCCGCCTCCAGTCTGAGTTGGGCCTGGGCTGGATAAGAGGTGGAGCTAACTCAAATTCAGGTTTGGCTGTGGTACAGCAGCAGGTAATCTAGTTACTACACTGAGACCATGTTTGAAATTTCAGAGGTTGAAGGCTGGTTAGAATGGGAAAGTAGATGTGGGTAGCTTTATGCAGGCACTTAAGTAGTGTAGGAGGGGGCACTGGGTTATAATAGTAGCCCCGAAAATAATATATTTACCTGGAGCTTGCAAGTATAAAGTTAAACCGACCAAGTGGGGTAGCATAGATACAATTAAGGGTCCCAACATGACATGACTTTAGAGTCGGGCGAGTGGTAAATGTATAGGAACATGTAGCACACGTAAAAACACAGAGACAGAAATTGGGGCTCAACCCAAACACCAGAAAAGTAAGGCAGCCAAGCCACTAGAGGAGTCTTAACTCTTCCAGGACTGGGTGACCATAGACTAAGCAGCCTAATATCCTTCTCTTCCCGTTTTATATTCTCTCTAGTGCTGGGATTAAAGGTGTGTGACTCCCTAGGACTGAGATTAAAGGTGTGAGCCACCACTACCTGGATTGTCTCTGTATTGATCTTGTGTAACCCAGGGTAGCCTTGAACTCACAGAAATCCATCTGACTCTGTCTCCCAAATCCTGCGATTAAAAGTGTGTGTCACCATTACCTAACCTCTAGTGGCTTTAACTTTGCCTCTGGTCTTCAGGCAAGCTTTATTTATCAAAATACAAATAATATATCACTACAGGGACATCCTTACAAATGGAAAGAAAGGAAATCAGATCCAGGAAAGGGGGTCATGTGACGACAGAGGCAGTGGTCATGTGACACAACAGCAGGTCAAGGCACACCAAGCCTGTCAGCATCTGGCCACCAGGAGCTGGCAGGGAGGCAAGGGCCAGAGTTTTCCTCAGAATCCTGGAAAGGCTGGACCTATCCTGTTGACATCTTACTTTTAATCTTCTGTTCCCTAGAATTGGGAAAGAGTTTGTTTCTGTGACTTTAAACAGCCAAGTTTTTGGTCATATGTTTTGGTATCTGCCATAAAGAAAACAAGCCATGTAAATGTGGAGCTAGCAGGCAACAAAACGAGACAGCATTTTATCACAGTCCTCACGGCGAACCTGAGCTGTACAGTAGCTTGCAGGTGTTTTTACTTTGCTTGTTCTGGCTCACATGGAGAAATAATGAGGCCCTGAAACTTCAGTAAGCC
The DNA here is from genome assembly GCA_004026605.1 of Ondatra zibethicus. Classification (NCBI taxonomy): domain Eukaryota; kingdom Metazoa; phylum Chordata; class Mammalia; order Rodentia; family Cricetidae; genus Ondatra; species Ondatra zibethicus. The sequence goes on from PVIU01000698.1 coordinate 139,229, forward strand.
CAGATGTGGCCAGGGAAGCCACTCAGGGTGGAGCCAGAAGGTAACAGGAACAGCATGAAGGAGAACGGTGACCACCGGTGCCTGTAGCTGTCCCTCTAGCTGCAGCCCCACAAAGACAGCCGACTCTCCCCTCCTGTTCCCCCACCTTTTTCTCCCCCTGCCTCTGGGACAACCAGGCTGCTGCTGCAGACAGAATAAACAGAAATGAAAATGGCTTCCTGCCATTTCAAGAAGTCCTTCTCCACTGATTCTCTGAGACTTGCCTCCTGTTAAGAGAAAAAATCAAGGATCTGGGGTCTTCTGACTTCATGGATGCCCTCTGAAGGGCTGGCCCCATGCTGTCTGTGGCTCCCGTCCTGTTACCTACTGTTAAGGAACTGTTTTATGGAAACAGGCCCTTGGAGAGAAAATCTACAATGTTTTGCAAAAATCCAAAACATGGCGAGCTCCTGGGCACTCAAAGAGCAAAAACCTGGATGCAGGCCAGCCCAAGAGCCGTGCTGGCATCTCTCCCTCTCACTGCCCCGGACAGAATAGGCAGCTGTTGTTTTCTCACAGAGCTCCATTGTCTGTCCACTTTCCTTTCTCTCTCTCTCTCTCTCTCTCTCTCTCTCTCTCTCTCTCTCTCTCCCTCTCCCTCTTTCTCTCTCTCTCCCTCTCCCTCTCTCTCTTTTTTTGAATGTGGTGGTGGTAAGGCAAAATAAAAAAAACCTTATTCCATCTACAGTGTGTGGCTGGGGAACTCCCTTTGGGATGCAAGGAAGAGGTGGAGAGGAGGCATATGGAAGTTCCATGAACACCGAGTTAATCTCCTCAACACTGAATCTATCTGCTGGGGAAGACTCATACATAGAAGTCACTACATAGAATCTGTAAATGTCAAGGTACAAGGGAAGCACAGAGAGGGTGACAGGTTTGTCAGAAAATTCCCAGAAGCAGGGACAACACGGTGTCATAGCTCAGACCTCCGCCAGCTCTAGGTATGGCCCTAATGGCTGTTCTCTGAGATCTGAAATGCCTGTGCATCCCAGGACTGGTGCAGCTCTCAGCAGGGAAAAGGGGGGAAATCAACATGAACAGACCTCTTGCCAGAAGCCAAAGCTTAGGCTGCATTCCTAATCTGCTGTCTCTTAGGTTGTCTTTCAGACGTGAGAGAGGCTGTGCGATCCTCTTGAAAAGCTACTGGATAACAGACATTATTATGACCATTTTAGGACTGAAGACACTGAGGGAGGGAGTGGAACCTCTGAGCAAATCCCCAGCAATGCTGGGACATCTCAGTGCCCCACTGGGTCTCTGTTGACACTCTTCAAATTCTGCTTTCTGCATCACTGGAACATGCAAGGGGAGAAGGGAAATGTAAGACGATTTCTGTGTGAAATCAGGCAGAGTTGGGTTTGGGGATGGATTTCAACCATAGGAAACCCACAGTTGCTCAGTTTCTATCATTTGTGAGCTTGACTCATGAAGGGGATATAGGGTTCTTCCCTGGAAAATCTGTCTAGGGAGAGTTGAGCTGAGAAAGACTCAAGGCCACATTGAAGTCTGTCGATAAGAGTTCAAGGTTAGACTGGCAAAGTCGGCTTCTCATGGGTTAAAGAAAATGGGCACCTACACTTTCCCAAGAGTGGCCTTGCACACTGCGCCCTTTGTGTACATTGATTCTACATAACACTCAAGCGATGACAGGAGGTAGAAGGCCAAGAGTTCACTCTGAGGCTCTATTTTTGGACAATCTAGCATTCATAGAGAATGAGGTTTCAGAAAGCTTACAGAGGAGAGAAAGAAAGTCAGTTCATCAGCATATGACATAGCCATCAATACACACGAGGACAGTACCCAGGAGAGACTTTCGTTCCTACTCGCCTAAGAATCCTAGAACGTTGGAGTGGGCTGTCCTTAACTTCTCCTTTTCACCTCCTGCTTTTCTCCTGGCCACCCATGCATAAAGGTGTCTAAACACTCAACAGAGTTCCTGATATCACCTTACTCCTCACCTCATTCCTTTCATCTGGCGACCTGGCAGATGCTGTCATGTGATATTTCTCATATTCCTCTTTATTTCAGGCTTCCTACTTAAGGGTTTATAAAAATGATAAGCAGAAAGAGCTCTGTACTCAAAAAGACATGGAAATGAATTTTATTCTTTTTTAAAATTTATGAGCATAAGAGGGGGACTGTCTCCTGACCCCTGTGAGCTTGCTTGCTTCACCCATCAAAGGGGATGCTAGTCGAAGCCAGTCCATCTATACATTCCTTGTTTTGTAGATGGGGAAAGATTTGTTATTTTTCAGCACCTACTCTGTGCTCAACAATCTGCAAAACCCCTTATATTTGTAAATTTGCTTTGGCTGTGTTTTTTCTACTACTGATTTCCACGTTCCTCAATGATGAAATGGGGATGACTATGAGGAAAGAATTCAGTAGCTCATGAAATATGGTACCAAATAAGTAGACAAAGCCTTTTATTATTCTTTTAAATAGTAGGAATTAGATCTTTTTAGCCATGGTGGCCCACGCCTGTAAGCAAAGGACTTGAGAGTTTGAAGCAGAAGAATTGTTGTTAATATGAGGCCAGCCTGAACTACAAAAGAGTTCCAGCACAAACCAGGCTGTAGAATTAAGACCCTGTCTCAATAAAACCATAGATCAATAAGGAAGGAAGGAAGGAAGGAAGGCAAACAGGCAGGCAGGCAGGTAGGAAAGAAGAAAGGAAGGAAGGAAGGAAGGAAAGAGAGGAAATGAAAAGACAGAAGAGAAAAGAATTAGAATTCTTCTCCCTTCAAGTTCATAGTTCCATACAAGCCATGCTTAGGGAACACAGCTCCTTGTTAGAGGAGGAGGAGATGACAAAGTCAACAATATGGGAGACTTGACATCAGCAATTAGATGTGACTTAGGAACGAGTCCACCTGTAAATGTTTTTCTCTTGTGCATAAAGCAAAGTGGAAGAAAAAAAAACCAATGCAAGTTCTTAGTGTGGGCACCTGGTGAGGATGAAGAGAGCTGGACTCAGTTTCTGCATTGTGAACTGATATCCTCCCCAGAAGCTCCTTGCTGTTACGACCCTTAGAAGACACTTTGTGCCCTGCTCAGTTTGTAAAAGAGGGCATAAGGAAATGTAAGGAGAGTGAATTGTTCATGCTACACAGCAAGTCATTGTGGCATCTGGGACTGAGATCTGTCTTCCTTCCCTCCTGACTGGCTTTTCGAACAGTGTTTGAAGGACTGTCACTTCCTGGGGTCAACGAGATCCAAGCTATGCAGCCTTGTATAATATTATTCTTTCTTCTCTCCTGAGCATAACTGCAAATATATAGTTAGATATTTCACCACTAGGAATATGTATTCCTTACAAAAAGAAAACATCTGTACACAAGGATGTAACAAGTTTTTAAGAGGTGACTCTGGAACGCAGTTACAACTGGTAAGCTGCTGAAAATGCAAAAGAAAAGTTAGGTAATATAGGATCAGAGAAGATTGAAATACTCTATGAATAAGAAATTTAGAGTAAACCCTGATATACAGCAACTCTCCAATTTAGTGTTAGCACCACCACCTCCTCATCTTTATCAACATCACCACCACCACCACCATCCCTACCATCTCTCTATCACCATAACCCCATCAGAATCTCCCATCAGAGACAACACAACCCTTGCTAACAGTGTGTTTCAAATACTGTTAAAATTAAACTAGATTCACAAAATCAAATTGCTGGATCATGACCAGCATCTTAAAAAGAACCAAATACGGGAAAGGTATCAAAATGTATATCACATGGTATAATAATAGTCTTATGAAAAGAGAAGTTCTTTTAACGTGCTTTTGTGTAGCCAAGCATTAAGGCACATGTAAAATATGTTCATTGCTTTGGGTCATGGTCAAAGTTGACTTGAAAACAGTCTGGTAAAACAGTGCCAGGAAGACCCAACCCTCACTGGACACAGGTATTCCTCTGAAGCTGCCCACTGCTCTCCTGTTGAGAGGTTCTCTCTCAGGAACTCCTCTATTTTTGTGTTTTGAATTCTACGCTCCGGGTGCTGATGCTCCCAAGGGGAGCCGATGGTACTTAATCCCAGCCTTCCTCCAACCTTCCTGTCCTGCTTGTCCTCACAGGTTACATTGGTCTGGTCTTATCCTGTCCCTTCCCCTCAGACATATTCTCAGTTACTGCACACATTCACAGCTGCCTTTGGAAGAGCTGGATCACACACAGGGCTTCTCTGTCTCAGGGTTAAGTCAACTAAAATCTGGATCCAGGCTACAAATCAATTTCTTTCAGTAAATACCCCTGTTTGTCCAAATCTAAATGAAAAATGAGGAGGGATATGTTTATAAGTATATAAGTGTGTAATATATAGATATTTATTACTTTTTTGTACTTAAAATAATTTTGTAAATACTGATAAATTTATCTTTGGCCATTTCATGGACACACAGGAAAGTCTGGTATTTACAGGACATGTGTGTGAGATTTAGAAGGGTTAACTGACTTGAATAACTTGTCTAAGGTCACAACAAATGACAGATAACAAATTCTAACCCAACTATTATCATAACTTCTGATATTTAATCCCTGGTCCTGCTGTGGCTCACGGACAGCGTCATGAACCTCGCCTTTCTCACACATATTTGTATTTCATTCAACTGTCTTTCCCAGGCATTTTTATATTAACAGTGTACTAACTCTGCCTGTGCCTTGATCAGGATTCAGAGAACAGTAAGTTGTGGCAGGAGGTTTAGCTCATTGGTCTGGCCCCTCACCTATCCTTCTAAAAAGCTAAACTGGAACACCTTCATGAACACTGAGTTAAGAATTGTCTATGGCTCCTTGTGTGTCACAGTGCTGGAGTTGAGCATGTATGGCAGAATCATATAGATCTACAAATTTTGAATTATCTACTACCTGGTCCTTTCTGGACAAGTCTTGGCAAGCTCTTTGCTAAGCTACTGATGAAGAAATGAGTTGGGTCTGATCAGCAATCTGCTGTGTTGCTCTCCATCACTGGCAACCTTTGCCAGGACTTGTAGTTAATCCTTGTCCAGAGCAGTTCATAGATACAAGCTACACCAAGCAAAGGGGAAGCCTGGGAGTTCATTCCACAACCTTTCTCCCCAATCACATGCAAGATATTTCCTGTTATCTACCACCTTTTCTGGCTTTGGAGATTTCTCACTTTCGTGAACCTCCTATACCAGGAATTGGTGGTCAAGGTTACTACACCACAAATATGTAGGCCCCACTACTGTATTTGCTGAATATCATTTAAAACAATTCTACAGGGCAGTATCACAATGCTTTAGCCACAAAGTGATATGTGACGCCTTCACGATTAGCTTACTAATAGCGATAGTTCGATAAACTTACTAAGAGCAATTGTTCAAGTCCTTTAGTTTAAGGCCAACTTTCTATTAAATGGAAGAACAGAGTCAATTCAAGTTCACAGAGAAACATGACATAAAATATAGAAACAGTTGAGGATTGCGAACCTCAGCCTAAATCCAGCTGGTCTCAGATTTTATAACTGCATAGCCTTGGGCAAATTCCCTTAACTATTCCATGACATAATATTCTCTGTTGCAAAATGGTCTTAATAACAGCACTTATCTGAACAACTGTGTTGTAATCAAATAAGCTTAAATTTGTGTTCAGTAAGAGAATGCTTGGCATGTAGCAGTAGTCAATAAACAAAGGAATGGTTATTATTTATTGAGTGTCTGTAACATGAAGTCGTATGTTAAGAATGTTCATAGATTATCTTGAACCTACAACACTGCCACTGGCCCCTGATTTATGATAAGCTTCTATATGAGAAAAGAAATTGGTTACAGCTGGTATGTGGGGAACTGTGTAGGACCCGCAGCCTGCTTTATCTGTGCCATATTCAGAAATAGACCTTTAGCTGGATGACATCATTACTCAAGTGCTTGGGGAAAACATCTTAAAAATAACATGCACAAAGGCCAGAGCTTGGAGCTTAAACACAATGTCTCCAGTTTCTTCTTTAAACTTGGCATGGGGTTGGTTATTAAAATCAAGGTATATCTTCAAGAGAATTTGGTCACGTGGACACCATGTGCCAGGTGGGCCCTAGAAGAGCGGTTCTTGCAAACCTCTATTTCGGGGCACTTCACATTACATGTCCCCGTCAGTTTGTTATGAGTTGCTTCCCTGGTTAAAGTGGTTCCCAAGGTTTTCTGCGAAAGGTAAATGAGACAGTGTATACAAAACGCTACTTCACCCCACCGGCCACAGACACACGGGCGGCTGCTCATCAGTTCCTGGACTCACTCCATGGTCACAGCTCAGACTCGCTGCAGTCCGACATGTAAGACAAATCCATAATGAAATCCCCTGCTCAGAATTCCCTTACAAGAAAGAGAAACAAACTATCAACAAAGGCAAATTGGAGAGCATCAGATAGATAGCAGAGGTGTCTGCAAACATGGACGGCAGACGTTCGGTTTCCTGGTGAGGAGGGATCCAGTGGGAGAATCAGAGTCCAACCCTTTCCTCACTGCAGGCTGGGGCTGTGCTCTTTGGAACTATGCAAGAGCCTTGGGGAACTGGCAAGGGAATACGATGGCACAATAGACCATCTGCCTAAGCCTTTCTAGAAGGAGGCCCAGGGCAAGAGAGGCGAATGCTGCTTTCTACATGGGACAAAACTGGGCTCCAAAAGATCTTCCGTCCCTCCTCTTCCGCTAGCACCCATACCCTCTTCTCTTTCCCTCCTCCCATCTGAATTATTTTCTTTGCTTTGAATTAGTGATTCAGCATCTTCTTGGTCTCTCTGGAAAGCCCAAAATCAGACCCAAATGCTGCCTGGAGTCTACTGGTGTGCAGGTTCCAGATCTCCTGTTGGCCCTCTGGACAGGAGTATGGAGAACACATCTTCTGTGTTGGAGCCCAGATATTGACATCTGCCATAGTTTCTGTACAGACTCTAACCAGGACCCTTTTAAAAATTAAGCACAACGATTCAGGGACCATCACCATTCCCACTTTCACAGCGGAGAAAAACAAAGGTCAGGAATATCCACCAAACAGTTTGAGAAGATGCAGCCATGAATGGAAGTGATAAATTAGAAACACGTCCAGTTTGGACTCAGAGCCTGAAAGCTGAACCCCAGCTTTGCTCATTTCCACGATGAAACGGCAGCACCCGGAGTGTTTGTTGGCTAGGTCACCCGAGAGAGAAGGCAGCAAGGAGGGGAGTCCAGAGATTCTACCCAGAGTTCATGGGTGCTTATGTGTGTCTGTGATGTGTCTAGGAGACAAGACAGGAAAGGGTTATGTGCCTTATTTACTGTGCTCTAGTTTCTTTTTTAAACTACACTACAGGGAAGGATTGGAAGACTTGCCTGCTCCTTATTAAAAACAGAAAATCTGTTTAGGCAGCAGCTACAGCACAAAAGCAGATAGATGGATAGATTACAGGCAGCAGAGAGCCAAGCTACGCTCAGCCTAACATCAGGAGGGGCGGAGTTTGAAGTCATGTTGCCAATGGACCTGCAGATCCTAATTACACAGTGCTGCTTCCAGAATCAGTGAAAAAACAGCGACCCTTCCTCCTCCTGTCCACGGAGGAGACAGGAAGCTTCCTTCAAGTGGAGAAGAGGATTGCTTTTCTTCCCCTTCTCCCCTCATTCCTTTTCCCTTTTTCTTTCCCTCCCACCCTACCTTCTTCTCCCTTCCTTGCTTCCTGTCTTTCTCCTCCCCTCCTCCTCCAGTCTATCACTTCCTCCCCTCCCCTTCTTTTCCCACTACCTCCTTTCCCATATTATTATTGAGGATTGGGGTTTGTGGTCAGAAGGTTAGGTTTGTAATTTCAAAAGGAATGTGTGTGAGTTTAGTATATTTGCTTACCCTCCCCACCCCCCATTCAGAATCCACTTCAGGAAAAACTCCACTTAAAATCTAGATCTATACAATCCTCATTATTGAGTTCTGGCTGGCCTGCCCATCTTTTTTTTTTTTTTAAACAGTATTCCAGATTTTCCAGATCATTAGCACATGCAGGTTTTACTGGGACCCAGCTGAAAACACTTGTAGGTACTTAATAATTACTGAGTAAACAATGTCGGAAGAACAAGAACTCCATGGTCAAGGTGAGCCCTGCTGGCCCTGACTTTGACCTGGGATCAGGGATCCTGGTCACTTTAAAATGGAGCAAAGGTGTGAATCTTCCCACTGTGTTTCCTTAGTGCCCTCTGTCTACATATGTGTTAAATGTATGTAAAAATTGCGTGGTTTCTCTAGGTTCATGTGTGCTCCTCCTCTAAAAAAGATTTGATTGCCAGTGGGCTGCTGATGGCATACTGTGGGTAGAGGCCAGTGAAACTGCTAAACACCCACAATGCACAGCTCAGTATCCATGCTCCAGTGAGAAGTCAGCAGAATGTCCATGGTTGAGTGACTGCACATTACCCTGACGAGAAATTCTTGTTGGAAAAGATGAGAAATGTGAATAGCCAAATGAGAATATGTCTACATCGCTGACATTTCTTCTGCACTTTCACAAGACCCAATACACTCTGTGGGATATCTATGCCCAGGATGCTGAGGGAGCCTAAAGGGAAATGAAAGATCGATATCCACAATAACAGTAACGACCCCCAATTGTATATTGCCTTACTGTTTATCAAGTGTCTTCCCAACATTAACTCAACTGCATGTTCACTGGGGAAGGAAGCTAGAAAGATTTCCCTAAGAATATTTCCCCATTTTATGCATTTTCAGAATTAACAGTTTAAAACAAATTAGAAATAGATTAAATGAGGTACTTTGGGTCAAACAGAAAAGCAATTACACGATAGGAAATTGTAATAATCCATCATAGGCATGTGGTTACTAATCTCAGGACTGTACTTTTGGTTAGTGTCTGTTAGTACCCACATTGTTATTTGTCTCTGCAATTGCCAGAGGGGTTCGTGGGTTCCCCCAGTAAAACCTCTGGAGCACCTGTTTCATCCTGAGTGACTGTTGGGCTCTTTCTGGCCTCTGGTGGATGCCTGATTGGCCAAAGCTTATTTCTGAGCTCTGTGTTTGTAAAAAGATAAGATTATTGAACAGCTATATTTGCTGGGTGTTATCCGTGAATTTTCTGTTGCTTCGATAAAGATCTATGACTGGAAGCAACTTAGAGAAGAAAAAGTTTATTTTGGTTTATGGTTCTAGAGGAAGAGTAGAAAACAGCCAGAAGGCTTGGCTTGAGATGGTGAAAGCAGTAAGTTGAAAGGTCACATCTTAACACCAAACATGGAGCAAAGAGATTGAGCTAAAAGTAAAGTGAGGGTATAAACTCACAAAACTCACTTCCAGCAAGGATACACCACATCCCCAGAGAGCAGCACTGACTGGGGACCAGGTATTCAATTACATGAGCATATGAGAGACATGTCTCATTCAAACCACCACACTGGATAAGGAACACAAGAAATTATACCACTACCTCAAAGCACACGTGGAACACCTGGGGCTCTGATCTCAGCTCTGTCTGTCTGTCTCTAATTCAGTTGATATCTATGAAGGGGTCCAGCATAAAGGAGTTAATGGATAAACTACTGCCATGATTGGTTTTGATATCAAGTGGACTGAATTTTGAAACACCATGGCAACAGGTGAAACACATTTCTGCTTGTACCCGTGAAGATTTTTCCAAAAGCTTTTAACTAAGAAGAGAAGTCGCCATAGGAGTTTTATGGTCTGGGGTCCTGGACAGAATGAAAAGAAAGAGAAAGCTAAAAGAGTCCCAGCATTCCCTTTCTCCAAGTACTGGGCACCACGATGTCAGCTGCGCTCTCACGCTAGACTCTTTATCGTGATGACAGATCCCTTGGAAGCATCAGCTGAAAACTTTGTATCTCGTAAAAATTTGGCAGGTGTGTAGTCAATGACAATAAGAAAATTCACTAATACTTCCTTGATATTTGTCATTACTAAAGAGAACAATGAAAGAAAGAAAGCCTTCATCTATTGAAAGGACACACTCATGGACAGACAGACAGACAGACACACAAACACACAGACACACACACTTCTTGTGTTAATTCCATGCCAATAATAAGGGAATATACTTAGCTTCTGTCCTCATTCAGTTCATTATAACAAAACATCTGTTTCTCACGTACAAACCAAAAATTGATTTGCCTGTATGCTCTCATATTTACACGCCCGGGAATTACGCAGAGATAAAAAGATGGCTCAACTGCAAAGCACGGGTCCTCATCTTGCAGAGCACCCGAATTCAGTTCTCAACATCCATACCAGGTGATTCCTGACTACCTGTAACTTCAGCATCCAACACAGTGCACCCACCGTATTGAGATGGGTATGAAAGGTATTGAAGGAGCCCCCTTTTATTGTCATTTTTAGTGACCATTGTCATTAGAATTATATGTATACATGCCCCCACATATGTATATATGCATCAAGTGTGTTTTATTCTATGCAATTGTGTGAACTGATAGGATTCTTTTATTTTCTTTTTTTCTTTCTTTGGTTTTTCGAGACAGGGTTTCTCTGTAGCTTCGGAGCTTGTCCTGGAACTAGCTCTTATAGACCAGGCTGGCCTTGAACTCACAAAGATCCACCTGCCTCTGCCTCCCAAGTGCTAGGATTAAAGGCCAAGACAGATTCTTTATTAACCAATAAAAGTAACCCTAATACAGAAGCACCCTCCTACACCAGTCATTACTATACTAGCAACTTTTGTAAGAAAAGGAAGGAAAGAAAGAAAGACATGAAAGAAAGAAAAAGGAAATAGCAAGATATTATGAAACTTATACTCTACTTGGCCAAATAACACCAAACTGAAAGAAATCTTTCAGTTAGTTACAAAAAATTTAACATGAGTTCATCTGTATACTTAATATTCATTACATTGGTTTTAATCTCAATGTTGCTTGCGCCTTTAACAATATAAATGTCTTAGTGTTTTAATATGGATCTTGTAACGTTTATTATTTGAAAGCATTAGCTCTGATAGTATATCCATATGGTGCCTATACATCTTTTTGTATGTCTTCTCACTGTAAAAGTTTAAGTCAATATGTCATGGATAACTAAATCAGTTCCAGATTTGATTTACTCATACATAGATTCCCATGTTTCTTATACATAATACATAATTCTCATAAACTTGTATGTATTTTGTCTGTGCTCGGTCAATCAAAAATATTTATCCGACAGAAAGGAAACTGAGGCATATTACTAGGTGCTAGCTGGATTTACACAAGTGAAGAAACATATTTTATAATCCAGTGAAAGCCTCTATTGTAAGCTATCTACTAGAGAAGCCAAAAGTACTGTCTGAGTTTGTGACACAGGTTCCCATTGACAGTCCATGAGCTTAAGAGAGGGAGGGAGTGAGAGAGGGAAGGAGGGAGGAAAAGAGGGAAGGAAGGGTGAGAGAGAGGCGGGAGGGAAAGAGGGAAGGAGGGAGGGAAGGAGGAAGAGAGAAAAGTAAGGGAGAGAGAGGAGGAGGAGGAAGAGAGAGGGAGGAAGGGAGGGAAGAGGAAGGGAAAGAGAGATTCTTCATTACTCGATTGAACTCAAGGGCACTGTTTACTCTTTTGCTGAGACTAGTTTGGTGTCTCTTGGAGAGTGCTCCCATGTATTGTTCCAGAGACAAAAAGCCTGGATTATAGAAGGAAAAGCAACAAAAGATGACTAAATGTTCTCTTTCTCTACTGCATTCCTATCATTGCTGCACGAAGAGGACTGAAGAGGCTGGGGCATATGGAAGGAAGACTCTAGCAGAAGGTCACATCACACACAAGTGATCCAGCCTGGACCAGAGCACACACCATGGAGATTCTGTTCTGCCTGAAACATATTGCTAGGTGGTAAATTATACAGAAGAGGAAAATCAATTCATCTACTTCGTGCATAGTGTGAAGGTCCAAATATGCAGACCACCCTAAGACATTTCTTCTCTCATCAATGGGTAACTTAGATGGTAAGTCAGGAATCAGAAGCATCTTAAGGAAAAGATAAGAATGGCATGGACTAAGGATGAAACATATGCCTAGATACAAATTCATACATTCAGTCCCTACTATTCAAAAGACACAATAGACATGATATTTGATTTAAAATCAATGAAATAAAATATATAGTGTATGTTATAGCTACTGTAGGGATACAAAGATGAAAAGAGGAAAGATCCAAGGAAAAGAAAGAGTCTTGTCTATAATAGAGCATGAACTTGGGAACTGAAAGCTTGTAGATTCTCATGGATGGAACTGTAGGGGAAAGGAGGGGTGGGTAGAACCAAGAGTCAGATGGTGAGTCCTACCCAGAGGTTCTGCCCTTTTCACCTCTAAGCTTTGATTATTGGCCTCTCACTTAATAGCATAGAGCCAGAAGACATTTTTCAACCTATGTGAATCTCAGTTCTGTATCCTGGGGACAAGATAGTACCTACATGTCACAGCGGCACATATCAAAACCCATGAAGCATTTAACTTAGACAATAAATGTTAGAGGAAAATTGTCTTGGCGTCCTATGTGGGAGTAGGAGAGTGAAGAGCAGAACAGTAGAATAGAGTCCAGCATGGCTTCAGGCTCAGAAGCTGAGCTTCTTCTAGCCCCCAGGCTTCCAAGGGTCTTGGAACCAATCTAAGTCAATCAAATCAGCAAAGCATATGTGCACAAACTATACTAAGAAGTTAAAATGCATACGGGACAAACAGTTGAGAGTGGAGAAAGGCTCAGAAGCATGTGGGTGTTGGATGGAAGGATGCTGAGTCAGGCAGAGAAGACTCCCAGGGCCACAGAAAGCTCATGAGAAGGACTGGGTGACAAGCCAAGGCCAGAGCTGTGGTCCAGCAGCCTCTCTGTGCTGTGTTCCCAGGAGATAAGGGCCCTCCTTTGGTAAGATTCTGATAGCTTATTAATCTGAGAGTCTAGTTGGTTTCACACAACTGCAGATCAAATGTATTGCTGTAATTGTTTGGGGTGTTCTGCTAAGTTCTTAGGCCCATTGGGAGGTTTTTGCTCTGAAAAAATGCTCACTTTCTTACATGGCCTGAAGATAAAAGGTGAATGCAGATGAAAGCTAAAGTAATTAGTTGGATGCAGAAAAGCTGCAATCTCTTTCCTTACTATTTAGAAGCAACAGCCACTGCCTCTTCCATAACTGAAGAAAAGTACAGTTATGTACCTCTGACATTTACTACTAGGATGAAAACTCTTAAGACACGGGATTGTTTGTGGTTGGCAGAATTATAAGGAAACACTGTAAGTTTATTGGTCCGCTACTGTTCAGTATATATAGATAGTATAGATGCTACTTTAAAGTGACTTCATGGATGTAAGTGAAGTTCTACAGCAGCTAGTCATAAGCAATGGAGCTTATCAAAGTGAGTGACTGAAGTACTTGATCAACTGAGTCCTTTAAAAACAGAGAGGGTTTCCCAGTTGGTGGGGAACTCATAGAGAGATTCAGAGTGAGAGGGAGATTTTTCCTACTGAAATGGGGTGAGACTGAGCGACCTTTCCTATCTAGGAGGTGACCCTGGCCGACCGCCAACAAGTAGATGGCGGCGTAAGAAACTGAATTCTGTTATCAGCCTGAATGAACTGGAGGGTGAATTCTTCCCAGAGAAGACCTAAGAGCGATGACAATACCATGGCTGACATGCAGTGAGAGCCCAGCTGAGAAGGCAGTGGGGCCCATCTCGGTTCTTGAGCTGACTACTGAGAAGTGACGCATGCGTGTTTGAAGAAGACACTGGGTCTTGTCTACTTTGTCACATGCAATAATAACCAGTCAAACGATAGTACTAGAACAATGCAAACTATTGAAACATCCCAATCTGCCTTTTAACAACACATATGCACCCCAGCTCTTGTACTCGGTTTCTTCTAATTTTTAGTGGCATCAAGAGGTACATGAGCTGGGAGCCTCTTTATAAATAAAGATTTCTAGTAATAGGCAAACCTGACTTTTCAGGGTGAGTATGTACCATTAAAAAAAATTGCCAGGCGGTGGTGGCACAGGCCTTTAATCCCAGCACTTGGGAGGCAGAGGCAGGTGGATCTCTGTGAGTTCGAGGCAAGCCTGGTCTACAGAGCAAGTTCCAGGACAGGACCCAAAGCTACAGAGAAACCCTGTCTTGAAAAACCAAAAAAAAAAAAAAAAAAAAACAAACTTAACGTCATTGTGAGCATTGTTCATTACCATGTTTACATAGATGAAGAAAGAAAAGAGACAACTGTTTAAGGCAGCTGATGGGAGGCGAACCTTCAAAAGTCAAAAGTGTGTGTTCTCATACTGTAATTATTTTAATCTGTCAGGGAAAGGAAGCAAAGCCTTAGAAACAAGCCGAAAGTAACTAGTCAAAATAATAAAAGATTCCAATTTCAGTTCTGCCAGCTGCATAAAAACATCTTTATTGTCTCTCTTAGTACAAGGGGACAAGAAGAACAAATAAGTACAACCATGTCTCCAGGAAGGTAAAAGGGACCAGACACTGCCAGAGGACTTTTCCAAACGCCAAGTGAAAATGCTGCTTCCTTGAGGACTGGGGAGCTTCAACACAGGTGTCTGGGAAGAAACCCATGTTGCATTTCAGAGTGCTCAGCCAATGACAAGGGTGGTAGACTCTAATACCTATTCAGTCTGGTGCCCAGGGATACTCAACCATTAGCTGGGAGTGTTTCGCTTACCCATTCTCTTATGTTTCCTTTGTATGAGTATAGCTCAATAATTTTAAGATGTTGACAGGCACCTTGCTTCCTCCTCCCGACTGACAGAGGTTTGGAGGGTGGGCAGCTCAGCCCCTATGGGAGTCTTGTGCCTGGGAAGCTCTGCCTGTATTCAGTTCTAAGGTTCAGAATGAAAAACACATGAGTAGAGGCCACCAATCTGGACTTTTGGTGGGAAAGAGTGACTTTTCATTCCATTTTAGCACATTTTTATTCCTTCACTAGCTGTTCAGAATTAAAATGAGAAACAGCGCTGGTTACTGGGGTCCTTTTTGAGTCTCAAACAAGAAAGTGTAACTCCCCTGTAATTCATCTTGGTGTACATGACTCAGTTTCCAAAATCAGACCCTAGAACTGTAAGACATGCCCCTTAGTAGATGTCCCTTCTCATTTATATTTCTATCTTTCTGATAAATTGCATTAAAGTTGTTATTTTTTAACTTTACATATCTATCTCATCAAGGAGCTCTCTCTCCCATAGATAAATGAGAAGTGAATTTTCATAAGTGTTTATGAGGTCCAGAAAATAGTATGTCAGTTTAAATAATTCATTACAAGACAACAACTGTATTTATCTCCATGTATTCTTGTTTGAAAGAGTCCTCTGATAGAAAACAGCTGGGCTGGGAGACACGGGGCTACCTGGGCTCTGCTCAACATTGTGTTTCTTGCAACCAAGAGCTAAAATAATGTCAAGTATAAACATGGTCCAAAATACACACACACACACACACACACACACACACACACACACACACACACACACACACACACACACACTGGAGGATTAAGTTGGAGGATTAAGACACCTGAGCTCTCAACTTAGCACCATCATTGACTTGCAACAGGACCTGAATCGGATGGTTTACTGTCACATGTATGAAGTGAAATCTCTTAGTCTTGCCAGGAGGTCTGGAATTGTACAGGTCCAATCACCAATTCACAAAGAAGAGAGAAGCCTAAGAATTCCTTAGGAATGGGCATGATGAACATGCTTCCTAAAGATCCTATAAGGGCGTACAATCGCTGATGTGAGAATTTCACCTAGAGCAGTGGTTCTCAACCTTCCTAATACTGCGATCCTTTAATTCAGGTCCTCATGTTGTGGTGACCCCCAACCATAAAGTTATTTTCATAACTACTTCACAACTGTAATTTTTCTACTGTTATGAATCGTAATCTAAATATCTGTGTTTAGTGATGGATGGTCTTAGACAAACCCTATGAAATGGTTGGTCAAATTCAAAGACGTCGTGACCCACAGATTGAGATCACTGGGGTAGAGGAGGCTGTCAAAAAACAAAATGAAGTAAAACATTGAAAGGTGAATCATTAGCATATTAGCATAATAACATATCAACTTATGTTAAATGCAGCAACATACAAAACCCTAGGTAAGAGTATCTTAATGAGATAGACACATATTTCTTGTTTGTCTGCCCCTTGAACGGGAGGTCTAGCAACTACACAGGGATTCAGGCACACGACCGAGCACCTTCTTTCCTATAGCCCCATTATCCTCAGATGTTCTAACCCTAATCCACCTGGGGAAGTAAACAGGGAGTGAAGAAGGCCCATCTGATACCTGAATCTCACAGTCTGGAAGTAATATCCATCTTTTTTTCTCACATTTTGTTAGTAGCAATGCATCACAAGATCTTGGGAGCACAAAAGAGGCAATTGGAGCAACAGCTCAGGGCTGAGCAAATACTGGGTAGCATCAAAGGTCCTCTGTGGAAAAATGGGAACCAATCTTTGGAGAGCTATTTCCATAGTTAGTACAATTAATCAAATGCATGTCTTACAGAAGTAAGCTCTCTCTTTTCGAATACACCTTTTATATTTGCAAGTACATTTCTGGCTTATCTGGATTGAAATATGTAACTTAAGTAAGCCAAAGAAAGCATTACCAGTATGGTTAAAAGCAAGCAAAACTCAGCTGGACCCGGTATGTATTTTGTTCTATGTCCTTTCTGTTTGGTTGTTGTTTTTAGCCTATACAAGCAGAAATACAAGCCAGATGGGTCTAAGAGCAGAAAACATGCACAGTGATTTCTGCCCAATTGTAATAAAAGCTAACAAATGAAGCCCGGCTGGATTTAGGTAGAATTCAACTCATCAAGAATATTCTACAAAATATGTATATAGTCCTTGATTGCCCATTCATCATATTTTGGCTTATTGAGCTGCTGTCACAGTTCTATTTTTTATTTTGTGGGGGGGGTAAGCATGTTGAAAACAGGGATTATTTTCTGGGGAGCTGAAACTTGTTTTTAATTTGTTCTTGAAGACAGAGATGGAGTATGTTCTGACTTCAACCCAAGGGAAACACTTGGACCTTTAGATCTGGATTTGGTGCCATCTCTGGCATCCATTAGCATTTATGAAGTGGAGAAAAAAAAACTTTCCTAAAGAATATATTCAGTCCTCTGAACCAATCTAAATATCAATAAAAGCAGGGCTTGTAAAACTTTTTCCGCAGATGGCCAAATAGTGAGCATGTTACTTTTTTAGTGGATAGAGTGTTGTTTTTTAGGAGATTATATTCTCTGCTTTGACTACTGTCAGTAATACCAAAGTACTTCTGAACTTCAGCTTTATAGACAGAAGAAGAACGGGAAACACAGCCCTCTGTGATACGGGAATGAGGGAACCTGGCAGGGCTCCAATGAAATGCTATTTATAAAAATGGGACAAGCTGAGTGTGACCGACAAGCTACGTTTTATCAATTCCTACACTAGAGACAAAATGACAAAATTTCTTTCACCAGGGCCTAGAGGACAACCTTAATTTTCCTCTTCCAGCTTAGAGCTCACTCTTCCAAGTTTGTTTGGGACTTCCTGTAAAAGACAAACCCTGTTGCTATTATAAGTAGGTGAGGGAAAGAAAGGTTGTTGAGCAGCTGCTGATGAGAAGCCTTTGAGACCCAGGAGACTGGGGTCCAATTCTGGCTGTCGGTACAGAAGACGTGGTTCTTCTCTGCCTCATTTAATTTCATTAGGCCTTGGGTTCTGCTTCTCTGAAATAAGGGAGTTAGCTGAGATTACTCCAAGCATCTTTTACATCTCTCCCAACAACAACTTTACATTGGACTTAAAGAATACACTGCCACCCTGTTGAATATGTTCCTATGGCTGAATTACTTAAAATCCCCAAGAATCTCTGTTGAAGAGGTCTGATACTTCCTGCTGAAAGAGTTAAATAGAGCTATGGTTTTTGAAAATAAATTGCAGAGAAAATAGCCTGTTAGACAACCTAGCAGGAATCCAGGCCAAGGGTGACTCTAACTAATCTGGAGGACACTTCTTTAGAATGTAACATCACCAAGCCATTCATGTTTCTGAGAAGCAGGAGGTATTCTTTAGCAAGTGATCATCAAGTCAGATCAAAATAAGCCAAGATATAAAAACATGGCAAAGCACAGCTGATTGACCACAGTATCAAAACCCTCTTCCTCCAATAAAAGTCCCGAGAAGGAAGGGGCCATGATTCTGAGCCCCATATAGAAATCACAAAATTATCCTCCAACCTCCCCCTTCATTGCAGTCATTCCTTCATCACAGACAAAGCCAACAGCATATGCCAAAAGAGATGGCTGAAGAATGATTGGTTAGAAAAGAAGTTTATTGCTCATATGCTGTCACTGAGCAGGTGCATCGCTTCCACCTCTTGACCCTAAATTCTCACCCTTATTGCTGGAGAGACTCCAAGGCTCACACAAAAGACCAAAGACGTGGAGAACATGATTGCAGCAAGATTTCACTCCTGTGCATGAGAAATCACGCTAACTTTTAAGCGGCTATTTGACAGCTGACATAAAGAATCCAAAACCATACTTTTCAGTGAACCCCTAAATCAGGAACTGCTCTTCCCAAACCAGAGTTCTTCCAGGGGTTGATGTGGGATTCCCCTCTGTATGCTGTAAATACCACTGGTTAATAAAGAACAGCTTTGAGCCTATAGCAGAGTAGGGCAGAAATAGCTAGGTGGGGAAAACTAAAGTGGATGCTGGGAGAAAGAAAGGAGTTAGGAAGAAGCCACAGAGCTGCCACTGGAGACAAATGCTGAAACTTTAGCTGGTAAGCCACAGCCCGTGGCGATACACAGATATGGGTTAAATTAAAATATAAGTGTTAGCCAATAAGAAGCTAGAGCTAATGGGTCAAGCAGTGATTTAAATAATATAGTTTCTGTGTGTGTGTGTGTGTGTGTGTGTGTGTTTTTCGGGGCTGACTAGCCAGGAATGACCAAGCAGCCTCCCTCCAACAAGGGGGTAGATGTTGGAATCTAAGTCATACCAACTTGTTCTTGACGCTGGGACATAGCCTGCAATGGCACTGTAGATGGAGTTTGCCTGCTTTTAAATGAATGCATGAAGGAGGGATTGTTGACATTTGTTGGTGCTATAGCAGTCCAAAAGCAAAGCTGACCATTGGCCTGTTTGATTTAGCCTGCTTGTGCTCTTGCCACGAGCTACAAATATCCTTCTTATTCATCCAGCATTCATCCTTTCCAACTTTGCTTTCCTATTTTCTCTGGTATTGGACTCAATTTCTCTTGTATTTATTGCCTCTCATTTTTCCTCTATCTTCATCTCTCATGCCTTCTGAAAAAAAAATGAGTGTTTTTTTTAATCAGCTAAATATCAAGAGTGGTGTTTCTATTTATTTATTTTTACACATTTCAATTCTCAAGTTTTCCTCTGTACATGTGAAAAGAAAATCATTTATTCACTTGAATACATTGATGCAATGCCCCATGCTTCTTGTTAAAAAATACGATGGATTGACATTTGTGTCCCAAATGCCCTCCAAATTCATCTTTTAAAGTCCTATCACCCTCACTGAGTTGGTATTAAGAGACCTCTGGGAGATGGTCTAGTCCCAAGGGCTCCAACATTATCAATGGGATTAGTGGCCTGACAAGAAGGTACTCTTAACCTTATGCTCTCTTGATCTCTGCCACACAAGGGAGCACATAAAGCTTTCTGTAACCAGGGAGCAAGCTCTCGCCAGATGCCAGGTCTTCAGGAACCTTGCTCTGGTACTCCCCAGCCTTACAATGCTGAGAGTTAATTGTTTTTTAAACCACTTAGTCTCCTCTAAGGTTCTACAGGAGCCCAAGTTAAGAGCAAGAATCCTACTTTTCAATGATAACACTGATCAAAATAGGGAGAGGGATGATGGCTTTAGAAAACAAATAATGCCACGTTTATTGGGACGAGCCCCTGCCAACAATTAATGTGCACTTATGCATTCAGGAAACTCTCTCCCCTGTATTTCTTCTATAAATGTCTTCTCCATGGGCAAAACATTTCAGGAAAAGTGTTAACAGAACAAAATGATTCTCCTGCCTCACAAGTATGAGGACCAGAGTTTGAATCCCCCAAACCAGGTAAATGTCCAGTAGACATGCAGAGCCCCAACTGTAACACACACACATATACAAACGCACACTACACCACACATACAAACATGCACACACACAGACATACACACACATACTACACACACAAACATGCACATGCACAGACACACACAGGGACATACATTTACACACACACAAATACACACACAGACGGACACATATACACAGACACGCGCGCGCGCACACACACACACATGCACACGAGCTTCCCATCCAGTTTACGAGTAAGATAAAAAAAAAAAAAGGAACACAAAGATTTAAGTAAATCATTCTGAGTTACAAGGTATGGAAGTAAAAGAATGAGGATTTGAACTCAAATCTGTTGACTCCTGGCATTTTTACTGCCTTTGCAAGCACTCTGTATACATAAGTGGCTTCCACACAGCTGGAGAGGAGCAATTCAGCACCAAATGGAAGCAAGAACATTGTGAAAAGACAAAGGAAGTCTCCATGAACTAAATAATGCTGGAATAAAGTGAGTGCGGTTTCTGGGCTCCCTTCTCCTGCCAAGTTCAGGCTGGTACATCAGTTGCCTTCCTCACCCAGGCTGGAAGCTGAGTCATGTGGAGTAGAATGTAATTGCGGGATTCAGAGGAATCCCCCACACAGCTGATGGATTTACCTGTGTCCTAATGTCCCTGTGCAGCAGCAGCAGTAGCTGTGTTGGATACTTTCTATGGGTCAGTCCTGATGCATCTTGCTAAGCATTTTACATGAGTGATTTCATTTAATCTGTATAACCCTTTGAGGAGGTTTTACCGTCCTCATTCATTTATTTATTGTTAATACATGAGAAAATGGATGCTTAAGAGGATAACTTTTCTAAGGATCACAGCTTGATTGGTAGCAGAGCTGGGATGGGAGCTCTGCTTTGCTTTGTGCTGGAAGCTTAATCTGTAATCTCCTCATTCATAAAAAGAACGATGCACTGCATATTGCATTCTGATAACCGTGTGCAATTTGCATATCAACCCAGACACAGATGTATGTGTAACTTTCCAGAGAAGGATTCATTATGAGCTATGAGTCAGGGCCAGATGTGGATGGAACCCTGTGGGAAGAGAAGAATGAGGTACAGCGAGGGTACAGAGAGAAGGCCATGCTGCAGCAATTTGCTAGGCAGAATGGATGGGTAGTCGAGGCACATGTCATTTTTGTGGGCTATCCTTGTGGCTTTTTATAGACTATAAATAAATATATAAAAACAGACATTAAACTGTTACATTCATAAGCCCTTCTCTACGAATCCTTTCTGTACCCATAAAGCTCTAAGCTGAAAGAAAAGCCTTTGGTGTTTGACAGTGAAATGTGCACACCCAGCCCTGTGGCTGGTGAGGATGTGTGTGCTGATCCTGGGAACTATGGGAAAGGGTGGGCCTTTTCCCAAACTGCCCAGACCACTCCTATCAGTTTCATGGGGAACTGGAGGAGGATAGCATGTAGGGCATTCTTTGGGGGAAAGAAAAGGGACAAACAGAAAGAGAAGAATAGAATAAGGACTGATGTCATCTTGGGACTTCCTGAAAAAAGAAAATGCCCTGGGCTCGTAAGAGGAAGCAAGTCAGTTCCAGTCCCTTCTGGACAGAAAGGAAGCCATGTTCCTCCAGCATTCACAGGACAGCTGGGAAGCTGCCATAGCATCCATACAACGGAAGGGACAACTTTTGATCTTGAGATCACTCATCTGTCCAAAGTCATGGAAACAGTAAAATGGCAGATGGCACTAGAGCGGCTACAAGCACCAACCAACCAGAGAGACAGAAAGTGCTGGTAAGCGCTCCTTCCTTTAGGGAGGGTGAATAGCAGTTGTCAACTGGACAGGAACTAACTGCACCCAGGACACTCCACGCTGTATGTATGTTTGTGTGGGAGATTTTAGCTTGTTTGATTGTTTTTGTTTTTTTCCGAGACAAGGTTTCTCTGTGTAACAGCCCTGGCTGTCCTAGAACTCTCTTTGTAGACCAGGCTGGCCTCGAACTCACAACGATCCTTCTGACACTGCCTCCTGAGTACTGGGATTAAAGGCATGTGCCTCCACTTCTCGGCTTGGTGAGGATCGTTAAATTAGGTTTATTGAAGAGAGAACACCCACCCTGAATGTGAGGGGAAGTGTTCCGAGAGTTGGGGTGCTAAACTGGATAGAAAGGAAAAACCAAGATGACAACAGCTTTCACTGTTTCCTGACTGCAGAGGCACTGGGCCCAGCCACATCAAGTCCCTGCATTTGTGATGGCCTTCCTATGATGGGCTACACCCTCAAACTGAGCCCGAATAAACCCTGTCTCCCCTAAGTTGTTTATGTTAGGTATTTTAACTCAGAAACATGTAAAGGAACTAATAGATTTTCCAATGCATCTTCCTTAAAAAACATTTGTCTGTGTCTATGATCACTGTCAAAGCATTAAGTTGTCACATGTAGTCCTACTATTTAAAAACTTGTAACGTGGCTTTACTTATCTTGTGGAGCCTTGAACAACTTATCCAAGAGACCTGGTCTAGGGTGGAGGGCTTCTTGTTTGTTTACAATTGCTGAATCTCAGTGAGGTGGGTACTCCAGGTGATGGGTCCTGTCCCCACTGCCATGCAAGATGTCTGACCCCCTCTTACATTCCTTAATCCTGCTAGTTTTCTCATTTTCGGGATGGCAAAGATACCGTTAACCCACCAGAGGCAGGAATGAAGGTGAAATGAGATAGTGCTTTATCCCCTGAGCATAGTAACTAGGAGTTTTTCTTATAGTATAATCCTGCTCGGATTACAAGAGAATTATGATACTTTAGGGAGAGCTAATTGCGTCTATTTGCTCGTTTCTCTAAATTACCCAATGTATACTGCTATATAATCTAATGGGATTGCCTATGTCAGGTTAGAAATTTCTAAGAATAGTCACACCTTGAAGCTGACAATGTAAAGAAGTCTATTTTCAGAGCTCTCCTTTTTTGATGCCTTCCTTCACAAAAAATTCTCAGAGGAAAGCAGTTTCAGAAGGACAATGGAAAGGGCCGGCCAGCACAGGGTGAGTTTCATGTATGTATTGGATGAACGTGAACTAACCAACCAAGTAAACATAGATGATCAGGGCAATTTTCATTGGCCATGTTGTTCCTGAAAAAAAAAAAAAAGAGCATGCTCTCCTCACTCTGTAACTAAAAGGGCATCTGTCAGAGGGCTATGTAGAGCAGAGTGCCCACTGGCCACTGCTAGGACGTACCAGTGAAGCATGGTGAGATACGGGGCAAGAGCTGCGATACTAGTGCTCTGACGATTGTGGGACCTGGGGCTGGTCCTTCTAGAGAGTCGGGGTTCCTTCAGGCTCAGGGAAAACAAGACGCACAAAAATGTAAATCCTACTTTCCTGCTGAATTCAAACACATCTCTATGTCCACAGAGAAGTGTAGCTTCCTCGTCTCTCCAAAGAAGCTTCTCTATGCAGTCAGAGACCATTACAAAAAGCCATAATGAGACCTAAAATATGGCACACCAATTGGCATGCCAACCTGGATCAAAGAATTCTCATGGGACTCTACTCCAAGAGGAACTATAGGCAAGTGATGGGGCCTGAAAGGGGAAGAATCAGTCTTCTCTAAAAATGAGCCCTGTGATGGGTTAGCCAATACCAAGAGGTCAGCCCTACACACATGGGAGCCACAAGGAGTGATCATAGCAGACTATGTTCATATGTAGTAATTATGATTAAGGAATATGAAGCTGTGTGTTTGAGAAGAAGTGCGAAGGTCATGGAAGGAATTGGATGGGGGAGAAGGAAGGGGAGAGTAAATACCATACTCATATATAAAATTTCAAAAAAATTTCTTTTAAGTAAATTCTATTAACCAAGCTTGATTAGAGCCTTCAACCTGAGGGTTGAAATGTGAGAAACTGATGGGGAAGGTGGCAAAATTATACTTCAATAACTTAGTTCCTAGTGAGCTAAGCATCCTGAAGCTTAAAATGAATTCTGTTGTCTACTGGATTCTTGAAATATTTTCAACACAACTGCAGATTAAATTACTCTTCAACAATCCAGAAAGAAAAAAAATATATGTGTGAGTCAGGCGGACAGTTTTCTATGTAACTTGAAGAAAGCCATCTCTAGTTCCTTCTAACTCCTTAAAACAAATACTTATTAGTTGTGTAGTTCCGTAACTGCAGGCTTTGCTTCATTATTCCGATCTGAGAGATGAGAAAGTGCAGAGGAGACGCATGGTGTAGGCGGGACAAGGTCAAACAGTCTTTTGCTTCTAATGCAGGCATGTTTACTTGGAAGCCCCTGAGACTATTTTCTTTCAGTTCAACCATGTTTCTAGTCTTCAGAGAATATCACTTACTCATTTATGTATGTATTCATCAAAAATCTAATGAGGTCTTATTGTGTACATGGAACTATGCTAGGTACTGAAGTCATAAGAATAAACATGAGGCAGAGTAGCTTTGCAAGATGAATATTTACAGGAACTATAAAGATCTCTGATCCTAAGGGAAAGTGGCTATGATGTGAGAGAGGGTTCTATTCTCATAGAGGTTTCTATCTGATGCAAGCCATGCGGTGGAGATCTGGGGAAGTGGCCTGTACTAATTGATCACAGGACTAGAACCGGGGCAGAGATGAGGAAACAGCATTGGGAGAGAAGAACAAGCAAACATCATCTCCTGCATGGAGTGACAATGTAATGTCGAATTCCAAGAGTGAGTTCTGCCCAGAGAGTCTGAGAGCAATTTCAGCTTGGCTGACTGGAATCAGTTTTGGCAGATCTGATCTCGGCCGTCTTCTGAGAACTAAGGCAACTCCACATTATCAAACTCTGATTTTTACCATTTGCTCCCTCTAAAGAAGCAAAAAGAACTTGACCCATTTTCTTCCTGTAAAGATGATCGTTAAAAGGGGTTCAGGAACTGACAGCACATGGACATTTGCTGCTTCTGTTAGGGACCCCTCTGTGCTTAAATTAACAGTCCTAGGAGAAGCTACTTTTAATCCTGAATTTTATTTATACTCTGCCTCTTTGCAAGACTGATCTCGGTTATGGCAAAGTTGAGGACATGGCTTCCTCTCTGACATTGATTGTTCTGAATCCCTGGCAACAGTGGCACTCTGAGAACCATGACATTGAGGTTTCCTAGCTGCAGTGGGGAAGGAACATATTCAGCTTCATCAGAAGAGACATCAACATGTACATACAGTGTGTGAAAGGGGAGCTCATACAGAGGAAGACGCGTTTGGAAAGCTCAAGGACATAAAGTAGAGCTGCACACGTCGTTGGCTATCAGAAAAGAGGATGGGGGGGAGGTAAACTGAGTCACGCCCCCAGGCTAGAAAGCAGAAAAGGATCTTCAATTAATTTCTGAGATCTTGAAAATAAATACAGTTTGGGCTTTGTTATCAAGATTCTTGCTAAAAATATACTAATAAAGAGCTAGGTATGACTTTGCCCTTAGCATTGTCTCTAGTCTGAAATCAGGCAGAAGTAGCAACAGAGCGAGCCAGCTTTTCCTGGACACACACAGGTGCCAATGCCTTAGGCATGGGATAGTTATGAGCCACACGACTCTCAGTTGTTTACTCTTGTTATAGAAGGAAAGAATATTTCTCTCCCTAGCCCTCTATTTTGTTAAAACATCAGCATTGCAGCACAAGAAATTGAAAGAAATAAACCAAAACAACTTGGTTTGGGTTTTTCCGTTCCCTTCACCAGGCTAGTGAGGAGAGAAGAGCAGGAGAGAGCCATCCAGGAAGCAAGATACACGTTCAGTGATTTGTCATAGTGATTTCTTCAGTGATTTGAGTTCCAGAAACTGTTCAGCCATAGGGCAGGCTTAATCTGAGCTACGCTGCTGCTGATGCCTGTGCATTTTTGCAGTTCTTAGGATACACAAGTGACCCCACAACACGAGTGACTCACACACACAAATGGGACTCGTGCCGGCCATCAAAACTCAGGGCAGCCCATTCCTCTACTGCGACCTTCCATACCAACTCTTATTTTCCTTCAGGTGGGAGTCATCATGAAAATATCTACTCTCAATACATGCCCCGATTATTTTTAGAGTGAGGATCAGGTAATTATGTGGACCAGACCCCCTGTAATTCTCATACAAAAGCAAACAAATAAAATGAGTTTCAGGGGTCTTGTCTTGGCTTCAGACAGGATATTGGCAGTGAGGCCACCGTGTCCTGAGACGTGAGGCATAAGTCCCAGAGAATAATAAAATTGGAATCCAAGCCCTTCATATGTATGAATCGAAATTTTATTTGAGTCTCAAGAATTTCAGTGCTGAGAATCTTGAGGGGGCGATCCAGGCAGTTGTTGCCACACGGAAAGCTTCTGTCACGCTTGTGCCTCTGTGCTGTGAGCTTCCCACCCAGTCCCTGAAGGAAAGAATGAGTTATGCTCCGAGTGGGGGAGGGGCTTGGGCAAACTGTCAAAGGCCACTAGAAAGATGCGCCAATACAGCTTAAAACACGGAGACCCGTTCAGGGCCCTTTCGGATCTTGGAAGAAGCCTCTGGAGATTCCTCGGCGTGGTGCTCGATCTATGAAATTGATAGATGATATTATACAATAAGGAACTTGTCTACTCGCACCAATAGGCAAATTGAAAGGATGAAAGGGTGGCAATGTGAGAAGACAAATCAGAAAGTTAGGGAGGAAGAACTCCAGTTTTTCCCATTCTGCCTCACACCAGAAGCCGTGTGCTTCCTGCATTGATAGACTATCCGAAGTATCATCATAACTCCAGCAAACATCGCATACCAATTACACGTCTGCCATCATCCTTACGATATTGGCTGTATCTGAGCATCAAATCCATACTAACCCAGGGGCTAGATTCAGAACTTAGTAATTTAATGATAGCGACGTTGTTTTAAATATGAGCTGTGGAGGACATCATCACTGTAAACAGCCAGGTGCTTGCAGTGGCGATGACACAGGGCAGCGTGGCTATGGTGTCACTAGGCGTGTGATCTTATGGCGTTACTATTTTATTTGCAGTTTGTAACTGAATGAAACTTTATATCATGCATGACTGTATTAGTTATACACATGGCCACTGAGGCACAGAGAGCTTGGAGCTCTGCTCATGGCAAACTGGAATTAGCTCGCACGTTGGCTTTCATTCAGGGTGTTGTTTGTTTATTCGAGCCTGCAGCATGCACCTTACTGGAAATCTCTATCCTACAGGTGTCTGACAGATTTTCCCGGATATGCAGAACATGGCTGCCTCAGCTGGTCATCTGTGTCTTCACAGGGACAGCCTTCACTGCAGTAAACAAGAACCGCCGGCATGCTTCAAGGTACCTGGAGTTTTCCTTCAGCGAATTTCTAGCTCCAGCTGGGATGGGTCACTGTTCTGCCTCTCAACAGAGAGAGAGAGAGAGAGAGAGAGAGAGAGAGAGAGAGAGAGAGAGAGCACAAAGATGGCGAGGAGGAGGTGATAAATGACTAGAAGCCCTCCCCTCTGATTTTCTTTTCAAAATCAGAGGGAAGTACAAAGCACAATTAAATATTGCAACCTGTCTGCAAAACACTGTTTCCACAAGCACTATCAGGGTGGAGAATTCATTCCAATATTCTGAGTAAGTGTTCCCAAATGCAGGAACGAATCATGCCTGAAGAGGGATACCTGCAGGGTGGGTACCCAGGCAAGCTCTGCAGCTTCACAGTAAAGTAGAAGCGGTCAGCAAAGCCCTGGGAGCTGGGGCTGCTCGCTGGCACCATAGTTCTCAGCTTGTGTTTGGACTAGGTGGAATGCTGTGACCAACCAAGAGCGGCCACAACATGGAATTCACAAGCTTATGGGCTGAATGTTTTCTTTGCAGAGTGTATGGAAGTAGGTGAGGTTGCTCGGCACTTGAATCCTTCTTCCCCTCCAGGCAGGAGAGAGAAGCACGTGGGGCTGTCCCTCTCACTGCTCCACATTCTGTTTCTGTCAGCATTGGAACCCATGTCTTGCAGAAAGAAAACATGGATTTGTGGGAAATGTTGAGTTCATATTTGGGGACAGGACGGGGGAATGTGTCACAGTGTCATGGTGCTTAGCTTTGGCATCACTTTGTTCCCCTACTTCCTACCCATGCTGTGACAGAAATCCAGATATATGAGGAAGGGAAATTAAAGGACATTAGATTTAACAAGAAAAAAAAATTAGCAGAGCCTTTTAAAGTGGAAAATTTTATGAAAGGCGAAAATCGAATTATACAGAAGTCCACAGAGTTTTTAAATATACTTGGATGTATTTTAGCATGGGCACCATCTGACCAGATCAAGTTAGGGGTTATCATACTTTTCCTGTAAGGATCAAATATGCAATGTTTCACTCTTCATAACTTAAAATGTCTCTGTGAAGATTTTGCATACGGGCCCTTGTGGAGCATAAGCACACATAGATAAGACAATTATGTGAACGAAGAGATGTGCCTGTGTTCCCAATGAAATTCTATTTATGGATATTGAAATTGGAGTTCCGTAAGCCTTTGGCATGTCATGCAATATTATCCTGAGTTTTTCTTCTAAGCAACTAAAATATAGCATTCCTTCCTGGCTTGCAGGTTGTCTACAAAGAGGAGCTGACCTTGATTTGGCTTCAGGCTCTGGCTGTGGACACTTTGATAAAGTCACACTATGAGCGTCTCCCACATGAGGTGTCTTCGATTTTGAACATTAGTCAGAGCAATGAGTGACAGTGGAGTACAGAGGTGGCAGAGACAGTGGGCCAGCATGAAGACTAGAGGTTTCTATTCTTCCGTACATGGCTGAGGGATGGTCTGCTCCCCAAATCGGTAGCCCTGAAGTGTGGGGCATGTAAACTGATGTTTTGCACTAAGATCACCGTCAGTTCTGCCCAGAGCAGCCAGTGAAATAGGTAAGTGATGGGATCCATGTATGGTAAGCTGCTTAGAAATGGTTCAGAACCCAAGGAGCCTAGGTCAGCCTTGTCTGGTGTTCGTTTTAGAAGGGCTGCTCACTCTGCTTGAGGCAGTATTTCCAGACTGAGCTAGCAATTGTGGTGCTTAACAAAATGAAAACTTCAAGTTATCACTTACATAAAAATCTTCAAACTTTATAGATATATATATGTGTGTGTATGAATGTTTTACATGTATGTATGTATATTAATCACCTGCCTGTCTAGAACATATGGAGGAGTCTATGGAACTTGAGCTACAGATGATGGTGGGCTGCCACGTGGGTGCTAGGAACTGAACCCACGCCCTCTGCAAGAGCAACAGGTATTCTTAACTCCAGAGACATCTCTCAAGCCCCTCAAATGCTCCCCCTATAACCCACTACTCCATTTCTGTCCTTAGGACTTCATTCT
This sequence comes from Ondatra zibethicus, assembly GCA_004026605.1. Classification (NCBI taxonomy): domain Eukaryota; kingdom Metazoa; phylum Chordata; class Mammalia; order Rodentia; family Cricetidae; genus Ondatra; species Ondatra zibethicus. Next base: position 168,693 of record PVIU01000698.1, read on the forward strand.
TGCCTTCTGTCTGCCCACAACTCTCCTGCCATTCTCTAGAGGGAAGGTTTCTGATTCTCTTTGCCCATGGAGACACAAGTTAATCATAATTTATCTTCTGTTGACTGCTGCTGATTTACTCTTGTCGGTTAATAACATTATCTTTTAGAGTGTCTGCCTTGCCTTAGACCAGGCTCACCCAGTTTGCTACTGTCTCCGTTCAACTGAACTGCACATATAGTTTATTTTTATTTGCTCAACTTCCTATCGATAGGATATTTTCAAGTTTTGTTTTGATACAAATATTTTATTGAACATTCTTGTCAAAGCATCTTTATCTCTTAAGCATCACAGTAAGAAAGTTCCTGAGGGTAGAATAATTAGTTCAGAAGAATTTCAATGGCATAAAAAGTAAAACTAAATCCTAAAACAAAATGGTGTCAACACTTACATTTCCGCTGAAGTGTCTGACAGCTGCTTCCCAACTCCTCACATTGGCCATTATTAACAAACTTTTAATTTGTCTGGTAAGTTTCTTCTTATTGGATTTGATTTGCATACTGCTAATTATGAGGTAAACATCTTTTCATATGTTTACTGGCCATTTGCATTCCTCTTTGAACTGACTTTCATGTCTGTCCTCCTTTATTGTTTTGAGTTTATCAGCTTTTTGTTATATTCTTTTCTGTGGCATTTTTGTAAATCAAATAAATTTGCTTTATGAGTTGTATTAAAAGTATTTCTTTCCAGTTTGTTTGTTTTCATTTCATTTATCTACTTCATATTTATTAGTGTATTTTAGTCACTGTACAGGAGAGTTTTTAATTTGTACAAACACAAACATTGTTTTCTTTTGTGGTTCCCAGGCCATGTTTATTACTCATGTAATAAGCATCTTCATCATCTTATCAAGAATACAATTATACAGAGTAAGGAATTCCAGTCTCAAAGCAATGAAGGGACAAAAACCAGGGAAACCTTATCAGATAATGGCAACTTACTTCCACGGGAGCTATGAGAGCACCTTTGTCCTTTGACCTCCCAGGAACCGAGTTGCCTGTTTTAATAGGCAACCTTTTCTTTATTAAATAGTTTTGTGTTTGTTTGTTCAGATAAGCAGTAGAGAAACTGTGGCCTGAGCAGAGAACAGAGGTCAAGAGCATAAACAGCACTCTCAGAAAATGATCTCTGCTCATCGCAATGGGAGGGTACTCTTAATCCAGAGTCCCTGAACTATATCCCAGTGGGTTCTGGAGATTTAGTGACAATGTGAAGATATTTGAAAGGAAAGATCCTGCCCTGGCTCATTTTGATCTTGTTACAAAAATCAAACCATCAGGAACTGATAAACATCATCACTGAACTAACTGTGTAATAAATTCTGGTATGGACTTCATTCCTTGATGAGTTTGTTGAGTAATGAGCATCGCCTTCAAGTTGGTGGCGAGAGGATGCATGTCTTTGAGTTTGACTCTGAAACAAGTTCTGTATATCAGTATCATTTCTCACTGACCTTTATTTCGTTATTAAGTCTATGATGGCCTGTTATCAGTATCTGTTATGCAAATAGATCTGTTCCCATGGCCGGTATTTGTGATAGAGAGCTATCTATGTATATGAAGTATCTAGAAATAGAGAAAAGTCAGGCAGTAACTCTAACATAAAACAAAAACTACAGGAGAGGGGAAAGGAAGAAAAGGCCAAAGATAAATCTGTGGTTCACACTGAGTTACCCCAAAGGAAGTGTTCAGTATTTCATTTTTTGCATTTCTTCCCCCTGGGGAAGACTGGAGAAAAACTACAGTTCCCATGATGCACTCTGTTCCTCACATGCTGGATGCTGCACCCACTTAGATCACATGGATTGTAGGGGTTTCAGTTTTGACTAATAGAAATGCAGAGCCACCGGTTACACTTGCTTTTGAGAAGGGCCATGAAGGGTCATTACTAGTGCAAGCATGTCTCACGTGTCTCACAGCCACCCTGTATTCTGTGTGTCAAATTTAAAGGAAGGCCTCCTTCCCATTTTCATTCAGAAGCCCCTCATTCCATAAAGGTATGGAATCTTTGAGGTAACACCAAATACAGAGGTTTTGGTGCTACATGCTAGGTACATTTGCTTGCCATGTAAGAAGATGACCTTATCCTGAGAGGTTTCAGACATCTCAGAGGGGAAAAAAGCCAATCATGTATTTCACACACATAAGCACATTCTGACCTTGGGAACAAACACTGCTTGTTTTTCTCCTTGGAAATCTTCAGTCTGCATTCAAGGGGAGGCCTGCATTTATTCTATGAATAAATGTTCAGTCACACTAGACCTGCATAGACAGGCTTGAACTCAAGGGAGACCAGCTACACAGAGACAAAGCCAGGTTGTTAGGCACTGGTACCCATAGTGGTTTCCTGCCAGTGTCTCCTTTAAATACACAAAGTGGGGAGACTAGAGGGAAATCATAATCCATTGGCCTGTGAGTGTGTGCCATCACTCCTGACCCCTCCTGGGCTTCTTTGAATATGAAGACAGTTTAGGTAATGACTTCATAAAACAAGTTAAAGCCCCCTACTGAATTCATAGGATAAATGTTCTCATCCGTTAACACAAGGAAAGGGAGATACAAGTGAGAAGCCCACAGCCTATGTTGAACCTGACTGATATACCTTGCTCTCATTGTGCATTTAGTGTATTTTTACACTTATTAACTCCTTTGTTCTTCATAACAGCCCTGGGAGAGACAAGCTATGATTACTACCATTTCAGTGCTGATATGCCTGAAGCAGAGAAAGGTTAAATAGCGATCCAAGGCCATGTCGCACAAAGTGCCTGAGATGGAATTCAAATCAACACAGGGAATATGACAGGACGTTTCCGATCTCGGGTGCCTTTTGTACCCCAGATTATCTGACAAGGAAAGGACAAATTACATTTTGTTCAGCAGTCATTCTGATTCTACCAGACTTCTTAATGGTTGCCCAGGGTTCACGACAAAAACCTAAAGGCTCAACCTGACCTGGACATTGCGGTCTTTGTAAATTGACCAGCTTCATCTCCACTTTTCTTCCCAAAGTAAGGTAGAGGGGGTTGAAATACAGTAGAGTAGGCAGAGTGCCTGGGACCTTCCTGGCAGACACATGCTTTTGGATGGTGGTGAGCTTCAGTGTGGTAGTGTTTCCTTCTGGAAATGGTCAAGAAAGATAATGACAGCAGCAGCCAGGGAGAGCTCTACTCTGCACAAGGCTCAGGGCCAGACACTGAGGAACACAGGGCTTCTGCCTCACTGTGAACAGAACCCCAGGGCTTGCGCTCACTTTCTACTTGAAGAAACAGCAAAGCAACATTCCAGAGTCACACAGCAAACGAGAAGCAAAGCGAGGCATTGACTTGTGCATTGGTTACTCTTCTGTTGCTACGATATGCTACGATAAAGCATCCTGACCAGGACAACTTCTAAAAGAAGGAGGTGATTTGGGTTTATGTTTCCAGAGGGGATGAGCCCATCACGGCAGGGAAGTATTGCAACAAGCAGCAGGTGTGGTGTCCGAGGCAGGAAGCTAAGAGATTATATCATTAACTGTGCTCACAAAGCAGAAAAACAAAATGAACTAATAATATAGTGAAGCCTTAAGTTCTCAAAGCCTACCCCCAGAGATATACTTTCTTCTGCAAGGTCATACCTCTTAAACTGCCCCAAACAGTGTTACCAACTGGGATTGAAGTATTCCAATGTCTGAGAATACTGGGGACATTTCTCATTCAACCCACCACCCCTTGAATCTCGTCCCCTTCCCTAGGGCAGCTGAAGCTGAATGTATTATGGTGTCCACCTTTGGGTCAAAATGATCCTGTGAACTAATACTGGTGACATGTGTTCTGTGCCACGGCTTCCTTTTCTGTAGGAGGGGCCATGACTATTATAACAGGGTATATAAAAGAGTTGAAGACAGTATAGATAAGGTGTCTAGAACGCTTCCTGGGACAATGAGTACTAACAGAGCTGGCCTAGCGCTATTATGGTGACCACTTCTAGTGCAATGGCTGTTGCTATGGCTACTGCTATTGCTGTTCATACTGCATGGCTGCTGTTGTTACTGTTTGCACCAGTCTTGTCTCAGCCCATCAGTTCTGCCATAAAAGGAAGAATTTATAGCACAAATTGTCTGTAATTATTGAAATTCTAGTGCCCCAGGGGTGGACTGAAGAGGAACTGAAGACGAGAGTTCATTCAGGAAAAGAGAACTTCCTTGAGGAAGGCTGGTGGAGAAGATTCAAGGGATAAACGACCTGAGACATGTAACCTTTGCATTTCAGATACTTAGCTCACATTTAGTTTGAGGGAATCGCTGGAGAGAAGACCTGAAACCTCCACTCTGACTCCTTTGAGGCCAGGTTCTTCTTCAAGAGGAGAAACTCATATGTTTGGCAGCCTTCTCATGGCCAGCTATGGAAGGAGCAGGACAGAACATTCCTGTAGACAGAGCTACACCAAGGTGGGAAGGTAGGGATGGGTTTGGTGTTTGGATGGGCAGAATGTTGTCCTGGGGAGAAGCTTGAGGTTTGTTGGCATTTCAGCCAACTCACAGTCATGGCTTGCTCTCATTCAATGGTCATCAGCTGCACCAAGAGAAAATGCACATGAGAAACGAGCTTTAGCATAAGGCAGCTGCCCCTATCACTCACGGGCTGCGTGGCCTGAGGCGAGTGTTTTAATGACTCTGACCACATGCTTCCTCAGTCCACGATCATCGTATTTATAGGCCTTAGAGTTAGTCAGATAATTCTATTTTTGCTAATGGGCAAAAACATATTTAACTTTTATGAAGCTAATTTTTCCGGTATGCAGAGTGAATGCCTGACAGTTTATGGTCCATGCCTCATCATTGCTACTGTGACTCATTTGCTTGTAAGTGTCCAACTGCACAGATTGTTTGGGATGATATATAATTTATAATCAGTAACCAACATTTATTACAAACCTACTACGTAGTGTGGTGAGTGTTTCTTGCTTGCTGACCACCCCCAACCATTCTTTTAAATAAGGACTTTCTCCTTAAGAGCAGATATCTAGGACTCTGAATTCAGGGCTCTTCTTTTCTCTAGCCAAGTTGCCTAGTGTACAACTTCATCAAGCAGATGAGTGCTCCCTGGCATCTGAACTGTGAACAGTCATCGAGACCAAAAAGAGGGCACCTAAATATCAGCTATGGTGCCTAAAAATATTCCTACATGACTATTATTGTGATCCCTCTTCTCACCCTAGCATCCAAAACTGCAGCAACTGGTGGCCTATTTGAACTTTTGTCTATTTGTTTCTATTAATACTAGAAGATTGTGGTAGCTTCCTAATAGATATCCTTCTCTTTAGACTAATCAGGTTGTTTTCTTTCTCTTGCTACAAACTGTAATCAATCCAGATGGTTATAGCCATATTTATTCTTAGGAAGAAGAGTTTAACCATAAATAGTATTGCTCATTATTATTATCGATGATGTGGTGATATAAACTGCCAACAAACTTTCTGCCTAAATTGACAGTGGATAAAACATCAAAAGCAAACCATGAATATATATATATATATATTTCACACATGTACATACATATCAATAATTAAAAGAGGCCTTGAATTTGAGAGACATCAACGAAGGTGTAACATGAAAAAGCTTGGAAAAAGAAAAGGTAAAGGAAAAAATTATATAATTATAGTTTAATTTAAAAAACAAACCATATAAACTTACCATTATTTTTCCTATTCCAGTTTCATCTACTTTCTTATCTATCATGCTATCACAGAAGATGCATGATTTTCAGCTAAAGGCTAGATCCTGCCTACCATTTATAGATAATAGACTGGGGTTTGGTTTTGTGTTTACTCTTAGGTCAGTGATATGGTCATATAGAGAAAGTTCTGCCCTATTAGTAGTAGAGAACAGAGCCTGGTGGATAGGCTGTCCATCAAAGCTGCTTCAAAATTCACTTTGTACTTTCACATGTAGGCACCATAAGCTCCATTCTCAAAATTAGTTCTAATGAAAAAGAAAAGCAGGAAGATAGAAAATAATAATGAACAGGTGACATTCCTGAGGGCTCAATGGGGTCCTATATTTTTCCTGCAAGTCTTCAATTTTATGATTCTGTTGACTTTTCATTGATTATTTAGTGTGTGCATGAATGACTTCAGAGGCCGTTTTACCTACTTGTATTATAGTATTCAACTTTTTCAAGATAGCCACTTCTATATAATGTTATTAAAATGATTTCTGTTATAAAATAATAATTGCCCATACTACTTTCACAGCTTATAAATATTATCACATATAATCTACAAAATCACGGAGACTAAAACAAGTTGTGTAATCTGTACCTCAGCAACTAAGAATGAACCCATTTGCACAATTCCTCAAGCCCTCCTGTGTCAGAATCACACAAATGTGCACATCTGGCTTTGCCATATCTCTAGTGAGGGTGAGCTAGGGCATATTTTTTCTGAGATTTGAACTTGGATACGACCATGTTGCATGCTCTGACCAATGGGAAGCTGGCAGATATGACAAAGCACCTGTTTTCTGAGCTGATATCTCAAGTAGTATAGACCATCTACTCTTTGTTCTCTTCCAGCAATCTCTTATGACGATAATGTAATCCAAAGCAGCTCTTCTGAAGATAATGAAACACATCAAGTCCACTCCAGGCCTGGAGCCAAGGCCAGCAGACCTGCAGCTTGGTACAGAGCTGTCCCAAATTATCACAACTGTGATGAAGAGAGAAAGATATGTTTGCTGATGCAAATGTACAGAGACAATTTCACATCATTGATTCACCATTGACTATAGCATCTTATGGCAGCAGCCTGAATAGACCAAGTCACAGGGACCATAAGATAGCAATCCTTGGTCTAATTTCACATATGCTGTTACACAGACAATCCCATGAACAACTAACTGCACTTACTGTTGAGTGTTTGGGCAGATATAAATTCTACAAAGCCAGAGTAGACGTCTGTGGCATTCATCGTTATTGCTCCACATTCTTTTTCCCCACAGTACTGACTGTGGATAGAACCCAAAGCCTCATATGCACTAGATAAACACTCTACCACTGCGCATGGCCCCCACCCTTCCCTGCCTTCTAGAACATTTTCTGGTGAGTAATATTTAATGGCCATCTAAATCTCATTTTGGTTATCTCTAACAAGATATGAATTTATGAATAATAAATAGTCTTACCTTATAGCAATACCCCTAACACACACACACACACACACACTCACACACACACACACACACACACACAAACACTCAAACACACCCACTTCCTAGTTCTTCTTTTTAAGTGAACAGAATGAATAGAAAACTCTGTTAGACAACAGCTCAGATTTCACCTTTAAAACCATTACAGAATATGCACAGTTTTAAAGGACAGAAAGAAAGAAAATGGTGGTGAAATAATTCTGAATTGATGTATTTTCTTATTCATTCAACAAGCCTTTGATTGTTCTGTGGGCTAAGATCCATGTTCAGTCTTTGAGATATGAGGCCATGGGCAGACCATTTTCGCACCCAGGGACAATTCATACATTGAAATCTTAACCTATAAAGCAATGTTAGTAGGATATAAGGTTTTATACTGTGAGCCTTCATGAATGGGGTCCTTCTAAAAAGAGGCCTAAAAATGGACTCATGGATCATGGGTTCCTAAGACTCCACAACTCTGAGAGATCTATGCCTATTGTTGATAAGCCACACTGACTATGGAATTCATAATAGCAACCCGGGTAGATGGAATGTAGGCAATTAGGATCAGGGTTCTTTGTCTTATATATTCGTGTATGCTGCTGTGCAGATGTGTTCTCATGGGCATCTGCCTGCAGGTTAGTGAGGAGTACTTAGGTAGATAGAAAAAAGCATTCTTCCTAGGGGAAATGAAGAAATATATATCTCAGACCTGGAAGAAATTAAGGAGTTCTTCCTTGAGCAGGTGATAGTTTATTTTATATTGAGCAGCAGATGCCTGTGTGAGCAATAAAATGGAGAGAAAAATAATAATTCCGCGAGCTAATTAAAAATTTTTTTAAGTTAAGGTACTGTTATAAATCTCCTCAGAATCCTCACAGCAGACAGAGCCAAAGTAATGCCTCAAGGAGGAAAGAGCTGGTCATTGTTCTAGTTACAGCCAGGAACAAAACTTTAGCCTACCCTTACTGACCACAATTCTGGCTTCTCAAGATCCCCCAGGCTAACACTCCAAAGTTAGGTGAAGCTGGGGTGCCTTTGAATAAAACATTTGCAATTGCAGTTTATTTGTTCTGTGTAGCACAACTGTCCTGGGATTGGGAGACATAAGCTACAGTCCGTCAGCTGGGGGACAAGGCTCATGGGGTGACAGCTTGCTGTGCAAGATGGATGACCCGAGCTCGGATAGCATAAACCTTATGAAAAAGTTGGATAAGGTAGCATACATCTGTTACTCTGCTGTTCCTACAGAGACATGGGAGGAAGGAACAGGGAACCATCTCAACCTGAAGCTCACAGTTCAGTTATCCTTGAGGGCCCAGTACAATGGCAGAAATAAGTGAGATCCTGCCTCAACAAGGTACAGGGCAAGAGCCAACTCCTGATAGTTGTCCTTAGACCTGTACATGTGAATCGTTGTATACATGTACCCAAAGCCATACATACTTTACACACACACGTAAACCTCTCTTTCTCTCTCTCAGTACACACACACACACACACACACACACATACACACACACACACACACCTCTGCCTACTGTCTTCCCACTACATACATTTTGTCTGACTAAGCATAATAATGAAATACAATTGTGATTTTGGGCTCTCACCTTTTAGGAAGAAGAAAATTCCTGTAATTACACAAAATGACCAAATGGAGCTGGAAATAATGTAAAATAAACCCTGGAATGTAATCAACTTTTTAAGCATCACTAGTTAAGACAATTGTTTGGGACTGTTATTTTCAGTAAAAAGCTAAACTCATTTCATGATCATTTCAAGGGTTAATACTGTCTTTTATTCAATGTAATCTTTTCCATTGCCTTTATTTTTATCTGCTAGTGTACCGATATGCAATGATTAGCATAAATTAAGCAAAATTAATTTGGTGGGTTACTAAATCATTTTACACAGGCCTTTTTTTTTAATTTTCATCTCAAAACATTTAAAGGTTAGGGGTGACCTGTTGGATGTCAGATTCAAACATCCCATTGCTCAGTCTCTGCACAGAAAAAAAAAGTTAAAAAAAAAAACAAAGAGTGACTGATTTTCAAGCATCTTGGGTAAAAAAATACATGGTGACAAATGTCGCCAGGAAAGACATGTATCATTAGAGAGTGACCTGTAGAGTCCCACAGAGCTCAAAGCTGGGCAGCAAGGCACTCTACACGCAAACTTAGATAACATGATAGTGGCGCCAATTTACCTGCACACTTCAAATGAGCCTTTTCCAGCGCTCAGCCTGTCATACTGTGACCTGCATGGCTCTGTTAAGATTTATTCTTAACAACGCGAGTTTGTTGAATTTTGATAGTCTGTTATTTTCCAACTTCTTCATTGCCAGGAACTCCATATTCAGTAAGAGGCTCACCCACCTTGACTGATAGAAGCAACGATATCATCTTAACTGCCAGAAAGAATGCAAAACCAAGTCTCCTGCACACCATGGTCAGCCCATACCAGCACCTGCTTCTCATCTACCCCATCAAGACAGGACTCTCCATGCTCTATCCACCTCAGTTCTTTTCCCTGCCCACCCATGACTTCAGCCTGGAGAGACTCACCTGCGGCCATGTCTCTACACCCTTGGATCAGAGAAGCTACCTCCTGCAACTTCTATTATGCACTTGATATGGACTAGTTCTTGGCCTAATCCTGGAGATACTTTATTGAGACAAGGCACAGAAGTTTAGAGTCAATGGGAAAGACAATAGGTACATGAAAGATGGCTCGGTGGCTGAGAGCACTTGATGATCTTGCAGAGAACCTGGTCATGTGGTCCTCAGAACGATCTGGGCATCCTACAATCATCTATAATTCTAATGCCATGGGATCCAGTTCCTCATTCTGGAATCCATGCACACTGGGCATGCACAGGAATCCATACATGCACACAGATAGGCAACCACTCATACTCATAAAACGAAATCAATAAAACCTGGTTTTTTTTATTATTCACAAGAAGGTGATAGAACTGCCAGAATGGAATGGGGGAAGGAGGAGCGAGAGGGTTCAGTGGGTAAAGCCCACACATGGCTTGGAGAGAAGCCCCAATCTGTTCAAGCATGTTCAAGAAGAAACAGAAAGATCAGTTCAGCTTGGGAGCCTTAACCACACTGAAATTCTAAACAGTCTGCACTTTAGAAGGCCAGTGTATTTTTTTAAAGAAAGCATAAGATGCTGTGGAAAAAAATAAACAACCAAAACAATTTCTACATTTGGGGAAATTATTCATAGTATAATGATATATAAGTATGAAATAAAGTGAAGCTTGTTATTTTCATGCTAACCTAGTGGTCATTCCAGAAATCATGCAAGTAGCACTAAACAGACTGAGCAGGTTATATGCATGCTTACTCATTACATGTGTAATGATGGCAGTTAAAGAAAAAGCAGCCAGGGCTGGAGAGATGGCTCAGCGGTTAAGAGCACTGACTGCCCTTCCAGAGGACCCGGTTTCAATTCCCAGTAACCACATGCGACTCACAACTGTCTGAAAATCCAGTTCCAGGGGATCTGACACCTTCACACCAATGCATATAAAATAAAGTTAAATAAACCATAAGAAATATTAAAAAAAGAAAGGAAAAGCAGCCATGAATTGAGATGGAGGGAGGAAAGGAAGGGAGAACTGATATAATTGTTTTTTCAAAAAAGTAAACACAAAAAGAACTTTAAAGAAATGGGTACCCTCCCCCATATAAGAGCCTTTGTATATGCCTTTAGAGTAGAACCATGCTGTCCAGGGGAACCTGAGTTTGTATTCTGCAAACATATTCACTCATATCACTTAGAATAAAGTATTTTCTTGTTTTAAGGGAAAAAAACAAAGAAGAATAACAAAGAGAGTATGGAGAAGTGGCTGATGGATTTAATTGTTAACATACACTTGGCAATTCACAACCACCCCTAAGTCCAGTTTCAGAGGATACAAGGCCCTCTTCTGACCTCTGCAGGCTCCAAGCCCATGTGTAGTCCACAGACTTACATGTGAGCATTGCACTTACACACATACAATAAAATAAATAAGTCTGCTTTTAAAAGAAGAAAAAAGGGAAAAAAGGAAACTATACAAAAATCCTCTTGAAATTATCCAAGCATGCTGAAGACAGCCAGATGTGGTTAAGGTGTAAAAGGTGTGTTAAAAGCCTGTCCTCAGCATTCCTTATTTACCTCCACTTCTAGACTTCTTTGTGTGGGGTTGCAGACTTAAGGGCTACACACACACACACACACACACACACACACACACATACCAGTAGATTATCCAAGACCAAAGAGCCAGCCCTAAAACTATAAACATACAGGTAACATTATACAGACTGAGTAGCTTGTATTTATGTATTTAGGGATATACATACATACATACATACATACATCATATATACATACATACATACATACACATATACATGTAAGAACAATTAGTTATAAAATAGTCTTTGAATTTGAAATCAAGCAAGGAGGGGTATATGAAGGATTAGGTAAAGGAAAGGGATGAATGATGTAATTATAATCTCAAATAAAAGAAATAATAATTAGTAATAATTCTTAATAGTAATGAAGAATCTGCCTGTCACATGTTTGTTGACCTGTGAGCAAGACAAAAACCTACTGGAGCGCACACACACATGCACACACACACACCCTCGTTTGACAGACAAACTAACTGCCAAGTTTAAAGACTGAAATGACTGCACTGGTGTCCAGCCTCACAATTATCCTGAGGTTACCTTATTACTCACAAAGGATGCGAATAATCCATGCTTCCTGGGAAACAGGGAGCTACTTATTTGTAGTGGGACACCCAAAAATGGTTACAAGGCAGGTATTAGCCATTGCAATGGAATAAGATATACTCCCCAAGAGGAAAGAATCCTGTGGAAGTAATGGCAACAGAAGAATTTACTTCAGGAAGGGAGGAAAAAGAAAACAAAACACTTATCTCTCAGGACAGGAACGAGATTTGCATAGGAGCACAAGCCTCAGCAGCTTCTCCCAGAACAGCCTTCCCCTGAACTTAGCACTCAGCAAAGAGTTATCTTTGTTTAGGATTCTTTGCTCTTCTTGTCCAAGTTTGTTGTTAATTGGTCCTGAGCCATCTGTTCAAGTAATGTGTTGAGTCAACAGGTAAAGACACAAAGAGGAGAGTGGGGACTGGTGGCAGCCACCTCTCCTAAGCACCTTATGTCCCAAGAACTCTCAGGACATGGGCAGAATCCTCCCATACCCTCCACCCTACAGCATGTATGCATGCATTTATAGCCTTTTCATTTGGACTCTGGGCATAATGTGACCAGTTGCTTCATGCTTCCACAGCTTCAACATCCCTGCCATAATGGACTATAACCCTCAACTATGAGTCAAATGAACCTTTCCTCTGTACCACCCCCACCCCCACCCAGAGTTGAGGGCTGAACCCAGGGCCTTGTACTTGCTATGCTAGGCAAGTGCATACCACTGAGCTAAATCTCCAACCCCAACCCTTCTTTTCTTAGTATCTTAGTCAGAGTATTGTGTCACAGCAATGTGACACTAAGAAACTAAGACAGTGATTATGGCTAGAGACAACCACTATACTAAATTTAAATTTGTGTTTATTGATGAATCTATCAATATATGAAAGAATCTATCAGGACCAAGACTTCCTGGACGAGGTGGTTTAAAATAAAGCTAAGCAGAAAAAGTGTCCGTCTTAAATAAATCTGAAGAGGTAAAGATCAAAAAAAAAAAAAAAAAAAACAAGCTAACACGCTTCTCCATGGCTCATCTAAAATAATGACTCATTCATGTAGGATGTAAAGAAAGAGGCTTAAAGATCTAACTAACCCTTAGGTAACGACGAACTCTGGTTACTTCTTGTCAAAGACTGGAGGTAAACAAGGATGATATTAGTCTCAACCAAGGTTGCTCAGTTCACTTTCTCCACTGCTTCGTGTTGACAGGACTGGAAAGAAGCAAGCAAGAGGTGAGCCAGCAGAGAACACCAGAGTTCTGGTTATTTTTCAAGTTAGAAAACCAGGCCTGGTTAAAGGGGTCTTCACTGGAGAAAAATGGATTATTGTCAAGAATACAAAGCATAGCCAACCCCCTGTCACGCATAGGATGCATTCCAGAGAAGCTGTGGGTCATGAGAACAGCTGTGTATGGAGTTACTTACACTGCCTGGGAAGTTTTCCCAGAGGGGGGATATGAGCAGAAAGTATGATTAAAACTCATCCTTTGAGAATTTTAATAATCCTATCAAAAAGCCTTTTGAATTCCTCATGTATTGACATGTGTCTCCCTACAGGCATGCCAACGAAGATAGAATCTGTCCTGTCTTTTCACATCCACGTGTTGGTGACTTTCACTGCATTATAATCTCTCACTAGCAAACACTTTTGCTTCATTGGAAGGATGGCTTTGCTGTTTTGGCCCAAATCATTGTGTCAGTGACATCTCATGTGTCCCATGTGTATTCGTGTCCTTTACATATTTCTGAAAGTACGTTATGGAACTTTCCAAGTTCAAATCTCTTAAAGTATATCATCCCTCTCCCCCAAATAATGCTGGCAGCATTAACTAAGTTATTAAGTTCTCTTGCTCTGGGGGCAGGAATTTTAGAAAGGCTGTGGGAAACCAGCGCCTATCTCAGCATTCAAAGATTCTGGCTTTCTTTAGTCAATGACCGGGGAAAAGTTTATTGTTTACTAAATGCAGCTTGATAGAGAAAAATCTTTCAAACTACAGAATCCAGGGGATGACAAATAAGACACCATGTAAGTTCTAATGCAAATGAATATGAGTTGTGTTGCTAGGACTGCATATTCATTTATCCACCAAAGATTGATTTATTCAGCCTCTACTTGGTGTCTGGCATTGTCCCAGATACTATGGAAATATAGGCAAATAACACATGGTTTCTATCCTTGAGGAACTGCCAATTTAGAAGGGGGAAAATGTGATATATAATTACATATATGTAGCATATAATTATATAGATATATTCAGCAGTCTTTTCAATATATTGAGTACAGTGCAATAAAAGTGAAAAGAGTTTAAAAGAATTTTTCAAGTTGAGACCAAGTCTGTTTTTAATGGCTTCACCCAAAGTGCCCTCCAGGTAATCTCCACTCAGATCTGCAAATCAGGGAAGGCATTCTCTAGACCTGTGGTCCTTTAGCAATGGCCTGCTCTTTTACTTCTCAAAGTGTGTTTGGAATTTCTACATCCTTTGAGAAATTCTTTCAAAGCAGGGAGATTTGGAGATTCCCAAAGTATGGCCTTTGGCATCCTGAGCATTTTGAATTGAAGAGAATGTTCAGGCTTCTGAAGCATAGTCCCTCCCTGCCCTTCTCTTGTGCTCCTGTCTCCTGTATCCCTTTGTCCATTTAGTGAAGTCACAGCAACAAAAATCCTTCTTCAAGGCTGCTCACCAAGACTAGACTCCCTCTTCCCCGAGGCAAGCCAAGACACTTATAAATCTATCTCCCATTTTCTGCTAGTTTGAATGAGAACAGCGCACATAGACTAATATATTTGAATGTTTTGCTCCCAGTTGGTCTGTTTAGGAGGGATTAGGAGGTGTATGTAGTCTTGCTGGAGGAGGTATGTCACTGGAGCCATCTTGGGTTTCTTTCAGTGATCCATTACCATTAGAGCACACCCTTTGGTCTAGTCATAGTTCCCACAAATATGCATTCTTCACTATACCTAAACATAAAATTAGTTCCCTGGGATTCTCAGTCTCCATTTCTGAAGGGTTCAGTGTGAGATAGAACTTTGAAATAAATCTATGTTTTTATTTTGTTCCTTTGTTAGAAAAAAATATCATTGATAAATCTTTGTGATGGATTGGGAGATTTCAACACTGTTTCACTCCCACCATGGCAGGGCTAACGATTTGGGAATCACTGAACTTCCTCTGTGCCCAAGAGACCACTACTAGAGACGACAATAACACTTCACACAGGCCTCTATGAAGATCTGAGAAGAATGCTCTAATTTCACTAATGGAAGACAGTCAGACTTACTTTATCGTGGATGCATTTTGTGTGTATAATCTATGGACTCCAAATTTCCTCTTAGGAAGGCTGTAGTAGTAGATAGCATGTAACTAGAGCTCTCCAAATATATCTGTGGAATCTTTATCCCACATCAGACTCTAGTGACATTTGGAAAATATTAAAATTCCATACCCCATTTACATTTTTCAGAATAAAATGTTTATATATTGATGCAAACTGCAAACTGAAATTAGAGTAAGAAGGAACATAAGAGGAATAACTTAGAATATCAAAGTATAATCACATAAAATGTATAACCAAATGCAGAAGAAAAGGAAACCCATGGATGGCCAGTTTTGCACACAGTGGGCCACTGTTAAACCTTGAAGAACTGCTGGGTTTCCTGCCTCCTTTCTTCTTCACATAAATATGATTCTTTGGATGGATTTTTGCTTTCACAGTGCTGAGGAATCAAACCGGGGCCTTTCCCATGCTAGCAAAATCATCTACCACTGAGCCATACCCCCACCCCAAATTAATTTCCATACAATAGCCTTTTATTATTTTTAGTAGCATTTTTCAAGTACATATTCACAGGGACATTATTTGTGTATATATTCACAGGGCTATCTGTATGTATATGTGTAAATATATATATATATATATGTATACACACACACACACACAGACAGGGGTGGGAGTCAATCAATTCTCATGAGTCATTTTATCTTCCTGCCATGTGGGTTCTGCAGATAAAATCAGGGCGTTGGGCTTGGCAGCAGACTCCTTTACCCACTGAGCCATATTACTAGCCCATCACGTTGTTACCTTCAAGTTGCAGATCATTCCTTGAGAGAAGAATCAAGTAATTCACCAGGAAACAAGACCAGTCAAGATGTAGCTTATAGAACTGCTGCAAAGAGTCCTAGGGAGTCCGAGGGCCTGAGAGAATAGGCTCACAGGACTACTGATGTAACCCAAATAACGTATTTCCACTACGTTGGTTCCGCAGAGAAAGAATACCCCATTGGCACTTGCTGTTATTTGAGAAAGATTCTCTGTTACCCAAAATTACTTTAAAGTTTCCCCCTCGTTCCACCATCCACCCCACCAATCCCTTCAGGGTTGTTCATATGTTCTAGAACACTACTCTGTTGCTCATGTCTGTCCTATCATAGGCTTTGGAGAATTTCTCCACTGAAATGACCACACCTAGAATTACTTCTGTGAGTAACCTGTGCCATAGCTCTTAAAGAAGATACACATTTATGGTGATGTCAGAGCCGAGTAAATGCTCCCTAAGCAGTGGACACTGTCAGGTAACTTGGCAGGAATTTTCAAGCCAAGCTCCAGTCACCAGATCTCCAACAACACAATTGGACAGGGATTATTGTTCTGTTCTACAGACAAAGAGACTGAAATTAAATGTTACTGAGAAACTTGCAGTAAAAATCCTTTAGACATCAATTCTAAGATTATCTTAAGGGCGATCAAAAGCCAGTTTAAAGATCTTGGGAAGGAGGTGCTAGGGATCAAACGCAGGGCCTTGTATATGCTGAGCTAATACTTTAGTCCTATGCTATAGCCCTACCATAAATATCTATCTCATAATTTATTAAACCCAAATTATTATAAACTGCTTTTCACAAATGAGAACAAACTAAGCCCTGAAGATTCATCCATTATCAACTAGAGTCCAGGGAGGAGGCAACTGTGATGACAGTTTTGGTGTTAACCTGATTCTAATCCCCCAGCAAATAACTCAAACATGAATGTAGATATTTCTGGAAAGGTATTTTCTGGTTGTGATTGGAATCCATAATCAATAGACCTTAAGAATAAATTTTCCTCGAGAGTCTTCACAATCCTGCTCAGTTAACAGGTCTGAAGAATAAGGCCATGGTTTCTATGAGAAGGAAGAAAATCCACCTGAGGGTAGCAGCATGGTCTCAGACCTGGGAAAGCCGGTCTCCCCCTCCCTGAATGGAGCATTAGCCTCTTCTCCCAGGGGAGTGGCCAGGCTGCCCCTCCTCCTCCATGAGACTTACATCCATCTCCCTCAAAGGCCAGCAAGCCTGACTCCATCATAAACCTATTCCATGGCTTCCAGATTTTCCCAGTGAGCCTCCATACCATGGGAGACAATTCCTTGATGAAGATACCCTAATATTTATCTCCTTCTAGTCCCATTTCTTCAGTTATGCCTTAATCTCCATGTTAAGAGACATAGAGCAGCTCTGAGTTACTATTATCAGGGCAGCCATCTCTCACTCAGGTTATTGGATCATGGCTTTGTCCGGGCCTCAGAACTCAACTTAGCAGCTTCAAACATATTCCCCATGAATCCATAAAGATGTCTAGTTAGGATTTCTATTGTAGTAACAAAACACCATGACAGTAAAGCAAGTTGGGGAGGAAAGGGTTTATTCACGTTATACTTCCACATTGCTAGTCACCACTAAAGGAAGTCAGAACAGGAACTCAAACAGGGCAGGATCCTGGAGGCAGGAGCTGATGCAAATACCATGGAGAAGTGCCACTTACTGGCTTGCTGAGCCTGCTTTCTTATAGAACCCAGGGCCACCAGCCCAGGGATGACATCACACACCATAATCTGGGACCTACCCCATTGGTCACTAATTGAGAAAATGCCTTACAGCTGGATATCATAGAGGCATTGCTTCAACTTGACACATAAAACCAGCCAGTACAAAAATATGCTGTATTTACATGGCTCTGCTTTTTTTCTTTTCCAGACACTGATAATGACACTGTCCCAGCAAAGGACCAACATCTTAAATATCACTCTTTCATTCAATAGGTACAATTTATCAAGAGGTCAGATTTCTTCCTGATGAAGAATTCTCTGCGCACAAGAGAAGTCTAAAGATAGAATGGGCACATCCAAGAGATCGAGGGCTCTCTGTCTGTCATGACAGGCGAGCTCAAGTTCAAGTCTCCTGACAGGGAAGTTAGAATTCAGTTGGATGTGAACTTAAGTTGACAAAACCTAAACTCCCTTATTCCAAAACCATGTCCCTTGGCAATTTGCATCATTTTCATCATATTCTAAGTTGTTGATAAGATTGTCCTCAAATGACTGAATATTTTCACACTTGGACCTTTTGCGAAATCATAAATAAGCCAACAAACTGTTTCCTTTTTTGTAAAAGCCTTCCACCAGGATACATAAGATGTATAAAGTACATAATACATGTCAGTTAAACCAAAGTCAGTTTTCAATTATCTATATTGAAATCTGTAACCAATGGAAAGCAGGAAAGGGCCAGCATATTTTGTTTGTTTGTTTTTCTTTGAGACAAGGGCTTACTATGCAGCCCTGGATGACCTGGAACTTGTTATGCAGACCAGGGGTGGCCCTCAACCTCACCAAAACAGCCTGCCTCTGCCTCCTGAATACTGTTACTGAATACTTTTAGTTACCCATCATGTGTCACCAGGCCAGCATATTTTATCAACAGCTTCAAATTCTGTGACCGGCATTCTTTGTGAGGAGGGTAATCATGACTTCAAATGAGTCTACTCCTTAAATAAAATTCTGACCCCTCTCCCTTTAAATAAAAATCTCTACATTAAATTTATTATGTTCTTAATTAAATGGAGTCAACAAGAATTAGCATAAAATTTTCTATTTAATTTTCCCCTGGACTCTCTAAAGTTCAAGCCATTCAAGTGAGAATCTGAGTTAGAATAAGGCAATGTTACTGCACGCAAATGCTCTCATGGTACCTGAACCAGTGCTGCAATAGCCTGTGTCTTTGTTAACAGCTTTGTTTTGCTCCATAGAGGAAGCTCACACAAAACCTGTCCAAAGCAGAGGGATCAGCGTCCTGTTGATCCTGAAATTGCCCAGGGGCACTGCCAGTCAGGCTATTTTGTGGGCAGCCAATATTTATTTTTTTTTCAATAATTTATTTTATTTTTGCTGTGTGTATTTGTGTGTGTGTGTGTGTGTGTGTGTGTGTGTGTGTGTGTGTAGTATATGCAGGTGCCTGTAGAGAGGCCCTAAAAGGGCTTCACATCCCTTGGAGCTGGAGTTATAGGCATTTTCAGCCAGCACACATCTGTGCTGGGAACCAAACTCCTGTCCTCACAATTGAGCAGCAAGCACTTGTAACTGCGGAACCATTGCTTCAGCCTCAGACAGCCAGTATTTAGACAATTTGAGTTCAAAGGCCATTTAGTGAAAGGACAATGGCCTTTGTGAGGAATTCCCAGGAATTTTAGGATGCTAGGGATGAGGCCTAAGCCACATGTCTCCTTCTCGTAAGCTGTGGATCATGGCTTAGCAAAGAGGAAAGGGGTTGTTTTTAGTTGTGGTTTTAGTTCAAATAAGAATTTTCTTTTAACATTCTTTTTATTTATTCTTTGTGTCTTTCACATCATGCATCTCAATCCCATTCATTTCCTGTCCCTTTGTTTCTAGATTCTGCTCTTGCAACTCCCTTACCCCCCAAAAAAAGTAAAATAAAATAAAATTTAAAAGAAAAGGAAAATCTCATCTGTAGTGTGACATAGTCAGTCATGCAGTATATAAACCCTTTTATATATCCATGAAAAATTTTCAGATTTCTTTAATGGAGCAGACCTGAGAAATGTTTGTACTAAAGCAGGTAGGTATGTTTGCCATTCGTGCAGATCATGAGTTGGTAGTTCAGGGAAACTTCATGAAAACAGCCAGATGCTAAGAAGCTGGAGTCCAATCTGGACTACAGACAGTGATTTACTGTCAGGTTTTGGATTGCTGCATGACAGATATTGGCTTAATGTAAAAATAAAGTTAAGGAAAACAATGATCTCATTAAAAGTAAATAAACATATATATGAGCAATAAAAAAGGAAAAGAGAATGGATGAAACAGTTCAAATAAAAAGTTAAAATGTCATGTGTTCAACACAGGGCATGCCACACTCAGGACTGAGTGCTGGATTAAAGAGCAGCAGCCTTGATTTCTGAGTCCAGGTTCATGTGACATCATAGGTAGATTACCTAGCTTCTCTGGTTTAAATGTCTCAACATCAGCTACTACTTATCCAAAATTTCCTTTTCTGAAAACATTTTTTGCACTATTACTATTATTACCTTCCTTTAAGAAGTAGTAATAGTTAATCCATTTCATAGATGAGGAGGTCAAGGCACAGAGAGCAGTCTGCCTTCAGCAGTGTCACTGAGCAAGAGGAAGTAACCGTCCAACTCATAGTCATAATCACTACGTCTTTGAGCTAAAACTCCACAGTGAGTTAGATTTCCCCTCAATGCCCTGCAGCTCCTGTGTGGGGCAGTCTGTGAAAGACTAGGCTCAGAAAGAATGTCTGCTTAAAGAAATAGCTTTGAATATGTGGATTAAATGTCATCTCTATGTTCCCTGGGCACATATGGCAATAAGTCATGAGAAGACAAGGCATGAATGCCCTGACTTTGGCATTAACGATGCTTTCTGGGATCAAGAATACAAGCCATCTTTAGCTTGCATTATTTTGCTTGGTTGCTTTATCTTAGAGATCAAGAGTATGATTGATCCCCTTCATGTGACTCTAAAGCTGCATCACGGTGAGCATTTAGAAAATGTAGTGTTTAGCGCTGGATAGAGACCTTGACCCATATTCCCAAATATTGTTTATAAATGTTCTTTTACATTTAAAGGGGGATATGATATAGATATGATCAATTTGCATTGGTATGGATCTTGGTTTATTGATACAAATTTAAGGTCAATTTTGTTATATGTGTATTTCTGCTCTTGATTAAGGTATTGTGTTTGTATAGCTCATTTAAAAATGTAGTGTATGATTAAGAAATATAGGTTAATAGACAATCATCTATAATAGTCAAGATTGTAGTCATGTTAGTTAGGTTTTCTAGATATATAGAGATATATTTCAGTTAGTTAGGTATTCTTCAAATCTTTCAGAGACCTACAGAATATGGCATTTAAATGTTTTAAAAATTTAGGACTTTTCATGACAATTGCTCCTGGCAGCACTAATCTACTTCAAGAGAAAAATGGGCATCAAAGAGTCTCCTTATGGAGTTGGTTAGCCATTTGAGCAAGAAACTGCTCTTGCCTGGACATGTAGGACCCACAGAGAAATGATTGCTGACCATGCCTAAAGGTGAGATGATCCTTTGGGGTTCCTGCTTCATGAAAGAGTCTGCAAGACATTCTGCAGGATACAGAAGAAAGTGACTGAACTGTCTTTGAAATTTCCTGCTTCATGGAAAAGTCTGCTGGATACTATGGGCTTGTAGGCTGAAGATAGATGCCCCAACAGTACAGAAAAACTTTGGGTGACTGTCCAGACAGTGAGATGTCTCTGTCAGTTCTAGAGTGTTGGAAGTTGCTTACAATTTGCTTCCTGTTTACTTAGGTAATATTATACCCTTCTGGAGTCTTTGATGGAATTGAAGAATAGAGAGATAGTTATAGTTATAGTTTTTCTTAGTTATGATAAAAGATAAAGTAGATATAGATATTGTAACTGTAATTCTTGCTAGAATTTTACTATGTTAAAACCTTCATGTTTGTTTAAGCAGAAAAGGGGATATGGTGTAGGAGCTCCTTCTTTCTGTGTGTTGCTTGTATTGGTTAATGAATAAAGAAACTGCCTTGACCTGATAGAGTAGAACTTAGGTAGGCAGAGAAGACAGAACTGAATTCTGGGATGAAGAAAGCAGAGTCAGAGGGATGCCATGGATCCACGGCCGGAGGTAGACGTGCTGAAACTTTTCTGGTAGTCCATGACCTCGTGGTGATATACAGATTGATAGAAATGGGTTAAATAATGATGTAGGAGTTAGCCAATAAGAAGCTAAAGCTAATGGGCCAAGCAGTGTTTTAATTAATACAGTTTCTGTGTGGATATTTGGGGCTAAGCTAGCCGGGTAACCAGGACAAACAAGCAGCCTCCTTGCAACATTTGAGATCATCCTTCCTGGTATATGAATAACTGTTCTGCCTTGTATAGCCATGCAGGATACCTTCCTGTTAGGTATGGAGAAGCTGGGGTGGGGCTCAGGCTGACTGTTGGAGGTTTGCTGCATGCTTGCATGCAGGACTTGTTCCTGTCAGTGACTTCAGGTTTTCACTAGGAGTTTTGGTGGATAGCCCCTATGAATAAGAAGGGACTGCTGTAGTACAGTAATCCTTAGAGGACCCAGCTCCCTGACATTCATGAACCCATCTCATCTCACACCCGCCTTTCTCTACTTTCCCTTTACATCTTGCTGCGCTTCTGGGAGCATGAGGCAAGCATGCACATGCAGGAGGAGAAAGAGACCCATGATACAGCTACACAACAGCTGGGCCATATGTAAAAGAAGAACCCTGACCCACAGAGTGCCACTTCCTGCTCAGGAAGAAGCTGACCCCTCAGCTCCAATAAACAAGCCAGGAAGGCAGCCTGCTGTAAATCAGACCTGTGGGAAGCCTGGACTGCTATCTCTAGTGAGAGTCCAGGTCAGAAGCAGTAACTTCTGAAGCAATCATCTCCTTGGTCAGGCCTTAATTAAAAGATGACAGCTTCTCCATTTTTCTCCTTCTAACTTAAAACTAACTGGGAAATGTGGGGTACATCTCTAAACAATACAGGGATCCTCTCTTGAGGGGACATTCTCTAGCTTTCTAGGTCAGCAACCTCCAGAAAGCAACCCTTGAGCCTTCTCTTTCTGCTGGAGAGCTTTGCACCCCCTTGACTGCCTTTGACTCTGCTCCACAGGACAAGTGATAGTGGCTGGTCTCCTTGCAGTGATCTCTGAATAAACTGCATTGCTTGTTCTCATTTGGCTAGTCTTCATTTATTTTATGTATGCACAAATATATGTCATTAATATACAGAGTATATATACATATGTATACACACATATATGTCTTCACTCATATCTAATGCATATTTAATGTAACTAGTAACTCACTTTCTTTCATTCTTTTCTTTAAATATATTCCTTGTAAGTTTTATTTCAAGATTAGTTTTAACATTCGCACAGAAAACTATAGAATTTTTTAACATGTCCCCAAATAATTGCCTATTTAAAATCTATCCATTCTTTAAGAACTTAAAAACACTTCACATGCTTCTAGTGATGAGCAC
Organism: Ondatra zibethicus; assembly: GCA_004026605.1. NCBI lineage: Eukaryota > Metazoa > Chordata > Mammalia > Rodentia > Cricetidae > Ondatra > Ondatra zibethicus. The sequence goes on from PVIU01000698.1 coordinate 191,998, forward strand.
TGTGTAGTTGACAAATGCTGAGTTGAGAGTGAAAAAAATTGCATTTTAAGCCAGCTCTTCCATCCTCTGTGTCCCAGGCAAATGATCTAATCTCTCTGAACCTAGCAGTATCCTATCTGGAAAGATGAAGGCAAATCCGTACCCATGCAGTTATGGCAAAGGTGTAATTCAGGGACTGATACTGACGGAAGCACCTGTCACAGATGGATGATCAACATGTACATATATATGTTCGTATAATCTCTGTGTATATGTCACATGTTGTTTCTGTGTGGAACAGTACAGGTGTGTATGTGCCAGAGTTCAGGTGTGGAAATCAAAGGACAAGCTTGGGTGCTGGTCTTCACCACCCACCATGTTTGAGGCAAGGTCTCTTGTTCATTGCTGCAAATGCCAAGTTAGCCAGTCCAAGACCTTCCAGGGATTCTCCTGTCGCCCCTCCATGTCACCAAAGGAGTGCCTTCTACCCTTCTGACTTTACATTAGTTCGATAAATCATAGCTCAGGACTTAAAGGTTGGGCTTCAAGAAACCAAGAGCTTTCTTTTCTGAATCATCCCCCAAGCCTTATGTTTCTTTATAAATGAATGCAAAATAATAGCAAGCAATGAGAATGGAGTGCAAAAGCACTAGGCTTAGTGGGTTCATATTCAAATGAGAGTGCAGATTCTACAACTGGTTGGCTCTGCAATAGCTGGAAAATGTTCATCTGTATTAACTTCAATAATTCACCGAATCTCAGGCTGCCAAGAAGGAGGAAGGCTTCAAGCGGGAGGGAACAGCAGTCTCTGGCCATGCACAACCTCACAAACCCATTGTCCTTCACCTGTGTTCAATGGCTGGTGAGCCTTAAAGCTGAGAAAGTGAGTCAGCCAATGACAAAGGAGTTCAAAATCTATTCTCACACATTTTCCAGAAGAGACTGGGTCTCTTTCAAAAGCTCTAAATAGACACTACCACCAAGAAATCTGGAATGTGGAAATTGCAAATGCATGTTCGTTGTGTGCGCAGAATTAGTTTTTAACCATGTGCACACTAACCACTGGCGTGAGTCAGGGTGCTTTAGAAAATGGCATACTTAAGGTCGCTCAATGTTAAGTTGCTTCATAAAAAACTACACAGATTAATCAATCGTTGAAATGCATTTGAAAGATGAGTCAGGGGCCAGCTTCCTCTCACAGTAAGGTCCTTAGAAGTAGAACTGGTAAGTTTGAAAGGTGCTGGGAAATGTATAGACCCTTTCTTATCAACCCATGGAGACTGGAAATTTCCAGAACAGCTGGAGGCAGCTAGGAAGCACCGAGCAGAGAGTCCATTCTATAGAACAAGATGATGAGAGTGACACAAGTCTCTGGAGGCTACGCACAGAGCTGGGCACCATCCACATCCCTGCTCTAAGAAATGGGATGGCCAAGCAGAGATGACAGTTAAAATGTTGCTCAGAACCCTTCCCAAGGCATGCCTTCCCTGAACTTCCTTGCTCTGCTCTCTTGGAGTGTTCTTTAAACAAATAGGTGACATTTTACCTTTAAGGAGAAGTAAATGCCTTATGCCTAGTCTGAAAAAAAATTTGTCCTCTGAATAAGCAGCATCTATTTGCTTCCATTTACCTCCAGTTAATTTTTAGATGGCATCTTGTAATTCCTGACATGGCTGCAGCCTTCTCATTCCAACATTCGGATGTGCCCCTTTGCTATTGACTCTGTGTTGTTAACGTGGAGGCAGGACAGAGCTCAAAGGTGGACACATAATAACAGGGGGAAACATGGTAACACTTCCTGCATGTCAGAGTGGAAAGGTACTTTGATTATTATCCAGCTCAAGTCTTACAGACCACCAAATAGAAGCTCAAAAGGCTCGTCTTCCAATTCATAGTCCAATGTGTGTGTTCTTGCTGTACACGTGAAAGCTGAGCAAAGCCAAGCCCTGAGAAATCAATATGCTTTCGAAAAATGCATTGTTCCTTAAGTCTGGACATAAGAATGAGCACACTCATTTACCGACATAAGGAAGTGGGTGTGATTGTCTTTCAGAATAAGCCAGCCCCATTGAATGAGAATTTAGCCGAAGGTGCCATGAGACTCAAGAAAGAGGTGGACAGGTGCTGGATTTCACAGGATGGATTTGCTGACATTGACACAGTGGACATCCACTGTTTGGATCAAAGGGCTTCTCATATAATGGTTGGAGAAAGAAAAGTGACCTCATCCACACCAGAACACATCTGGTTTAGCTCAAACTGCTACCCAAAACACTGGACACATTAGTGCCAGACATCATCTATAACACCATGCACACTACACCAGTGGGTTTGTGCAGGGTTTTTTTTTTCCCAGAAAATTGTGCAAGGAAAAGAGACCAAGCTGACTGGAGTGTCACCATAGCAGTTGGAATCAAGGTAATCGGGGTCATAGTAAACTATCTAAATAAGGTAACATGGCAGGAGGGAAAAGGAACATGGTATCAGGCAGGAAGTGCATCATAAAATCTGGGCGCTGAGACAGCACAAAACCTGCAAGCAGCAAGTGACCCATCAAATGTGAAAGCTGACCTCAAAGTCTTTAAAGCCAGCTTTCCCAGAAGCCTTGCATTTTAGGACACAAGGGGAAAGAGACAACCATAGAGTATGTATACATGACAGACAGATGCAGATATAAGCAGTAGTAAACTATTGGGTGAAACAGAAACTACAGTTAGGGTCTTGTTTTTCAGGCACAGTCTCCTGTAGCCCAGGTTGACCTGAAACTCACTATACAACCAAGGATGACCTTGATTCCTAATCTGCCTCTCAGGTGCTTAGACCACAAATGCTCACCATTGAATCCAGAGCAAACACCAAACATTTCTGTCCTCAAAAATTCAGAAAATGACAAAAATAGGCCACGTTTTTGGCTATAAGTTAATTACAGCAATTGTTAATGATTACATTTAGTTCTTAACTTTCATTCATTATCAATGCTCCAATAACTCATATCAAGTGTCTAGTGTTTTAATAATGCTATAATTTTTAGCTGACTACAGGAAGAAATCATTTGCTTTCATCAGGCTTCATGGGTTACCTGTAGCATCCTGCTAGGGCAGGAAATAGCATATCAGCTACATCTTTGGATCCCTCATTAGAACCAAAGCTAAGTATCAGAGGATGATGTAAGAACTACTTGTTAAATGCTAACCTGCTAACTGAGGGTGAGCCATGATCTAACCAAACAAGAAAGGGGAGGAAAAGAGGTCTCCAAAATGAATCTCCCCAGAACTTTTTGCCCTGGCGGTTTGCATGCAAAGAATTAAACCCCAGCATCAAATCAAAGCCACATTTGAAAATCAAATGAGATCTGATTTTTATTGGAAGGACTTGGATCTATAGCTCTAAGACTGTGTGAAATATGACCTGTGTTATCATCAGCCAGAGCCTGAGAATATGGGGGAAATCCCACAATTAGACAAAGCAGGCTGAACACTGCCTCCCAGAAAAATGAAGCGCCTTAGACCATTTCCAATTTCAAAGCAAACATCATCATTCAGGTTAAAAACAAAAGCACAAGCCCTCCAGCTTTCATTGCTCACACTGTGTATTAAGCTTGTCATATTAACAGACGTTTCATAAGTTCAGTCTTTATACATTCTATTATTTGTTGAATACCTGCACTATTTAAGGGTAATAAATATTTACTAGTGAAGAAATGACTGGGGTAACAGATACGAACGTCAATCGGGGGAAAATCACACTTAAAACTTAATATTTTCTCCTTGAATGGCAACTGGGAAGAAATCAGCAAGACAGAGAGGGGGTAGGGGAAAGAGAACAATTCAGCTAGAGAGCAGGAGGGGGAGGAGGGGAATTAACAAATCTTTGGAAAATAAAGCTGCATAATCTGCTATATTTCAGGCTCCCTTTATCCTCCAAATCCTCCATCTTTGTTTAAGCTATGAACAGACTATAAAAACCAGCTCATTGGCTTCCCCGTATTGTTCACCTCCCTGCACAAATCAAAGCTCTGACTGAAAAGCTGATGATGAAAAAGATGAGGAAGAAGAAACCCCCCCATCCCCAAACACATGAGCAACCTGCTGGGCTTAAAAAATGGTAATTGTTGCTAATCCTCTCCCTTCTCTTTGGGAAGTAGATTGTCTTTCTAAAGAGCACACACTGGCCCCTGCACGTGTTTTGATTGGGGATTTTCTGCCACACAAAGTGTTTCCTTAACACTGTGGGAGTGGACAGCAGTGGTGCAACCCTTTCATATAAGGCCATAGCTAAGACCACCTTACGCTGCTCTCATGGATGCTTCTGCTGAATTCAGTCTGGTCTCAGGACCATCAAGGAACTTCAGGGTCTGTTCCATCTCTGGCCTTTTGGCCCCAGCTTTTCTTCCAATGGCTGGCACAGTAGGGAGATTCTGAGATACCCAACTTGTATGCCTTTCATAATTCAGGAGCTTTGTAAGCCTTCAGCTCAAATCTGAGGGCCCCCATTTTATGGCCACTGCTGCAAGAATCTCTCTGCTCTATGGTAGATATCATTGTTACCAGCAGATATCCCCTAATCTACATCATCTACTGGAACAGATCATTGTCAATCTTTGAATCCTTCCATCCAAGTCCAGTGAAATAAGCATGGCTAGACTTGTAATACTTAACATCTTACAGGTTTTTTTATTTTTATATCTTCATGGTAGTGTTGTCAGAGGCCGCTCGTTTGTTCCCAGCCTCTCAGACCCGACATAATCACACAGAAACCATATTATTTGCAATAATGTTTGGCCAATTGCTTAAACATACTTTCTAGCTAGTTCTTATATCCTAAACCAACCCATCTCCATTAATCTGTGTATCACCGTGAGGTCATGGCCTACAGGCAAAGTTTTTGCAGGCTCCAGCAGAGGTATCTGTCTCCTGTGGCAGCTACATGGCTTCTCTCCTGACTCTGCCTACTCTTTCTCTTCACATCTCTGTTTGGCTTTCCCGCCTGGCTTTACTCTGTTAAGCCATTGGCTGAAAGCTGCTTTATTCATTAACCAATAAAAGCAACACATATACAGAAGGACTTCCCACACCATAGTAGTAAAAATAACATACAAAAAACTTTGCATACATTTTCTCATCTATGTGTCTCCTCAGATCTCTAGGTGGTCACTAGCATCACAGTCTCTTACAGCTGAGAAATGTGGATTCTAGAGGAGAAGTCAATTGCATACTGAGGGTGGAGTCAAGGTTTAAACTCACAGGTGACTTCAGAGACTATTCACTTTCATCTTCCATAGCTGCTCACCACAATGGGCAGAGAAATCTGGACCAGTTTGTGGGGAGCCTCCTATTGTTCTCATGCCTGACATCCAGTGCCAAGCTCCTATGACCTCGCTGTGAGGTATTCTGTCACCCTGCTCTCTGAAATCTCTAGTTGCTTATGAGCCCCAACGACTGCCAAGACCCTTGCTCCACAGAGTTCAAGTGGCTTTTTTAAGGCCATATAGTATCAAAAGCAGCCCTGGCTTCAGGCTTCAGCCTGGACATTTTTTCTTCACGGGATGTAGAAGGACTTGGAATTTGCAAGGGGGAAGATAAAAGGGAGAAGAGAACAATACATGAGTAACTGATCTGAGGTCATCAAAGAAGTTTGACAGGGATGGAGGAGAGGGAGGAGGAGGAAGAGAGGGAGAAGAAGTGAGAAGTGAATGCAGCCTGGACACCTGCACACACAGGTGCAACCGGGAGGCATGTACCAGAACTAGAACGGGAAGGGTTGAAAATAATGAGGCAGAGTGGATTGTAGTGCAGAGGAATGAATTAGAATAGAAAAGCACAGATTAGTACGGAAAGAAATTGGGATGGTGTAGGCTTAAAAAGGAAGAAGCAGAATGGGGTGGAGTGAAGAGGAACCAAGTAAGGTGGAGTGGGAAGAATGGGATGGGCGGGGTGGAGTGGAGCGGAAGGAAGAACAGTGCAGTAGAATGGGTTGACATGAAAACTGTCCATTTCCCACTTGTCATAGACTGTCCTGTTAGAACTTATATCCTATTTCAATTCATGCTGCTCATTAGGAGTTAGGTTGTGGGTCCCATCCCATATGTTAAAGCTCTAAGGTACCAAGTGATATTGGAGAAGGTGAGACCTCTTTGATGGGAATCATAAAAGACACCAGATCACCCTCCCCTACTTTCCTCTGTGTTGCTCCCACTGCCCGCACATGCATAAGAAGGTCATGTAAGCACCCAGAGATGGTAGCCTCCTCCAAGCCAGGAAGAGGGTCCTCCTCCTGAATCAAACTAGCCAGAAGCTTGATCTGAAACGTTTAGATAAATGTCTGTCATTTAATGCACCCATCTGTGGTACTCTTGTGCCTTCCTCAAAGGTCTGACCTCTTTTCAACCTGCTTCAGCTTCCAAATCTCTTGGTTCTGCCTAAACTATCTGCAGCCTACACCATGAGAGATGGGTTTGCCCAACAGTGTCGTCCTGATGCCGTTCAAAGGCAATGTTTCAGGAAAGCCACACACTATAAGTCCAAAATACCTGGAGCATATATCCAAATCCCTTCTCAAAACCCACCCAGCTGGTCTTGAAAAGCTGTGGGAGAATTCTAAGAACTTCTCAACAGGAATTCAGGGTTCCTGCTATGAAAAATAGGTCCATGCCTTCCATGCTGGTTTGTGTAAAGAATTTCACCCATCAATCTCCATCACTTAGATGCCAGTCTAATTATGGATTTGAACTGGCTGCATATAGAGAAAACCATTCTGTATCTGTACTGACTGTTGTTTCAAGACTCCAGCCTTGTGGTTTCAGCCCCACCCTTGCCTCTTTCATAGGTTTTGGGGTTGGTGGGAGCTCTCTTGTACAAATGCAAATACAATTATGCGTTATGCATCTTGGTACACCCTAAAATGGTAAAGGACAATGCTATTGCACTCACAGTAACAATGCCTTCCCTGGTGTCCCTTGCAGAGCTCCAAATGTTTCTTCATTAGTGTGGATTTGATCACAATGCTCTTTGCCACTATAGCTTCTATTCCTGAGCACAAGGAAGCTGTGAATTCTATACACTGTGTGATTATTAACCTACAGTCAGCAAATCACGGCCACCCAGTACACTGTTTTAAACTAATTTAATCCCTCATTAATAACCTTAATTATTATGCACTGATAGAATGGGACTTCATCATACAGATAGCTTGAAATTGGCCTGGCAAACTCGTTACCATCCATGGCTATGGTTCCATAGAGAAGTCAAACTGGAAACGGCCAAAGACAAAAATGTTTTATTTTAATGGGAGAAAGCTGAGAGCCTCAATTGATTTCTCATCCATACATTCACCCGAAGCATCAGCTGGTAGGGCCCAAGGTGGGGGACACTTTATGGGATGCTCTCTTCTCCGAGATGGCCTTTGGCCACAAAGCCAAACCAATATAAGTTAGAAAACCAAATTATGCAAATAAACTCACTTTGTACCTGGATACTGCTTCTCTGCATCAGCAGAAGTTTAAGGACAGGAAGAGAGGTTGGCGCAGGATGCTGCTGCACAGTTCACCTACTCAGAGATCACTTTCTCAAACTGCTCTGAAGGACAGGCCCTGATTGGAACTAATTTTGTGAAACTGTTAAAGGAATGAAACTATGAACCAAACAACATCTGACTCCAGCGCCCTTTTAAACTGAGCAGAGTTCAGATGAAAATTTACAGCTCATAAAGGAGGAAGGGACAAATCAGATGACGCTTCCTGGGCCCTCGGATGCAGTACATTTTCCTGCTTCTGACAGGACTGCAAGGAAGAAATAACTGACATCTAACCTGGTCATTCACAATGATAAGGTAAACAGGAAGGAGATCAAAGTTAGCACACACTGTGCATGGTGGCGCACACTTTTAATCCCAGTGCTCAAGAGGCACAGGCAGGTAGATCTCTGAGAGGTAGAAGTCAGCCTGGTTTACATAGTAAGTTCCAGGACAGCCAGAGTCTTTCAAGACTCTGTTTTGAAAGAAAAAAAAAAGGAAAAAAAGAAAAGGAAAAGCGTTAGCACATTAACACACAAGGAAGATATGATAAATTTCACCCCTAGAATGAATTTGAACAGACCGCCAACCATTAGGAACTTTTTTTTTTTAAACAAAAGACTGTTTAAGTTTCAAATAGTACTTAGACTGGAATAGTATACTTAGAAGCTAGAATAATAGTCTTGGCATCTGATTTTCATGTAAGTCTGGAAGTTTTTACTTTATTTACTTCAGTTTTTTTATACTATTCTTGAATTTTTATTTGTGTGTGTGATAGAGAGGGGGTGCTTCCAGAAGTCAGGAGAGGAGATTAGATCCCCTGGAGCAGGAATTAGAAGAAACATGAGCTGTCTGGCATTGGTGCTAGGAACTGAACGCAGGTGCCCTGCAAGAGCAACAAGTGCTCCTGACATCTGAGATGTTGTTTTTGGCTCCTGAAAGTTCAGTGGGTGCCAATCGGGAACCCACGAAGCAGCCTAGACTTTGGGAATCAAGAAGTGGGCACAACAAGCAAATAACTGGGTTAAGCAAGAAGTTTTTAACAACTTGGAGTCTACTCCATCTGCCTCAAAGGGAAGTACTGAGAGACACCATGAAGAACAAGGGCACTGAATGCAGATTTGTCTGACAGCAAAGAATTCAGGCTCAGTCGTTTGTGCGACACATTCATCCAATCAGCTCTGCTGTAATTTGGCGGACATGTGGAAAGCCTGTCTTCTATAAGAGGCAGGATGCTGTCTCTCCCACTGTACACAAACCACCCTAGCCATCAAGGCAATAATTAACTTCATCTTGATGTTCCTAATTACCATGTTTACATCTCATACTATCACCGCATATTGGCTTAATTTGTAAAAATATTGTTATTAGTAGTAACAGATATAATGGATAAAAATCTCAGAGTTTGGGAGAGATGAAGCTGCGGGAAGATGGCACAATCTTTTAGAGGCAGCCTGGCCCAGGAAAAAGAAAATGGGCTTTGGATTGAGTAGGAAAACAAAAATCACAGCTCAGATCTGACTTGGTATCAGTTTTCTTATCCGGTGAAGGAGAAGAATTGCTGGCCCAGATTAAGTGAGAAGCATTAGCTAGCACTTAGCATAGTTTGTGGCACCTGTCAGGTTCTGCTTCAGCGGTGACTGTTACAACACTAAGGACATCTGATAAAAGTGGCTAGTTAAGACAAAGCTTAAGAGCCAAGTGTTTGGGAAATCCATACACAAAGGTGATTCAGTTCAAGAAACATCTATTCATTCTTGATGATTAAGTAAATGAGCAAATGAGAGAATGGATGAATGTGGTTAACGGAACATGCCAACATTGTTAATCACTAAAAATCTCACAAACTCAATCTCTCATCCCTGGAAGGGTGCCTGGCACTCAGAGTTGGTTGAGTTGAAAGAAATGGAACTTCATTAAACTTTACTCCAGTGGGCATGGGCGGGGGGGCGGTCAGTGTGTAAAATGCTCACCTGACAAGCAGGAGGACCAGAGTTTGGATTCCCCATCACACAAGTAAGTTCCAGGTAGGAAGAGTGGCCCAGCTGTCATGGGATAAGGGGCCAACCAGTCTAGCCAAAGCATTGTCCTCTAGGTTCAGTTAGAAGCCATCCCTCAATATCTAAGACGGACAGCTCCAAGGGGAAGTGGAGTTCTGGCTTCCACATGCATGTGTACACAAACCCATACACACAGGCATAACCAAACACATATAACACATATGTATGTGCGTGTGCACGCACACACACGCGTGCACACACACACCAGCACCTTAGCAAACTGTTAAATGGAGAATCACTTTTTCCTGTTTATTTTATCTCAACTCACCCTATTTAGAAACCTTTACACGACTGTGTACTGCACAACCCCTTCCCTCCCATCAGGGCTCCTCCTCCTCCTCTCCCCTCGCTCCCTCTGCCATCATGCACATCGATCGGGTGATATTTCCTGTTCAATCTTTCTCGCGAAGATGAGGAAGAGCTAGTCTCCCTCTTCTAAAGATCTGTGCTCTAACCTGAAAGGCTGAAACTCGGGTACTGAAGGACGGTGAGAGTCGGTGCGTATGTGATGAGGAGACACGGAAGAGGGATGCCTGTTCTCCCTGGGTCCTTTTTAATTTCACTTGCCACACTGCCCTCGGCCACTTTCCCAGGGTTACTGGACACGTGGCACATAGTGCTGAGGGACCGGGGCGAAGACAATCTCAAGCTTACTCCCGAAGTAAAGCAGCTCTTCATGTGCAGAATGAACTCTATTCCTCCTGTGGGGTTCTCGTGTGTGTGTGCGTGTGTGTGTGTGTGTGTGTGTGTGTGTGAGAGAGAGAGAGAGAGAGAGAGAGAGAGAGGGATCCAGTGTGTTCAGGTGTGTGCATGTATGTAGGTGCATATGCATTAGTGTGTACATAAGTGTAGAAACCAGAGGACAACCATGGGTGTCATATGCCAGGACCACCCACCTTGATTTTCTGAGACAGGGTCTCTCACTTACCTGAAGCACGCCACAGATCAAACTGGCTAGCCAGTGACCACTAAGAATCCTCCTGTCTCTAATTCCTCAGCACTGAGTTTACAAGCATGCCATATGCCTGACTTTTTAAAATAGGAGATCTGGGGATCAAACTTGTTTTTTTTTCTGACTGAATTATAGCCCCAGTCCTTGTCAACTCTTTTAAAAGAGCTGGACCCCTAGGTGGGTTCCAGGACCAGAGGGGAATCCTCTCTGTGCCTTGTGGGCAGGGAGTGGCTCATCTACCCCTTGCTTCTCATTCCCTGCTTCCTCCCCTTCTGACTACAACCTGCTTTGGGTAAGAAGGGTCCTCACTGCCCACTGGCTCCCTCTGCCTCCCTTAAAACATGCAAGAGCTTTGATCGCTGGAAATTACTTTTCTTAAGCCCTTATGGTATGCAGATGCGGCCTCTAAGATTAGAAGCTACCACTTAGCCTTTACGATTTAGACGGTCATTCTTAAATCAATAAAATTAATTTGGATTCTGCTAGACAAAATCCATACCGGTTTGTGTCAATTGTAAAGACACTTTTGATTTTCACAAAACCTATGCAGACTGTTAAGGCTGCCAGAGGTGTTCACAGAGGGAGTGGAAAGCCTGTTTCCTATGTATTAAGTGACAGAAGATGGAGAACATTTGGAAAATTAATGAACAACTGTTAGCAGCATTCAGCATAGAAGAAGTGAATATTTGAGTGGGTAAAATAACATTTGCGAGTCCATATTGAATAAATTCCCAGCTTAGATCGTTTACTTAGGCTTTATGCAAATCTTCTCAGTTCTGGTTGGCTGATACATCTAGGAATTTGGAGTCTTTTGATAAAGGGGGTAGTTTTGAATCCTGGGCCTAATTCTTTTACAATTTGGGAAAATCTCTATCATGTGAATTATCTGTCTCCTAACCTTTGTGACTAGAGTTCAGAAAAGACAATTGGGGTGGTGAGAGGGGATAGAGGAGAGAAAGGAAAGGGGGAGGGGAAGGGCAGATGGAGAGGAAGGGGTTGGAGATAAGAGAGGGAGGAGACCATCTTCTAACTGTCCTAAGTGGACTTGCTTTAACTAAGCAATCTAATACCTCCCCCAAATTATGTTTTTACAGACTCTCGATCCCCGTGATGACTGCAGAAAACTCCTTTGGCAGATCTAACTGCCCTGCATTTTCATGTTGCAGAGAAATTTTGAGGACATGGACAGAAAATACAAAGCCAGGAAAGAAAACAGGGCATGTTTTTTTTTAAAAAATTATGTAATTAATTAAGTTATTTTACATGCCAACTGCAGCCTCCCCTCCTGCCTTTTTTCCCACTTCGTCCCTCCACACCCCTTCTACCCCCTCCTCAACCCACCCCTTTCTCTATATTGTCTCAGACAGTGGCAGACCTCCTGGGCATCAGCAAAGCATGGCATATCAAACTGGCATAAGATCACACATCCCCCGTATTCGGGCTGGGCAAGACAATTCAGTATGAGGAATAGGTTTCCAAGAGCAAACCAGGCACCAGGGACAGCCCCTGCTTCCACTGCCAGGAGTCCCACAAGAAGACCGAGCTATAACATATATGCAGAGGGCCTAGGTCGGTCCCATGCAGGCTCCCTGGCTGTTGGTTCAGAGCCACGCTAACCATGGATGTGGTTTTTCCTCCTCTGTCCTTGAGTCCCCCTGGCTCCTACAATCCTCCTCATCAGGACTCCCTCTCAGTCTAATATTTGACCCTGGGTCTCCAAAACAGGCCATCTTTAACAGCTTTAAAACGTTGGATTTTTAAGGAATAATTGAGTTTTATATCTGAATTCAAACTTTCAGCTTTAAAATCTACAGTCAAAATGCATCGTGAAAGCATGCATTTATTTCTTGGGTTAATGAGGGAAGCTTAAATGTGCAGCAAAACAAAAAGAATTTTTAGTAACAGAGTCCCATTCGTGTGATTAATGGTAAGACAAAAATGAAGCTTGGCGCTGGAGATGGCAAGGAGTTCCCGGAGATTTTACCACGAGGCCTCAATAAATATGCCTTTAATAGCAACCCGCCATGGTCTCTTCCATTTTAAAGAGATCAGCCAGTTTTGATTCTCTACCTGACAGTTTCTAGCGTTCGTCTTCTGGTCGACAGCCAGCTGTTAAATGTGCCTTTCATCTCATAGCGTTTAGATATATTCCTGACTTTACACTGCCCTGAACATGCCACTTGCGAGCCCTGGAGGTTTGCTAGGTGTCTATCACAGTGAGTTCTCTGGTAACAGTTGCTTAGCTACATTGCAAATCTTTTGTTCTTTGCCATGGATCAATCCCACCAGGCCTCCACCGGTGTGAGCTGTTCTTTTGATTGTCCCTCTATACCCTCTGCTTTTCTCGCTGCTCAGCTTGGCACACTAGGCACTAACTCGGGAACGCTCCTCATAGGCTTGATGTTTTTTGTCCCATGCTAATGTGACACTTGTCTAATATATCTTGTGGACTTCTTGAACATAGCCACGCTGGTTGCTCGTTCCTGTTGGAGGACTGTCCACTGGATGACATTTTATTCATGAATATGAATATACATTTTCTTCTGTATGAAGTGACACAATTACTGGGTCCTGATGCCTCGCTATAATGTACACACATAGTTTTGCTGACAGGTTGACAGAATTTCAGCCCTAATGATTACTTGGAATATCTCCTTAATGTAATCCGTGTATTTTATTTATGATTTTAAAAAGGCTTATCCTTCTGATGATAAATATAACTTTCAGTAATGAGAGCAAAATGTGCAGTGCCACCCAGAATTCAATGGCCTGGAAAGATTGTCAGCCAGAATGTGGACGTAAGCCAAGCTTTGCCTCTCTGAAGCAATCAGGAACGTAATTTGGTAATTACAAGTGGTTATAATCAAGTTGGCCCGGCACTCCTTAGCTGGTAATCCATATATTTATACATAGAATTACAAGATTTTGACATCTCTAGAGATATTGAGCTTGCTGTTGTTCTAAGACCATCTCAGGTAGGAAAAGATCGTCCCGCCAGGGAGGGCCAGAGAACGAGCTCCTTGTGTGCATGCACCTACCTGGTTTTACGCCGGAATACCTGAGTTTGGCCTTGGAGACTCACATGGTGAAAAGAGAGCACTGAACCCAGCAAATTGTCATCTGATCTCCTCGTGTGTGTATGTGTATGTGTGTGTGTGTGTGTGTGTGTGTGTGTGTGTATAAACGTAATAAAAATATTTTAAAGCACTATAGACTTTTACCTTATTACTTCTATTTCTCCCAACTAGTTCTTTTTCATTTAATAGATGCATTCAGTACCAGCCAAAGGCTATCTATTGGTGATGAAGAGGCAAAACCCACCAAGACATCTCCAAAAACCTATGCAGCATGTAAAAATGCAACTAGGAACAGTGCAACACAGGTGAGGAGCACGGCATGCATGTTGCCAGCCACAGGCAGGCACGGACAAAAAGGAGGGCTTCTTGTAGAGGGAACGCGGAATCGAAGAGGACTGCGAAAGCTGAAGCTGAGTAAACAGAACACCGAGGCAGAGCTCCCATCCCATACCCCAGCCCTTCTATTCTCTCAGCCCGCACACGAGTGACCCCCTTTGTTTGGTGTCATCTCTAAGGCACATTGACTCTTGGACAAACATTCCCAACCTTGTACGTCTTCCTGATGTGCTCGGTCCTTCCCGCCATCCTCAACTCTCTCCTGCAGAGACTAGGCGCAGGCTCTCCCTGCTTCACACGTGGGCTAGCCCATGTGTTCTGCTCACAGCACTTGTCACAAGAACCCATGCAACTTCAGAGGCGGGGATGGCTTGACGGAGTCCAGGTGGACAATCCGTGGCTCAGCTCAGAGACCCGAAGTGGGCAATGACAGTCGTGTCCAAGGAGACAGCTGCCTGGGTGGGCAGTGGATGTTGAAATGAGCTGATCTGGGAGTGGTCCCTTCCTCTGGGTACCCTTTAGTAACTAATAATTAGTGCATTCATTTTGTCTCATTAGCCTTCAAGATTTTAAGATATGAAAGGCCTAGAACAAATAAGCAGACCACTTCTTAGACAACTTAACTGGAGACCGTTATCTACCTAATGTGTCGAAGACAACATTGAACCCATTTTCCCTAGACTTCTCTGCTCTACTACCTACATAGTGGCAAGGCTACGGGGGGGGGGGATGCTGTTTAGAAGAGCCTCGGGTGTCTAGATTTGAAGTTCTCTGACGCAAAGTGTAGAAAAGAAAGAAAAAAAATAGACCTTTCGAAAGTCGGAAGGGTGAACACAAAGGGTAGATTCAGAGTTTCACCTCAAAAGCTTGTGTCCAGACCAGGCTCATCTCCCAGTTAACTCAGAATGTGAGAAAGCATGAAGTTGCTCTCTGAGTTCCGGGGCCTCCAGCACACATGCTATAGATTCCATAGGCTCAAAGCATACCAGTCTATTTAAGGCCTCAGAGCAAGGCTGGAGAGATGAGTCAGAGGACCCAAGTTCAGTTCCCAGCAGCCACTGTAACTCCAGAGGATCTACTGCCCTCTTCTGACCTCTGTAGGTACTGCATGCACATGGTACACTGACCCAAGCAGGCAGAACAACCATATACATGATATAAAAAATAAACCCCCAAACTATTAAAACTCAGAGCATCTTCTTAAAGGTAAGTTCCAACAAAGCAAAAGCATTAACCATTTCCCCTAAGCATCTTCTATGCCTCCCTTGGGAGGCCCTGTTCTATCCTTCCCCATTGCCCTTGCTCCACCTCCTCTTCTGTTTACCTGTATTTTACCCCTCTGCCATGTCTTTAACCTCTTGAGTGACTTATCTTGTTGGGATTCACAGGACACTTCCGTCTTGTTAGGCTTCTTAGGATTTCATGTGTTGTAATACAGTTACACATATGTCATGATCATGCCTATGGGTGTCTCCAATATTCCCAATGGGGAGGCAGACCCTAGCACAATTCCTTCTCCTTGACAACAGAGGCACTTGTGACCACACTATGCCTGTTACCTCCTGTGGAGGACAGATCTTGCTGGTTGGTGTTTCTTAAAATAGATGATAGATAGATAGATAGATAGATAGATAGATAGATAGATAGATAGATAGATAGATAGACAGATAGAATAAATAAGATAAAGACACTTGAGATGGCCTGGTGTAAGCAGGTGACACTGAAAGTCATAGAATTGAAATGAGGCAATTCCCTTGCTAGTTTCCATGTTGTGTAGAGGACACAAAGTATACATTCAGGGCAGCTGAGATTACCTGGACAAGATTGGGCCAGTTAAAAATTCCACCATGAAAAGGGGAAAGACTCATGGAGCCCCACCCCTAGTTGAGTTACGGGTGGTTGGTGGCTACAGGGAGAGCCATCTTTCTTTGGACAGAGGATAAAAACCAGTAGTTTACCCATGTCCATTGGTTGACCCCACACCTGTCCACACATGGACAGCATTAATTGGACTCAGTGAGGGTTTTTATTCTTTTTAAAGGGGGTAGGAAGTTGGGTGAATGATGTGTTAGAGAGATACTATGGTGTTGCAGAGGGAATGGGGAGTAGATATGATCAAAATACATTGTATCCATGTATGAAATTTTCAAATAAAAAAATTAAATATTTTTTTTAATACGTGAACTTTCCTTTTTAACCATTGCAAGGAACTGAATTCTATCAATAACTGTTAGCCTCGGCTAGACTCCAACCTCCACTAATGCCACTTTCAGCATTGTGGTCACCTGAACCTCGAGGTCATCCAGTTTTCCTGCCCTGAGCTCCTGACCCAGGAAAACTAATATACATGAGTCAGGAGTATGTAACAATCTGACATTGAAAACTAAAACAGCCATCAAGTAGATTGCATCTCATGCTCTGAACTTCCACTGGATTCAAAGCTGTTAGTGATTTCAATTGCATGTGACTCTGAACCAATTTAAGGATGAGTCAAAGGATAAAACGCCATAAAATAGAACCCACATCATCCATCTTTCTTCTAGATTGTTCCCAACGAAAAAGAGATCAGAGAACTTTTTTTTTTTTGCAAGTCAGTAACAACTAGAGTCTTTTGTCTTCTAATAGAAAGAACAAAACTCACATACGGAGATGGATTCCACTTCTAGAATTAACAAGGTGGGTTACTGTGCACAAGCCAGAGCCAAGTAAGCTTCTGAATGTTACATACAAATCATCATTATAGTTACGATTTCTTGATCATCTTCATATACCAGGAAGTATATTACTGTGTACACATGAGTATACATGAGTATTACTCATAAATGCTATCATGCTAGTGATAGATAAATATGGTTTTCACTGAAGATAGTGAGGCTCAAAGAGAAGAGGCATGATGTACAGGTTTGTCACCACTGAAGCTGCTCTGATCATGAATCAGGCTTGTCTGATTCACAGCCCTGAGCTATTCGCCTTAAAAGTAAGAGTGTAGTATGTGCTTTCATTGTGAAAACTGTAAAGGGCTTCCACAACCCGTGGCACAGAGAGGACCCTCTGCTGACTTTACAGAGGTGAGTCACATTGGAGATCCTGTCTGTTCAAACGTCTCCAGGATGAGACAACAGCAGGAACCCTGAGCCCTGGCAGGGCAACTACAGGCATCTGAAAACTCCCTTATTCAAAACAGTAAAAAGGGAGTCAGGCGCGAACTCTCTGAGCTTCAGAGATATTCTCAGGGCCCATTGGGGGTGAGCATAAATCTTCACATTTATCTAAAGTTGAGCAAATTCACAATGACAAATGTAACAGCTCCTCTAAATTGAAGTTCATCGCTTGGCAGTTTGGGAGGCTTGGGGAAGTGCCAGCAACAGGGACTTGGAAGGAAATAAATCTTCAGATTCCCTGAAAACATAGGGAGTTATTGTGGGAGACATATGGAGGATCCCATACTGCATGGAAGAAAGCTTCCAAATGTCAGCGTCGTAGCAGCGATGGCAGAAGGGTTTCAGCAGTCCACACTTAACTGTGAAAAGGAAGGGAAGATGGAGCACCCATGGGATGTGGGAAATGAAGAATCCTTAACCTGTGCTGGCCCTGGGAGGGGTGAGTCAAGAGGGGAGGGCACTTTTTTACGGATCAGACTAGGAATCCTTCTCATCTACTCAGGCAACAGTTAAGAGTTTCTCTGCTCATCGACATCCAGCCGTGTAGTGGTAAAGGGCCCCGAAGCAGGCTCACAGGGAAGAAGTGTCAGAATCTACATCCCCTAGGATCTCACTTTCATCACTCCAAGTATCAAGTGCAGCCAACACCTGCTTGGGACAGGTAGGAAGGATGGCGTGAAATATTGCCATTCAGTCCTGCACAGCAAATATTAACAATGGGTCTCCCCTCTGCCAGTCAGCAGCAGTCACAGTGGCTACAGAGGGGAACGGAACACAGTTCCTCGCACGTGTATCCTGTTGTGGAAAATTATTTTCAGGTGTTTACATTTGTTTATGCTGAAGAACATTCGTTTTAATGATGCAAAGATGCATAGCCTTCTTTTACGCTGCATTTGTTTAACTCTGTGAAGCGGTGCCACTTTGCCTGTCTAAAACTTCTGATGGTCTAATAAAGAGCTGAACAACCAATAGTGAGGCAGGAGAAAGGATATGCGGGGCTGGCAGGTAGAGAGAATAAATCGGAGGGGAAATCTGGGAAACAGGAGGAGCAAGATAGAATAGGGAGAGGAGGACATTAGGGGAAAGTGACCCGGCCACCTCGGCTGCTGTGGAGTAAAAGTGAAAGTAAGGTATACAGAAGTAAGTAAAGAAAAGAACTCAGAGGCAAAAGGTAGTTGGGATAATTTAAATTAAGAAAAGTTGGGAGAAATAAGTCAAGCCAGGCATTCGTAAGTAAGAAGATGCCTCTGTGTGTAATTGTTTTGGAGTTGGGTGGTGAGTCTCCCAAAACAGCATGGAGTAGTAAGACTAAAAACTAACAACACCATTATGGTGTTCCAATATGGGGCTAGAGTATAAGAAAATATCAACAACAGCCCCCTCATCAGACAGTCCTGATTCATCAAGGACTTTTCCAAACTTCAAGCCATCTTTAGAACATTTGTCACTTTAGCTCCTTAACCCGGTCCAAAGTTTGCTGTTGCATGCAAAACAACCAAAGATAAAAATCTAGTGAGTGACTCCCTCCCTCCTGAGAAGTCAGCACGAATGCCTGGTCTATATGCTGTCTTTCCTTAATGACTTTCTTCTCCTCTCAAGTCTAGACCTCATCTCTGCCTCATACTAAAAAAAAAAAAAAAATAGCTTACTCTTTTTTATGAAAATTATGACATCACAGCTAGAATATCTTAGCTTGAACTGAAGTTGGAATCCATATCAGCATCTCTTTTTAGGCGAAAACCACTGATAACATGAAATACCAAATGTACTCCTTACATCCCTGGGAATGGGCCATCTTACCAGCTCCTGAAGGCACTGAATGGAGAGTGTGTGCCCTGGTTGACAACAAAGCTCACTAGTAAGAATGGGAGGAACACAATGGACATGAACAGTCAGGAGATGCGGTGGGACCTTGGGACAGATGCTGTACTCATCTGAGGGAAACATGAGACTCCCTAGAACATCATTGGCGTTAGCTGCAGATGGGACAGACCAGTCTCTGATCAGTTCCGCCACTGGGCTTGCTCACACCGGGCTGGTGGGACATTTTCTTAAGTAAGGCACAGTGCTGGCCTGACAGTAGTTTAACAGGATAATTATCAAGTGAAAAATAGCTGTCACACTGCTGGGAACCTGAATAATAACTCTCGTAATTACCGATTTTGAGCCTGTCTTTCAAAAAATAGAATAAAGTTCTAAGTACTGAAATCTTTGCAGTGACTACAATCTGGCACAGAGTCTAAGCATGGAGAATGATTCAGGGTATAATTAGCAGTTTTTTTTGCATAATCGGACAAATACTGTTTATCATTCCTCTTATGGTCCTATTAAAAGGAAGTAGATAGGGATGGGATGTTCACGTATTTTAATGCGGGCAACCCTGAAAAAGTTGTTTACTTAGTTATTTTCAAAGTTTGAGAGTGGAACTGTCCTAAAAGCCGTAACTGAACAAATGTGAGTGCAGTGGGCTGTACCAAATGCTGGAACTACTTCACACGTGTGACACCACCAATAATTGCATAGAAAATTTGTGATGGACAATTGCATCTCTCGAGCAGGTAGCTGACTTCAGTGTGTGGAATATGTCCAAGCATCTACTAGTTCTGAAAACACAACATGGACAGTTGGCCTTCATGTGGAAAGTACTTCAGGAGGCTGATTTGGGTAAGAAACAGGAGAGTGACATGGAGATAACATATGGGTCTGTAAGTGAGGAAAAGTTTCACATGCTGGGCTGACCACACCTTTAGATGCTGAAAGCAGGTATATGTTTTCATCATCAATGCAAACCCATCCTGACATACCAAATGACACGGTTTTCAAGATGAAACCAGTGATCACATAAAAAGCAAGATTATTCAAAGGTAGGCATAAATCATAAAGGGGAAGATAAATGCAATGCTCTTATGTTACACATATAGAACAGATTCCAGGTATAATTGTGTTTTAGTTCATAAAATGGTGTGGTTCTAACACCATGCTGCAATGACCTCATTTATTCCTTTAGATCTTTAGATCTTTGAAACGTTTGCATAAATGTCAATTGTAAAGTTCACGTCCCCCTGACTTGTGAAGAAAACAAAGATATATTTTGCGACCGAAAATCTCTCATGTGCGCCCACGTAAAACTGTGTTAAAGAGGGCACTGAGCGAAGACACACCATCATTTTTACAAACATGTAGAGCATGACGGATTATGAAGTAGATGCTCTTGGAATGGACGCACGACACTGCAAACTCCTCTAACAGGACTTCTGTGATGGGTGAAACATCAGTCATGTCTCATCGATCACAGAAGTCCTGATGATTTCAATCATGAAACTCACAAAACATATTTTGATAGGTAACTTTGTCATGGGATTTGTACAGCCTTAATTCAAAGCATCTGAATATTGCTTACTGTACTTGTAGAAGAACACTACGCTTTATATTATTTAAAATATTTTTGAATTAATTTATTTTACATCCTGACCACAGTTTCCCCTCCCTCCTCTCCTGCCATTCCTCTCCCACCCCATTATCCCTTCACTCCTCCCCCCAATCCACTCCTCCCCATTTTCTGTCCAGAAAAGGGCAGGTCTTCCATGGGTATCAACAAACTATAGCATATCAAGTTGCAGTAAGACTAAGCTGATTTAACCTGCCTTCAATTAATGCTTTATTTTACTCCACCTGCCTATGCAAGATGTATTTGCCATTTGAAAACATGACATGGACATGAAGATTATACTCTACCTGGGTGTGTGGTAAAGGATGTTTCAACTTGACATGTTCCCTAAGGTACTCAGCACTAAGGAAAAGGTTCATACAAGAGGTAAGGGGTATGTAGCTCCGTGGTAAGATGAGACTGGCTGGTGGATGTGGGAAACATACCTGTAACCCCAACATTTAGGAGAGTGAGGTTGGAGGGTTGGGAGTTTGAGAGAAGCCTGAGCTACACATGGAGACCCTGTCTCAAAGTAAAGCTAAACAAGACAACACAAAAGGAAGCAAAGTTATGGCTAAGACTTACGAAGAGGCAATTCTTTGAAGTAATGGCTTGATTAGTTCTTTAGCATCTCCAGAGAACAAGGTTTTTTTTATACATTCACTTTTGTGTAACCAGGGCACACAAAATGACACATAAACCATCCTCGAAGAAAGTTAAGTAAATAAATTGATTTTTGCACTCTCCTGAAATTATGTCTAATAAGATGCACTCAATAAGAAAATGCTAGCATTTATTTACTCACTGCTCAGAGCCACTTATTTTATACAACTTGAAGATTCAGTTAAACTCAGTCATACATGGTCCAAAACATCGGAAGAATTTATCAGCCCTAGTACTTGAGTGTCATTTTAGTTTTGGGCTTAAAATCTGAGCCTTAAAGCCTGACTCTCTACAAATTTTCAAGTTACTGTATGACCTGTCTTATATTCCAATGCAGAATGAGTCGCAGCAACTTGAGATTGTGTTGGTGCAGATGTTTTAAAACATGGGGGAAATCACAGGTGCCGTGCTGTGCCTACGGCTAGATAACACCACATGTTGAGTTACAGTTGTATTAACAGTGCTAGAGAATTCATCCAGTTCATAACCACATAGAGAACAGTTTATATTTGTTAGCTAGATATGTAGTTCAGGAGCAGAGTGCTTGCCTCATTTGCATAAGGACTTGAGTGTGATTCCCAACAACATGAGGAAGAGGAAGAAGAAGGGAGGAAGAGGAGAGGAAACAAATAAGAAAGAAAAGAAACCTTTAAAGCAAGCTAACCTGATAAAGTGTTTAAAAATTAAAGAATATAGCATGTTTTGCTATAAAAATACACTGAAAACAAAAGTTAATAAAATTAATAAAGCAATTTCTCTAAATGTTGAACTTTGTTTTTGTAGTTGTAAATGTGCCTGAAATGGTTGCTCTTGGAAAAATTTTAAGACAAAATAGTGTAAAACTAGCTACAATCACCATGTTATGTCTCCAATAAGATGCCAATATCCTATTACTTTTAACTCGTTCCTAGTAGTACAGTACCTTCCTTGTTCCAGTCTCACGGAGCTGTTGCTATTACATTGGAATTATTAGTTTGTATGATATACATCTTTATCAGTCCTGTTAGCCTTAACGGCAGGCCAGAGATCACACCTGTTTGTGTGCTCAGTACCTATCCCACTCTATAACATAGCAACCTGTGGATACCTTCGAAACAGGAATTTCAACTCGGGCAGACTGTGATTTTTCTGTTTTCTGCTGAGGTGTTTCTTGAAGAGGAACTTAGAATTAGCTAAATAAACTCAAGCAAAAGCAGGGCTTTAGTGAACAAGAACACACTTCCTATGATGTGTCTTGTTCCAGTCCCACTCAGCTGCTCTGAAATTTTCACAGTTTCATATTTGAACATAAACTAGGGTCGTTCACACAAGCCTGCAATATTTAACAAAGAAAAATAGCAGGATACAAACTTAAATGTGATCTTTTCACGGCTGAAGGGTGATTATGTAGTATAGTTATTCTTCAGCTTTGTCTTAAGATGGTTTACTTAGCAGCATGGACACAGAGGAGATCAGCGAAAAGCATACTGGAACTTTAGACTCTAATAGCTTCCTGGACTAGCAAAACAGGCAGTGATACTCTCTTGCAGTAAGCTGTCAGGCATATGATCATGAAAGAGAGCCATCAATTCCCTTAGTGTATGTGTTTTCAAATTACTTTAACCATGTAAAGATGTGTTATGTTTGTTTATGCCGTGGAATATTACTTTAACTGTGTAACAGTGTATTACATTTGTTTATGCTGCACTTGTTGAAAGATGTAAGGATGTGTGTTTAATTATGTAAAGATGTGTTGCATTTGTTTCACCTTGCCTTCATAAGGCATCTGATTGGCCTAATAAAAAGCTAAATGACCAACAGCTAGGCAGGAGAGGGATAGGCGGGGTTGGCAGGCAGAGAGAATAAATAGGAGGAATCTATACTCCAGAGAAGAAAGAAGAGAAGGAGGAGGAGGAGGAGAGAGGAGGAGGAGGAGAAAAGAACTGGGAGAAAGATGGGGACATGCCCAGGGTCGGAAGCTAAGCTGCTGCCAGACAGATACTCATGGGGACATCAGGAAGGTAAGATTTACAGAAGGAATGAAAGGTTTAAAAAGAAACAGGTTAAATTATAGGAGCCAACAAGAAAAGAACTAAGCTAAGGCAGAGCATTGAAAACATAATTAATTAATTATTAATAATAAGTCTCTTTGTCCATGATTTGGGAGTTGGTGGGTGGCCCAAAAGAAAAGGCCTGGTACATGTATGGTGTTCCTAAGAAATATGGTTTATTGAGGGGGTAATGATAGGGGGTTATGGATGTTGTTGTTATGATCTTTTCAATATAGAGTTGGGATTATCAGGACATAATCCCACTGTGAACCAAGCAGCATCTCTGTGAGTATAACCCAAGCACAACATTACTAGACTAACATTTGACCTGGCACCCTAACCTTCAGGCTAAAAGATTCATGGTTAGGAGGGTCAGTTCAGTTTCTTCCGTCCAACATCATTTATGGTACATTGCTCCTGTTGCCTAGAAACAAGTGAATGTTTGTCATTGTAACAATCAGGAGGTTCACCTTGCCTTTCACATAACTCATTATGGGGTAGAGTCATTTTGGATTGAGACTCTTATAGCAGATGTAAAAGTAGAAAAATACTCCGTAAAACAAAAGCCAGGAATGCTTTGCACCAGGATTCCACAGTCAAGGAATCTCCAGAAAACACATAGTGTCTGTTTTCTCCCTATGCCTCATTCAGACTTCCCAACAGAGATGGTGAAGGCAGTCAGAGATCTGACTTGTTTAAATCTATGTATTGTATGATTTTCATAATATATAAAAGATTCAGCCACTACCTCATATTGCATGTTAGCTTGATTTATGATTTATAACATATAGAGTGCAAATAACCTCACCAAACCCAAAAGATCAGTCATAAATATGGGGACAGTTGTACCTCCAATTTGGAAAGAACTTTAAATTTATTAAAAGCACTCTTTAGTCCATTATCTCATATGATCATTAGTGTGGAATTTGTAAAAGATAAGAGGATAGAGTGTCCCTCCATCTATTGTTAGGGGCACTCCGTAACTTGTGTAATGTGGGAAGTCCTTCTGTATATGTGTTGCTTTTATTGGTTGATGAATAAAGCTGTTTTGACCAATGACTTGGCAGAGTAAAGCCAGGTGGGAAATCTGAACAGAGATAGAGAGAGTAGACAGAGTCAAGGAGATGCCATGTTTTTGCTGAAAGAGACAAACGCTAGAACTTGACTGGTAGGTCACAGTCTTATGGTGATACAGAAACTAATAGAAATGGGTTAATTTAAGATGTAAGAGTTGGCTAAAAATATGCATGAGTCATTGGTCAAACAGTGTTGTAATTAATATAGTTTCTGTGAAATTATTCAGATCTGGGCAGCCGGGAAACAAACAAGCAGTCTCCTTTTACATCTGTGATGTTCTCAATCGGAAACCATGAATGGGAAGAGGCTCATGCCCCTTTTCCTTCAATGGTCTGCCAGTTCATCTATCACTGAAGTCATTTTTTAATGAATAGTCTGAGGCTTTCCATTAATGACACAAGAATACATTGTCTGAGGATCTTCATTGATTATACTAATTAAAGGTAAGAATTTTAAATAAAATGATACAAAAAAACCCAGAAATTTTTATGATAAATTTCTTTCCTTCCAAAAGATGTCCACTATTCTGAGACAAACAGTGGAAACTCAGGGTTATGAATGAGTTAATAAATGAGTGAGTGAAAGAATGAACCAACAAACACACAAAACAATGAATCAGTAAAGTAAAAAAAATGAACATTGAATGGAAACCTTCTTTGATCCTAACTTAATTTGCTTCAAATCTATCAACACTTAATGATCTCTGCAGTTGAAAAGGATAACTCAATAAAATCACATTAGAGAGCAGAGAACCAAAAGCCACTTAATGTAGCTCAAACTGTCCAGTGCCACTGAGACAATGACATCTGTGTGATTCTGTAATAGAGATGCCACAGATGCAGGATGCATTCCTGTCATTAACCATCAAGGGTAGCTTTGGGCAACTGAGTCCTTTCTTCAAAGATGAAGTTTTAAATGCAATCAAAGGCAATTTCCCTTCATTGGTTTCCTGGAAAGGAGATACAGAACTATGCATTCCCAAGCAGGTTACTAGCACTCAATTTTTTCTTTTTAAAACCAGAACTTTATGCTCTCAAAATGGGACCTGGACATCACAACTACTGATGGGTGGGTGTCATAACTGTATTAGTTTGGGAATTTCTTGTTTATATCTTAAACTTCCACTAATAGCATTTTTTTCTTCTCTCAATTGGCCACCAACTGGCTAGGAAGACAGGCCTGATTCTCAAGCTAACCAAAGCCAGACATCCTTCTGCTCTGTGCCAAGTGGAGGAATGAATAGTGAAAACCCACCTTTATTTTAATTCCAAATGCCCATCATGCTGCAGGATTAAGGCATCCACTTATGTAGACATTCATTAACTCATGAAGTCATGGTCCCTTGTTCATCAAGGCTGGCATTGAACTAACCACATATGTATTTCATAATACTGTCTGATGTGGCCACGATTAACATCTTGGTTGCAGATGAAAAAAAAAATACTGAAGTTAAATACATTCAATCAGTCACAAAATAATATGAACTGGGACCATGACATTGATGCTTTGGGGGAGAAAGACAAATATTCAGGAAATGAAATTACTTTATTAAGGACCAAATCCTCAAGACCAACTGTTACGTGACTCTCGAGGTAGCTCAGGACCTATGGTCGCTGGGCACATGAAACTGTATTCTTCCAGGTTTTAGGAGGACACTGTGGAAATACTCGTCATAGAAAAGACACATGCGCAGAGTCTGGCCTTGACTGGCCCTCACCCAGTAAGCTGCAGAGCCTACTACTTCACAAATCTTTAAAGCATGGCCCCACCCCTGCCACAGTACTTACTACGTGTGGTGTCCAAATACCTTATGCATGTTATCAAGGAGGGATTTTCCCAGAAACATACTTTTAATCATATAGTATTCTATGAGAGAGAAGGGGGGCATGAAGGGGAGGGGAGAGAGACAGAGAGAAACAGGAAGGAAATGGTTTTAGAATTCCTGTACTACAGCCACAATACATGTAAGGGTTGCTGAGGGGAACCAGTAGCAGTGAGGAGAGAGAGCAAGGTTACTTGGACTGAGAGAATTTTGATAGCTTAGGGGAACATGTCTGAATACATAAAAACATATTTCAAGACAATGCTGAAGAACTTAGTCAATACTGCAAATACATCAGAGCTTTCAGAAAAAAAAAAAACAGGGATGGGGTAAAAACAAAAAAGTAGGATGTGTGGTGACTGCTTCACAGAAGGGCCAATTTGCAATTCTTCAGGCTACCTAATGAGAACCGGGAAGTATAGAGAATAACAGTAGCAGTGGATTCCTAAATTTTCTTATTTTATTCATCTGTTTTATTTTAATTTACTTGGAAAGTGAAATTTCCACCAAACAGCTACAGATTAGTGTTTGGTCGTGACCTTGAAGGTGGATAATTCCACAAATCTTCATTTTTTAGACCAGATGTGAAATCAAGATAGGGTGAGTTCTGTATGATGGGCAACGACTGGAAACCTCAGTTGAGAACTAAAATTGCAGACTAGTTAAAGGAACAACCAAAAGTTTACCCAAAATGTCCTGGGTTTTGATCTAGAGGGAGTAATGGGCCCATTGGTTTTCAGTCTACTAGCAATGGCTAAGGCACATGAAACATTTTCACAGGGCTTGAAACGCTGCTAAGAACCTTTGATGTTTCATCTCACTAAACTTCCACTTCTTGTGGAAGTTACTGATGCTTCCAAAATGACTTCTTCCAAACCATGAAGCTGGGTTGAGTTCAGGGATCAACCTAAAAGTTCCTTTTCCTACGAAGAAGGCCAACAGGATGGCATTTCTCATTTATTTCACCCTCCCCAACTTTAACCAGGTTAATTAAACACTCTGGACTCGCTACCTCCGAAGTACAGAGCGGCACGTATGTTTAATCAGGCGTCTTTCTGCTTTCCTCTTCCGGATCTTGCTGCCAACCCCGGAAGTGGGAGTGACGCTACAGGGCAGATGGATGCAGGAAGGGGCAGAGTCTCACTGTGGCTGCCTTCTGGCGGGAACTGCACAGCGAAGAGGTCTTGTGGCATCCCACCTACTAGGGAGCCTCAGCACCAAGCTCTACACGCTGCCCTTGGCAAGTCCCTACCACAAGACAGGCTTCTGGAATGGCCAAAAGGCATGGTGGAGCCAAGGCTGTTCACTGTTGTCAGTAGTAACAGACACTGGACACTGGTGCGTGTGCTACAGATAGTCCTAGGCACTTTGGTGGTGTCACTTCATCTGGCACAACCCAGAATGGTAGTATTATGGCCACTCTTTCCCCTGGAAAACACAGGTTCTATGTGTACTTCACATGGTCCTCTGTATCTCTCTCTAGAATCATTCCCCAGAACATGTTTCAGATGAATTCTGAGCCAGATACATGTTTCCTAAGAATGTAGCTGGCACTGGCTAGGTCTGCTGAGAAGGCTCCCAGAGTATGTCAGTTAGATGTTTGGGACAGTCATGAGAAAACAGAGCAGACAACACAGCTTTGCTACATGCCAAAGAGGAGCAAAGAAAAACAAGATGCTTTGAGCAGTGGGTGGTCAACCTAACTCACGGGGTTGTCTCTGCACTGTCTAGGGAAGAGACTAACGACACAACACACTGGATTAGAATCACAGAGCTGGCATGAAAGGAGCTTTAAGGATATGTATCACTGACTTCCTGGGTCCTCTATCTTGAATAAAAGCATTCTAATTATTTGTGATCTTTATATCTGTTACCAAAAAATTGACATATTGATGAAGTCATTTCTTTTCCCTTAATTATGGGACAATGTAGGGACAGGGTGTGTATGTGTGTTTGTAAGAGAGAGAGAGACAGAGAGACAGAGACAGAGGAGAAAATAGAGAGTGGACTGGCCAAGTGACTTTGTAATTAGCAGCAGAAGCCCAGAAACACTGCTGCCCACCCTCACCCTTTTTTTACCCCCTCATCTCACCAACATCCGACCCCCTCCAAGATCGACTTTCATGTAATCTTTCTTTACAAAATCGAAAGGAATCTTGGGGCTGGGATTGAGGATGGAGCTTAGGTGGTACAGTGTCTGAAGCCTCAGATTTGACCTTTAGCACCACATGAAATAGATTTGGTAGCACAGACCTATAATCCCAGAACCGAGGAGATGGATGCAGTCACCCACAACTTTCGAGGGAGTACAAAGCCAGCCTAGAGTCTGTGAAATGATGTCACCAAACAAAACTGTGCCATCCAAAGCACAATCACTTGCCAGAGTTGTTATACTGCCGGGTTTTTTTCTTTTCCATTAGAGTAGATCCCTGTACAGCCTAGAGCATTTGAAAATGACAGCAGAGCACGGACTACGGATCAGGTTCACCCAGCACTGAGAAGTTTAAAGAGCTTGGCTCAGGCATGTTAGGCCACCCATTCCACTTGATGAGCTAAACATTTCCCTAAATGGCTATTCACTTGTTCACTCACTCACACTATTATTACACACTGATTGCAGCATGCGTGTTCTTGCCTCAACCTGAGAACTCAGATCTCTGCAAAACTTCCACCTGGAGTTAGCATTAGAATAGAGGGAGCGGACAAAATGTAAATAAGCAAACACACATTCGGGGCCTGGGATAGCTCATGGATAGGATGCTCATAACCGCGAGGGTCCTCTAACAACACAGATGAGGATGGGAGTAAGCTGTTCTAGGAAAGATTGCAAATCACCTAGGGATATTTCTTACTGTTTAGCACGGATAATTGGGGAAAATTTCCAAAAATAAAAATCTATTAGGTAAGTCTTATTTTCCTATCAGAAATGCAAAGAATTCTGTTCTCTGCCAGTCATCAAAGGAAAAAAAACCCCTCAGCTTTGAGCTCAGGGACAGACAGCCATCTTCCCAGTCTGGCATATCGTGCCTGCATCCACAATGGGTTAAGATGGCAGTGTTCAGGAGCACCACATAAACAGCGTGTCAGATGTTCTAGGCAAGTTTCATCTTCCCTGTATCCCAGTCCTGGGCTGTCAATCAGCTGTCACCGGTCCGCACATCAGCCAGGTGCGTACATCACCAGGCTGTCAGCGAGGCGGCTGATGAGACTCGGCTCCAGCCTGTCAATCATCCTTGTTTCTCTTCTCCACTCGGGAAATATTTTGGCTCCGAGAAACAAAGAAACCTGGGCAATGATGTTTCACAGTCAAGCATTTCCTCCTATGCATGGACACAGACTTCTCAGGAGCACAGATTCTGCCTCACCTGGCGTGATGTTTGGGAACAGGGTCCACAGGGGGAAGAGTAAGAATCCATTTCATTGGTGCAGGCTTAACACTGTAATTCTAGTTAATTCTCTGAGCGGGCCCTTAAGGATTCTCCAACTGGCAATGTTCAGGAACGTAAAATAGTGATAACTTGAAATTATCTGAGCTGTACTTCAGAAAATAAACAAATAACTGAATGAATAAACAGGTCAGCTCAGAGGCCTGTGGTGGCCTGGGGCACTCACAGGGGACAGGCAGAAGTGCCATGAAGTGGGAATACCAGTGCTGGCATCAAACACTTCGACCATTGGCTGGCATACCAATCCTCTCATTCAAATGAGTCCACAACACCAAACATCTTAAAAAGAAACCCCTAGAACAAGTTACCATGGGATAACAAACCCTTGATGGTAGACTCTCCTTTGCTAACCCACAAAGTCACTACATGTATATGTTAGCATGATAAGTTAATTTATCACACAATAGATCCAGATAGTACTAGATTCTCTAAAGCATCCATATATTAAAATCGAAGGCGCATTATTCCCTAGTGACTTTTGAATTTATTCAGCCAATATCAGTGTTCTGAACCATGTTTATCATGAGCCTATCACCTGTCAATTGTTCTGAACAGACTGCTTCATGTTGCATAAATTCCATCATCGTCATCATCTGGGTATGTGACATGGGACCACTTTCCCCCTGACAGTTCCTTTCCTGTGAGTAATGCTGATTCTGAAAGCGTGTCTCTCTCTGATCTGAGTGGACATTAATTGCTTTTGTGTTGATGTATCTACTGCTCCTAGTCTGATAGTACAACCAGCAAATCTGATGACTGACAAGTTGGCTGAACCTAATCAGGACAGATCAGCTGTTACCCAAGGTGCCACCGGCTGTAATTTTGGGATCTTTACAGAGTTATCACTCGCCAGAAAGACAAGGAACTATAATTCTGTCAACACTAATCCCAAACTGTATGTTCAAAGCAGCTGTGGCTTCCCCAGTGCGGGAGAAAAGATAGCACTTGTCAAATAAATACTTGAGATCGCAGATAAGCAGGAATTAGAGGATGGGGCTGGTCCTGTGACAGTGAGGGATTTTTTATTTTTTTTAAGGAAACTTTCACAAGCAGAAGCATGAATCCTAAGGGATAAAAGGGAGTCTCAGACAAGACACATGCCAAACGCTCATCCTTCTGCTGCCCACTTACTGCGCAATTTGGTGCATCTCTGTTCCATTCTCTAAATCAGCAAATGACCAAACAGTCTAAGCCTCAGACGAAAATGTTACAGTCGTGAACTGGGCTGCCACTCAGTAGCAGTGCCTTGGAGGGAAGCGGGCACATTGTCAGGGGCAGATGTGTTATTGTCAAGCTGTCAAATCAGGGTGTCAACCTCAGATCCCTGTGGTTCCCTACAGTCACAAAAATAAGGAGATATTAAGAAAATAAACTTATTCCTTACTGTATCGCTTTGGTCCGTCTTCCAAACAAAATGAAAGAGTTAATGTGGCATCATCTTCGAAAAATTCAGTGGCAAAGGCATCCCACCAGAGGTTGTCACTGTCCTGCAAAGAGACAGGTAGGTCATTTATTTAATGAGCAAAGGCAAAAGCTTCAAATACCTCAAAGAGGGCAAGATAAAGGGGGGGGTGGGGATAACCAGTAAAACAAACCATCACCACCACCACCAACTGTGGCTCTCTACTTAGCATATGTGTAGGGTGTTCTGGGAGGGGATAGGTAGTGTGTGGTCACTTTTCAAATTAATTGTTTCAAATGGGGATCAAATTCCAGTTCACTAGACAAACTAACACCAAATCAACCAACTAAAAATTAATTCTTGAGGACATATTTGGAGAGATTTTTTTAAAAAGTGCTTTGAAATACAATTGCTGTATATTTATTTATGAAGGGATGGTTATTCGATATGAGTACATTCAAAATTGTAGATTTAGAACTTTTTTGGGGGGTGCTTGCTTTTTGTTGTCTGCTGTCTTGAGTCCATATTTACCTATAGAAAACCCAATATCACAACCAGGCCAACCATTGTCATTTTTCTTTTTTAATGATTTGATCAAATAAGGAATTTCACAGTTTACTTTTTATACAATAATATTGTTGTAACAGACAGTCATTGCATCAGTCATATACACACACACATACATACACACACACACACCAATGCAGAAGCAATTGTCTTATGCCTGTGGATTTTCTTGAAGATTTTTTTAGTGTGCATGTGTGGGGGTTTTGAGACACTCTGTAGACCAGGTTGGCCTCGAACTCACAGAGATCCACCTGCCTCTGCCCCTGAGTGTTGGGATTAAAGGCACAAAGGCATGCACCACCACACCTGGTAAAGTTTTTTTGTTAAGGAAATAACTCTCTTGTTATTAAAATAATTGTGAAGAATAGGAAAGTCCAGGAATGCAGGACCTCCACGTCAGTCTGTCTTTTCTTGAGTGATCTCCTTGTGCATCTAGAAAACGCTTTAGGAAGGATGTATGTAGCTGAGGGACATTCAAATTGCTCATCCCCAAGAGATGAAGGGACCCACAAGCAGAGGCTGAGGCAGAATCCAGGTCAGCATTCAATTTACCCCCAAATTCTTAAGCAAATGTTTTCTCCAGAGATTGTCTGCTCTGGTGCCAGACTGGAGGAAAGATGGCCTCCAGCTGCCTGTCAGATGAGTCGGGGGGAGTCAGGAGAGTCCGCCAAGGCTAGGGCCCTGGCGGGGACACTGCAAACACCCTGCTGACCATTAAGCTGTTCTGCTTATGACAACTTTAAGTTGTCATAACTGGAAGGCCTCAGGAATGAGCCTTCATTCTTTACAAGAACAATTAAGAAGTCTGGGGAGATTGATGTTGCCCTCTCCTGCAGAACGGAAGAAGTTCAGACAAATGAATTTCTCTGTCTCCTTTCTCTGAATTCCACCCAATAGCCACATTAAGGCCGACGCTTTCCTTCAGAAAACACAACAGTAAATACAAAATCACTCCTACCCTGGTCTCTTTTCTAAAATATTTTTATTGATAATTTGCTATGTTCAGTACCATAGCTTTTAGAAAAGCTCATGAGTTTGGAAGTAGAGATATCAGTTTGGGTAATAAACCCCATTTGGAATGCTGAACTCAGTTGTTTATCTGACTTTAAATAACTGAAAAAATAAAAATAAAATATCACCCCTTAATGGTATTCAACACCCGCCAAAAGCTATTCTGCTTTTTCTGTGTTTTTCAATGTTATCCACAAATCTCTTGTTTTTGTTTTACTTTTGCTTTTCTCCTCAACACAGGGATTAGCTTCTTGCCACCAGGAGCTTTGATTCTGTCTTGCATCCTCCAGTCCTCAGAATGGTGTCAGGTCCATGGTATTCTCAACGGAAACGTTTCCATGAATAAATGTAGCTACTATTTTCTGAGCTTTGTAACAAGAGAAACTAAACCTTCAGGAGGAAATGCAACTTACCAGGTATCTTCAGTCATCAAAAGGTAGGAAGGGAACTTAGAATTAGAACAGTGGGATGTCTGGCTTTCTGTACTCTCTGCCCTGATGCAGCCGTGTGCCACCCCTCCCTAGCTACACTCCTTTGAGATGGGGGAAATTGGGTAAGAGGAAGAGAAAGGGGGAAACAGCAGGAACACTCTGCTTCAGGCCCACTTGTTTCCCAAGATCTCTGCTTTGTAGTACTGATTTGATTTGCTGCCAGAACTCATGCCCAGGTTTGCTAGGTACTACGTCACTGGTGGAATGTCTTCCTGTGGACAAGAGCGTCTTAGGACAAGCCGATGTTGGAGGCTTCCTAGCTATTAGAGCCCAGGTGGTTTAACTGACCTACTTCTTCGAAAATTGCAAATAACCCCAAGTCCTGAGCGGAAACTGGAAAACCACCTTTTCGCCTTGCTCATTAGTTGGGCGTCCATAGACTGGATCGGGTCTCCACACCCATCCTCCTGCAATCTCACTCTTGGTCTCTGAGATATCAGCTGCAGAAAGGATCAGTACAAGACAAAAACTAAGAAGGAGCCGAGGCTGACATAAGATTGTTGGGAGAAAAGGATATGATTGGGCTAAAATAAGTTTGAGGACTGTGCATAGCCTTACATTTTCTCAAAAAAGCTTCCATGAGAGTGAGCGGAAGTTATAGCAGGCATGTGACCCAAGGAGAGATGTCACCTCATCCTAACTGACTGCAGAAGAACAGGTTTGCAAAAAGCAAGGCAGCGGCACCCGTGTGGAACAACTGGTGTTGCTACACATCTTCAAAGAACAGCCCATAAAACAAAGATGGAATATTTGAGTTCAGATTGCCAAGCACATACAGGACTGGCCTTTTTTGCTGGCTGAGTTAATAAAACTTCTTATTGTACCCATACCTTATCTTAACCCAACTTGAGAAAATTTCTGGACAAAGTCATCCACAGAGCCCTGCTGTTTGTTGATTCATTGTTTCTTGGCTGATTTTCAACAGTCATAACAACTCTTTGCTATGTTTACAGCCAACAAGATGGCCTAGTGGGTAAAGATGATTGACATGCAGTCCTGACAACCTACATTCAATCTGGGAACCCACAGTAGAAGGGGAGCAGTGACTCCTTACCCCCGAGAGTAATTCTTGGACTTCTGTATGTATGCCAGAGCATGATCACTCCTGTTTTCAGTCAGGCACATCACACACACATGCACATGCACACACACGCACTTGCTCCCTCATGCACTCACACACTTGTAATAACAATCATTTTTAAATTAAAATTTTCAGGGCCATATTTTAAGTTAGAAAAGCACAAATGTACAAAACTTTTAGATTAATCTTTAATTATAAGGGTACAAATGTTAATGTTGGGAAGGAAAAGATCCTAAGAAAAAAGCAAAAAATAATATTAACTATTGAACATTGGACAGCCCCATGTCAGCTGCACATGAAGGAAGCTGCCTGTGGAAAGCCCACACATGAAGACCTGTGGGTTAAGAGCGAGACCTATAACCCAGTATTTGTAAGTGTTTTATATGCAATAAACCACCTTGTATTCATAATTGCCCTAATTGCCTCCAACAAGTGGAGCTCACAACCTTATGGGAATTTATATCTTTAACCTCCAAGTTACCCTAACTTGAATACATAAAATCTGTCTCTTAATGGCTTAATGAACTTCGCCAAGACAACTAACTCCTCTACATGTTTGTTGCTTTGGTAAGGGAATACCAACCCTGGTGGTCCGTGAGGACTGAGAAGAAAGCTGCACACACTGAATGCTTGATATGTTCTGTTCAGAATATTCATTATGATTTCATTTGACACTTACATCACTTGTTAAAAAGGAATCTGAATCCCCAAACTGGAAGCTACTCAATGAAACTAAACAAGACGACAGTGGTTAGAAAGTTTGTATACACTCTGTCTAATGCCATCCATGTGCTCCCTTCCCTCCAAATTCTGTCGAAATGGTGATTTTTCTTTTCCACCTTGAAACAGATCACAGAAGTTGGAGCTAGCAGGCAGTAGGCATGCACTGAAGGATGCTTCTCATGAAGATGTTCCTTCCTCCAGCCTTTTACGGGTTTTGGTCTCTTCTGATTACACACATGCATGTGCTAACACACACACACACACACACACACACACACACACACACGCACGCACGCACTCACCCATGAATGCACTCGCACTTCCATACACATATGCACACATGGTTTCTTGTTACCAACCTCCTCTTTTGCTGCCTGCTACAGCTCCTGGGATGGGGTGGCAATCTTGTAGAATAAATCTATGTAAAAAAGAGGCTAGTCCTTCCTAAAAATGACTAACTGCAGCCCAGAGACGACTGCTAAACCACATTAAAACCCTCTGCAGAATATCTAAGAATCTAAACTTGGTAGAAACTTGGCTCTTAGCCATGAGGCTACATCAGGAGTCATGTGTTATGGTGTTGTTCTTGTGACCTGGGAGATCGGGCAAGCACCAAATCTTGTTCTTCTCTTCTGCTGGCCCCTGGAATGGGGAAGCTTGCCCACTTAGCCCCACTAAAGAACACAGAAAACTACTGTTGACTCATGGCCTTGCAGCATGTACTTGCGCAGTCCTGACTATGGCAGTGTGCTTCTTAAGGAGGTTCACTGGGCATTGCTACCTTCTTCATCTCTGGCCAGATTCCTTCCTTAGAAATGAGCGACCAAGAGGGGAGCAGGAGACAGGAATGAACAGGACAGGTCCTGACCACAGCTAAGGAGCTTCTTCCTGGAGGACTGTGGGAGTCTGAGGATTCTGAGTGCAGAGGCAGAGGGATGGAGGCAATGTTTATGTCAAGGCTTTGAACCACATGGCAACCCCTCTCTCTCCTACCAGTCAGGACCACAGTCATGCAGGTTGGAAGTTTGCATTGAGGCAGAAGCTTCCAAACCTGCCTCTCATCAACACTGCCATTCTGAAGTTAGCATTCAGGTAGGATTCCTTATAGCACATGAACACATTACTGGCCATATTTAAATGAGCCAGGCTGTTTTTACTTCAAAGGATAGAGTGCTGCATACAGGGTGGTGAAAATCTGAGGCCCATTATCCAGCACTGATACTATTCACATGATAACTTGGATTCATTTTTAGTGACTTTAAAAAATAAATAAAAATAAACAC
Organism: Ondatra zibethicus; assembly: GCA_004026605.1. Taxonomy (NCBI): domain Eukaryota; kingdom Metazoa; phylum Chordata; class Mammalia; order Rodentia; family Cricetidae; genus Ondatra; species Ondatra zibethicus. The sequence goes on from PVIU01000698.1 coordinate 228,095, forward strand.
TCAGGGTCTCCATATCATACAGTATATTTCTCTCCTCTCCCCAGAAGCAATTGTCTCCTAATAATCATATGACTCTTGAAAGCCCAACTCTAATTTAAGTGCACACTTGATCGCATTTATATGCAATCCTATTGTTCCCAATGTTTTATTTAAATGCTGAAATACATTATTCTTCTTTAAACATGAATTTTTGATTTTTATTAATATATTAAATAAATTTAATTATTGTGTGCATTGTGTGAGGGAAAGGGCTCGCTGCTGCCATATCACAGGTGTGGATGGCGGAGTACAACCTGTGAGAGTCAGCTCTCTCCTCCACTATGCAGGGTTCAGGGACTGAGCTCAGGTCATCAGGCATGGCAGCAGAACTTTTATCTGATGAGCCATCTTGTTAGTCCCATAACTTTAATTGTTTTGTTCATTTGGTTTATTTTGGATTTTTTTTAAGATTTATTTATTTATTATGTATACAATGTTTTGCCTACATGTATGTCTGCCGTCCAGAAGAGGGCACCAGATCTCATTACAGATGGTTGTGAGCCACCATGTGGTTGCTGGGAATTGAACTCAGGACCTCTGGAAGAGCAGCCAGTGCTCTTAACCTCTGAGCCTTCTCTCCAGGCCCTATTTGGTTTATTTTGCTCTGCTGGCGATCATACCTGGGATTTTGTGCATGCTTTGTCCAGTGCTCTGTCATTGAGCTACATGCCCAGTCCTCAACCATCTGGAGACCCATCCACTTTATAACCTGAGGGCTCTTTTTTTCCTATATGAGCCACACACTAATGCGTGAAATGAATGCATTCAACATTATTATAACATTTCTCCACTAATGATGCCAAGTGTCTTGCCACCACGACTGGCAGTGTTGCAGGGAGAACCTTGATCACACCCCTTTCTGTAAGTGTGTAGGAATTTCTCAGGGACAGATACCCGAAGTGGCCTGAGAGTAGGGAACATGCTGGGCTGTTCTTTGGTCCTTTGATTAGGAAGACCTTGGACTTCTTTATTAAAGTTTTCTTGCCTGATGAATGGATGCACAGGTAGAGATGAAACAAAGAGTACCTTTAAGTGATGGGTTTCAAGTGGGATCAATAGCAAGAGCAACGTCACTACAAAGCAGAGGCTGGCTCTGCCAGGAGGAGGAGCATCTATGTCTGCGTGTGTAAGCACAAGACGCACCAGGGGAACCGAAGAACGAATGAAAACGTAAGAAAAGTTTGTCGGTTCCTAGAAGAAGGGTGTGTAAGGAGCTCTGTTACTCAAAAGGGGGATGCTCCTTGACACTGTCATAGGTAAGAAAACACAGATTCTTCCAGGTCCTGTGCAGTGACCAGAGAAGAGGAACTCTGAGCTTCCAGCACCCCAACTCACATGCAAATCTAGCTGGGCACCTGTCACAGGGCTTCTGTTTGGGGGACCTGCCTTTTCCCAGATAACACATATTTCCCATCCATGCTGCTGTTCCGTATCTGAACTCCCTGGTTAGTGTTCAGCGGATGCAACAGCAAAGAAGAAACTGGATCCCTTTCCCAACTCTACAAACTACGACAGCATACAGCAACTTCCAGGTAAATAAACAAAGTTAGCTAGGACTGAACACTGGCAAGGGCTCTGTTGCTGACAATCCTCATATATTTTAATTAGGTAAAAATACCATCGAAGCGCCTCTATCCTAAATAATCCCCATATGCATTTCAGGGATTAAAATCCTTATTCCTTTTGTCTCACTCACAGGTGAGCCCAAGTCCCACAGCAGCCAAGTCATCATCAGTACAGGAGGCATACTCCTGCCAGACAGCAGAAAAGGTCCTTAATTATATATTTTTTTAAAAAAATCCACAGACACATTTGCTCCCATCCCGGATTCTCTCCCGTCCCTACTCTGTCCCTCTCCACCAAAAACATGATCCTGGTACTGGGGATGCCCCCCGGCATCTTTAACTTAAGCACTGACAGGTTACGGGGGATTTTTGCCAGAATAATTATTTTTCAATTCAACAATAATGAGAAATTACCATGGCAACCACTCATCACGTGGTGCACATATACCCCCTCCAAAGAACGAAACACACTTAAAGTGTCTACTCCTTAAAAATGTGTGCGTGGTTTAATTAAACTAAAACAGGTCGAAGTAAAGAGTACTGTGAAGGGGCGGGAAAGCGGGGGTGGGGGTGGGGGTGGGCAGGGTGTTGACCAGCTTTAGTATCCTGTGCATGCACACTGGCAGCACTATGCTAATCTTACCTTCATTTCAGTCACTTGCATTTACACAAGTCAGCTAACCTAGAAAAACTGAAGACAGCCAACGGGGTTACACTTGCATTTCTAAATGTCTTTGTTGGTCTTCTTAAGCTGAGGTAGGAGACAGAAAGGTCCCCTGAAATTGCCTCCTGTCCTTTCATGACCTTCAGGAGGTATGTGGGATCTATTCTCCTGGACTGCAAGTCTTTCCCTTTCCCTTTTAGCTTTGGATTTATTTTGAGGTCAGTGTCCCACTGTGTGGCTGAAGCTTCTATGTAGCCCAAGATGGCCTCAAGCTTATAGTACCCCTTCTGCCTCAGACTCCCAAGTCATGGGATTATAGGTTAGGAGTCGCCATGCTGGGCAAACCGTTCTGCTATCTTAATCTCTGGCCAGCTTTCCTCCAGATCTGGGAACTTTAAAATAAACCCTGTTTATTCAGAACATGTTAATAATAGAGGTCAGCAATTAACTCTGTGTCCTCCACTGTTTTGAACTCTCCCCCTAACACAGCTTCTTAAGTCTCAGAGCAGATCCTTACACTAATTCTCCTTACTGAGCCCATTTCACAGATGAGGAAACCAAGATCCAGAAGTTCCACACTGATGCGCAGTTGCACAGCTACCAGTTTCAAAGAAAGAACGCAAAGATGGGGAAATCCTGTACCTAACATTTGAACTCATTACTATATGATAGTATACCTTTATCCAAACATCCCCCCAAATAACCTCTTAAACATCCAGTTAATACTATACGTCCTGAATGTGGGGTACTTCCCCATCTGGAACAGGCAACCCAAAGCAAGGATTTCCATGGCCCCCAAAGAGTTTGTGGAGACACAGAAACAAAATTAAAGATGTTGGGCCATTTTCCCTTGCTAGCTCCTAACCGCAGAAGCACATAATAGATACAGGCAGAAATTTGAAGGCTTTTCTCCTCTTTTTTCTCCTCTTCCTTCCATTCTTTGCTTTCTATTTATCTTTGTGATATTTTATGGGAAACAAAACCTTCCACAGTTTGTTTTTCTTCTCAAATTATCAACTCGGATTTCATTTATTCTCAGCTAAACTGTATTTTGCTTGCTGGTAAATGCTTGCTATCAGCTTAACAGACATTCTAAAACTGCATGTTGCCATGACAGTGAACCATCCCTGTCGATAGAGAATTGTAGAGTTTTGCTTGGAGAAAGGGGTTGCTATATTCAACTCAGTGCAAGTAGATACTGCCGTGGGAAAGAGGTAGAGTAAAACCAGAGAGCCCTGTCTCGGAAACACATACATCTCCAACAAAAGACAGATCTGTGTCTTTTTCCCTGAGAATACCTGAGAAAATCATGTATTTCCTTCTCCAACTTTGTTTTACTAAATCACAATTAATTAAGAATATTCCAATAACAAGTGTTGCATTGGATCATCAAAAACAGTAGTGTGTGTGTGTGTGTGTGTGTGTTTATTCTCTTTGCCACCAGACTTATCACAGTTGGAAGAAAATAAGAATTTTTTCTGTCTACATTTGAATTCCTGTCAATTTCTTAAACTATCTACTTGCCTCTAGTGTGTTTTACAAACAGAAAGGACACATAGCAGGTTGGTAATCAACAATAATGCAATTACTTCTGTTCATTCCGTGTGGCATTCCAGGCCTCACAGTGTCCCTCTTTGGTTGGTATCTTCATTATCATAATTTCATGGAAAAACTCTAATCTCCAGGATGTTTAGAAATGGACCCAACCCCTAAGAAGCATATAGACTAACAAAACTCCCAATACCAGGCATAAGAAACCCCTTTCGAGTAGATAGTAAGGGCAGTTCCAGGGATTCCCAAAACAGTCTAGGCTATTGCTGTTGCCCTTAGTGGCCTCTCAGAGGCTGAAGTAAGTCTCCATTGCCGGCACCATGCATGTCATACACAAGCTCCCGAGGAACCAAGCTGGATCTGACCTGAAAACCTCCCTGCTGGGGACTAGCTTTCACGGTATGGAAAGATGCTCCGCAAACATCCAATGGAGGAAGCGAACAATAGACCTACTCAGTCATGATGCCCATGAACCATAATGACACGCAGCATGGTAGGACACGATAACCCTAAGGAGCAATAGGGGGACTCACATCTTGTCAATAACCAACAACTCTCTAGTTGGACCTACGCACACAAAAAAGGAAGATAAATATGCCTTCTGCCGGAAACTTGGCAAATTACTGGAGGTCAGTGAGGGCATGGATCTTAGAGGAGAACCTATTACTGTCACTCTAGTAAGCTAATACAATACCTAACTGCAATTAAAATATTTATCCCTATGCACACAGATAAGTATAGCTCTCACCCCTCCAAAAGCCTTCTTTGCAACAGATGGAAACTGTTACAAGAAACCACAGCTAGTCAAATGCAGAGCGCAAGTAATTGTGGAATGCCCAGCTCCAATGGGTACACCCACAACACAACTTCTGGACCTAAAACTCAGGGAACAACAAGGAAGATGAGCCAAAAAAAAAAAAAAAAGAGCCAGAGGACCAGGAAATATGCTATGGGATTGTGTCTCTTAGAAAGGGCTAGAAAGCATCTTCCAAAGATACCTCAAGAATATAGCTGCCTAAAGAGCACAGGGACAATAGCAATGGACCTGCTAAATGGTAAAGAGAGATCACATGGGCCGCAGCAATAGACAAAGAAATGCTGGCAACTAAGAAATGCTAAGAGCTAGAGAAATAGACTTTCCCAAGAATAAGCCCCTAATTAGTTATCTAAAACCAATGGGTCAGTCCTGAAATAGAAATACAAGTAACACTAAATGGACAGGGCAAGCAAAGTGTGTGTGTGTGTGTGTTTGCCTGTCTTTGTCTGCATATAACAATAACAAAGAAAAAGAAATCATGGTTTTAAAATGGAGCAAGGGGTTGAAAAATGGGAGGGATTAGAGGGAGGAAAGTATATAATTATATTTTAATTAGTAAAAAAATAAGAAAAAAAAGACTCAAGGTTCCAGGGCAAGTAAGTGGCAGCATGAGGGATTGTCTTAGGGTTTCTGTTGCTGTGACAAAACACCAGGATCATAAAGCAAATTGGGAAGGGAAGGGTTTATTCACATTACACTTCCACATTGCTCTTCACCATGGAAGGAAGTCAGGACAGGCACAGGTCAGGATCCTGGAGGCAGGAGTTGATGCAGAGACCATGGAGGGGTGCTACTTACTGGCTTGCTTCCCGTGGCTTACTTAACTCACCTTCTTGTAGAACCTGGCACTACCTGCCCAGGGAAAGCACCACCCACCATGGGCTGGACCTGCCCCCACTGATCACTAATTGAGAAAATGCCTTACATCTGGATCTCATGGGGGCATTTCCTCAATTGAGGCTCTTTCATCTCTGATGACTCTAGCTTGTGTCAAGCTGTCACAGAAAACTAGCCAGTATAGGGACTTTCTGGGCTCTTCCTGTGTAATTCATTTTCTTATTTTATACTTAAGCATCAAGGGAGAGATGCAACTTAACTTATCAAAAATTGTATACAGGAGCCCCTATGTGAATCTGCCCTGCAAATGATCCAGTGAAGTGTGACTCCAGGTGCATAGGTCTCCTGGGTGACAATTCATCCAGGGGCACACGGCATCGCACCCCGATGTAGAAGAGGTCCTGAGTGGCAGAGTTCTATAGTGAGGCAGTCACTTGTGTATCTGGAAAAAAAAAGCTTTCCAGAGAATCATGGGCAGCATTTTCTCCTCCAACATAAGTACAAAGAAAAGGAGAACATTTGGGGGAAGACTTGCAAAATGCAACAGCTTTTTTTTTTGTCTTCCCCACCCAAATGCATCAGAATAGTCATCAAGGGACAGAAATCATTCCTCAGATCTGCATTAAATATTAGAGAACTATGCCAGGACTGAAGCCTTAGGATGTCATTAGAAAAGAAAGCCCAGATATGTTTCTTTGGGAAAGGAAACAAAGGAAACTGAAATAGAAGAGATTCGGCACATCATGGTTTAGTGTCTCCTTTATGTCCTCCTTGGAAGCCCTTTCACTGGACAGCCTGAATGCCCTGCCTTACACCCTAGTCTGTCACACCCCCAGCTCTTCCCTGGACTAGAGGACTGTGGGTCCAGCTACCTGCTGATCTTCCTCCTAACTATACATGGGCCTCTGACTAACCAAGACCACAGCCAGACCCCTCCAACTAGAGCTCTGCTCTAATCTTGCCTCCTTCCTCCTTGCCCACTTCAGTGATGTGTTGCCAACCCTTGAGTTGCCACAGTGAACATACTGGGATGTGTTGACTCTTTTTCTGAGCCCAAGGATCTAGTTCTAATGGATCCCTAGAATTCCCACTATATTTATGTCAGTCCTCTATCATTCTATAACTCCAGCCCGGACAACGTGGTAACTTTCTATTTCATCTCTTTACTTGCACACCTGCGCACATTTGTAGCCTCTTCAGTGAGGCCTGAAAGATTCTCTGACAGTCATTGGACTGGATCCCTCCCTTGTTTCTTAGACTCCCCATGGGCTCACTGCTGCTCGTTGTGTTGAGCACATAGAACTGTAGACCTGGGACTTTGCCTTGTTGTGCCTGTTCTGGTTTGCATCCCCTTCATAGCTGAGAGGTTCAATTTTTGCCGCAGGCTCCTTCCTCCTGTCCCAGGCAATACTCTACCTTCTACAGGGTGTTTTGGACCAGTTTCTGCCACTCAGTGTATACGTTCCTGAGCTTGGTGTAGCTCTCTGTTCCTTGTCAATCCAATCTTAGGTTCCTTGTCACTTCAGATCATCCAACCTGTAGCAGCCAGCTCCCTATGGGATCAGCCTGTTTTCCTCTAGGGAAGCACTTCACTGATTAGTTTCTTGTTTATTGTCTTGTCTATGAGGAAACAGTTCATAAGACCCTGTTTATGCTTCACTATGAAGCATGGGATGTGTGCTGACTAAATAACTGCTTGAATAAATGAATATACAAGAGATGTAATAAACAATAAAAAATAAGAAAAGATAAATTCAGTGAAGAGAATGCTCTAATCTCTCTTTAAATGTCCACAGGGCGTTATGTAAAGTAATGCTTACATATGGCTTATAACACCGCAAATGGATTTGTGTGTTGTAATATAAAGTGAAGAAGACTGGCCAAGAGGCAGAAAGGGAGGCTAGAATGGGGCACAGAACAGCAGAAGTGCACATGGGAAGGAGTCCTAAGAGGGTATTGTTATGCAGGAGGCTAAGGTGATGAGACCCCACTGTAAAAGACAGACAGAGGCTTGGCATGTCCACATCAATACAAATACATAATAGAGCTCCAGGAACTTACCTGAATCTTTATTCAGTTGAAATTTTTAAATAAGTACACGCCATGAATTAAAAGAATTAAAAATGTTCATGCCCTTTGACTTAGTAATTCTATTCCTGGGAATCCATCCAGAGGACATCATCCAGGAATATGTAAATGCTTTATACACAAAATTATTCACCATGGGAGTATTCATAATAGGAAAAAAAAACCAAAAGGAAGAATGTGCTTATCCTACCACGGAGGAATGATTCCAGAAACTATATGGGCACTAAAAGGTAAACAGAAATCCTTGAAATATTGCTTACATGCAGCTTATAGCACCACGACGGTATTTGTACATTATAATATGAAATGTAGAAGACCGGCTGGAGTGACAGAGGATGGGACCAAATGGGGAACAAAACAGCAGAAGCACACATGGGAGCGAGATGAAAGAGCATCGTCAGGCACACATGGGATGAAAAGAGCATTGTCAAGCAGGAAGGCTAGGGGTGAGACCCCACTGCTGAAGGCAACACTCATTTTGGGTACAGGACTTGGGGGAAAAATCAATCTTGAACTGACCAGGAATCTATCTCCCTGCCTGCTGGCTTCCATAGTACCAGGAAGTTCTGGGAGAGAAAAGAAACCAGTGATCTTCCCAGTGCTGGAGCCCAGTGCAAAACTGACCTTCCTGACATGATTTCCCCATTGGTTCAATAGTGGCGCAATGGTTATGGGTTCAACCAACTACTTTTTGTTTTACTATGGGGTCTGTTCAATAGAAAGAATTTCATATATGCTCAGGACGAATTATTTGATCCATAGTATTGTGACAGTTTATTTCTCACATGTAAAAAATTGATTATGTCACTAGTAATTAATATATGTTGTATGTGATATAAGCATATGAGTGTATAATATAATAAATTTCATACTACCAGTAGAAAATAGAAGAGGATCTGCCTTTTTGATCTAAGAAATGTAGGGCATTCTGAAAACACGCCAAGAGGATAGATCTTATGAGACACAAGCAGTTCTTTTTGCATACCTCAGAATATTAACAGTTTAAGTGTCAAAGGACTTCATGGAAAATGTTACAGTATAAGCGACTACACTCGATGAGGACTAGCGTCTATCACAAATAACTAACAAGCAAAATCAACTCAATATAAAATATCAGGGGATATGAGCACATCATTTCCATAATGTAACTCAAAACTGCCAATAAAGCCACTTCTTTTGAAATTAAAAAAAGATAAAACCAAGTTATTGCATACCCATACCCATGTCCATGTCCTCCCTTAAGTTTTCTGAAAGATGCTGTGTCACAGTGATGAGCAAAGTAACTAATAAACCCCCAAAGAAGAAAGGAAACATTGCCAGCTGTCCTTAATCAGGGCAAATCTTTGACTTGGCATCCAATGTCAAAGACGTCTTCTACATGGGGAAGTATCACAGTGCCTGGTAGTTGTGTGTGAACTCTCGGGCCTATATTGGTACTCTCCCAGAAAAACCAACTGTCACCTTTGAGAGCACCGTTAAGCAGTGTCTCATGTATCTTCCCCCCCCCCCGCCACACACACACATTCACTTGCTCACTCACGCCCACACGTGTGAGCAAGAGATGGGGAGAGAGAGAACACAAATGTCCTGTTCATCTTAAGCTATACAACACCTATGCAATCAACCCCTCTTCCTGTCAAACCTGTCTTCATTACTCATAAGCTGGTTATTGTTAATTGCTACCGTCCACTTACAGGGGCTGAGGTGCCTCACCTTGCCCTGGGCTCACTCCACATCTGGACTACTGCTGCCCCCATCTACCCACATATGATTGTCCTGAACAACTGATGCCAGCACCTGGCAGAGGAGCTGGTATCCAGGAAATCTCCTATCCTCACCTAATCAATATCTGTCGAAAGGTGCCAGTGCTGGAGAGGCAGTATCTCTACAGTGTCTGTTTTCTTTGTGACATAAACAAACAGTTTTATATGTGAGAAAAATCCAAGACTGGGGGAAGTTAGATAATTTACTCAAAATTATTCAATGAACAAGTACCAAAGCCATAAATACATCATATCTTTCTATCTAACAGTGAATGTGCCTCTATGTAGAATAAAATTGCATTTAGCAAAATAAAAATGTTTATGAATGGTAAATATGTATGATAAATAACATGCAACATACATGTAAACATTGCCTACATATCCCTAGGCATGATGTTTTCATATCAGTGTGAAATAATAGTAACAATAGTAAGAATTATGTGTGAAAATAAAAAAAAATTGTGAGAATTGCTACATCATCTCTATAGATTGGGAAGGACATATTGCTGTTCTAATACTTCCAGATAGACAAGAGGCACTAGAATTTATAATTGAATAAATGAATTTCAAGGAAAATTAAGAAGTCCAATCAAGACTGCTTTGAATGAAGGCAAAATTCAAATATACAATATTGGAATCATCAGTCTTGTATGTCCATTTGTCTGAGCCACAGGTACTCAGATACTTGGTTGCATGTCATTTTGAGTGTGTCTATGAGTGCATTTTCAACAGTGTTAACACTTGAGCTGGTAGCCTGTACAAAGTAGACCTTCTCTCTATGAATAGGTTATCACTCAGGCAACTGAAGATTGGGTAGAACTAGTAAGCTGTCCAAGAAGTAACTCTAGGGACATGATGGCTTAGTTGGCGTAGTGTTTGCCTTGCAAGCACAGGGACCTGAGTTCAAACACATTCAAATGCTAGGTGAGAGGAATGGAGCAAATGGCTCAGCACTTACAACTGTTCTTTTAGATGACCCAGGTTCAGCACTCACATGGTGGCTAACAACCTTCTGGAACTCAGTTATAGGACATCTGACTCCCTCTGTCTCTCCAACAGGTGCCAAACATGGACGTGTTACACAGGTATACATGTAAACAAAACATCCATGCACATAAATAAAAATCAAAGCCATGTGTGGTGGTGCTGGGGAAGCAGAAACAGAGGGATCCCTGGGGCTCTCTGTCTAGCCACTCTGGCCTACAAGGCAGGCTCCAGGCCTATGGAAGACCCTGTGTCAAAAAATAGTAAGGAACAAGAAAGAGAAGAGGATTTAAAAAAAAAGTGTACAGCACCTAAGGAACAGCATGCATGTGCATGAATACGTAAGTACACACCTGTACACATGTAACATGTCAGCAGGCACGAACATATACATACACATGCACAAAAGCAAGGGTCTCTACCTGATTGACTGCTTGGGCTTGTACTTCACTTTTGCTTTGGTCCTGTACCCCAACCTAACATTGTTGGACTTTGTGTCTCTTGGGAATCTAGCTCGCTTGAATCACCTGTAGATTTGGGGATTTATCAGACTCTATAACACTATGATTCAATCCCTTATCATCTAGATGCCTTCTCTTAGGTCTGTTTCCTTGGAGAGCCCTAGCGCTGTAGTATAGGCCCAAGCCCTGGTATGCTACCATTCTCTGTATTAAGTAAATATAGAGCTGTTTTCCTCCAGGTAAAGAAGCAGCATTAATTACCAATAGTGTGTGGCGAGGGACTCACTAACACATTTCACTGCTTGTTATTTGCTTTGTTCCAACATCCCAGAAGCAGGTTTTTCTCCTATTTGTTTACACCTTAGAAAAGTCATACTACAGGATGGAGACAGGAAGAGGGGTGGCTTGGGAGTTGCAGGAACCTTGCTGCCTCTGTAGCTTTGACCCTGACTGTACTGATGATCTTGGCTACATCATCTCACCTCTCTAGGAGGGGAGGCCATTTCTTCGAGCCAGCTGCATAAACCTTACTGGCCCATGATGTGTGAGATTCGTGTGAGGTCAGAGATCTTTTGCTTGCAATGCCTCTTTTCCCACGCACAAGAGAGAAAGCAAAGAACTCAGGGCTTCCAACCTGATGACCTGAGTTTGATCCTGGGAGACGCATGGTGGAAGGAGGTCACTTTCAAAGGAAATGCCATGTCAACTTTATCTGTTCCTTGTCCAGCCGTAGTAACAGAAAGCTAAAAATGATTCCAAAGTAATAAAGAGAATTATTCTACATGATTGTAGAAGCTCGGAGAGTAATTTCAGCACAGGAGCAAGCAATTATACATTGCAACAAATTAAAACTCAAAAAAAAAAAGCAAAGAGAAAAACAAACACAACCAAAGACCCTGCAAATCCCTTAGAAATGCTATTTAATAAAGCAAACTCTATTTCCTATAGAATTTCAGTCAAGGAATATTTTGGCCCATAGAAGCAATTAGAGACATCTATGATTTCAAGAAAACACAAAAAAAAACCAAGGACAAACCCCATGACTTTGTAACAAGAGGCCACTTCTCATATCCCTGGCACCAAACCACAGGACACAGACTAGCTGAAGGGCTTGTACGTTGGCTATGGCTAAGATCAGTGGAGAGGGTAGTCCCAGAAGTCAGCTCTGCCTCTCCTTTTTGCTAGAACACAAAGAACATAAAGCTTCAAACAAAGGAAAGGCCAGGCATAAGCTGCCAAGTGAGGACAGGCTCCATGGGTGGCCCCTCTGGCCTTCTATGATTTAATGAGAAGAAAATGCAAGGTCTGGCTTTGCTCTCTCTGGCCTTGGCAAGAAAGTGGCCCCATTCCTAAGGCTGGATTTGATCAAGGTTGTGTCCCCCCTCCTTCCCAGCCATAAACATCTAATGCAATTTTCTATGAGCAACATTACTCAGAGTGGAAGCACAGAAGTCCCTTGCCTGTGACTTGGAACTTTCTTGCTTCGGAGGAAGAGGAACAGGACCAGTCTGCTTCACTGACATCAGTCCAAACCCTCAGCCCCTCTGTCCCTTGCTAGAGAGATTTCTCCCTGGTTTCCAAATACCGTATGGTAACTTTTTCTTCTTTGGGGTCTTGTGCTTATGTGACTTGTCTTTCCCATCTTGAAGATGTGTCCTCTTGAATAACTAAGTTCCAGATGACATGTCATCTCTGAGACAAAGCCTTTCTCAGCACCATCTAACTGAGGTAGCTGGAGTCAGTATTCCCTCCATCTGATTTACTTCCTTTCAGGAGCCTAGAACTGTCCAAAGAGATCAGCACCATTAACACACCCTTCTATATGCTTGCTGGTTTAACCTGATCCATGCCCCAACCTCTGCTCTAGACCATAGACTTCCAGAAAGCAGAAGTTTGGTGGTTTTATTGTTTTTTTCTTCCCCACTATATTCTCAACTACTTAGACAATTTCTGACAGAGAATGGATACTCAATAATATCAGTGGACTGGCAGCATGGCTCAGTGGGTAGAGATGCTTGCCCCCAGACCCACATGTTAAAAGAAGAGCGATGACTTTGATGCGTGCTCTGTGGTACACATGAGCATGCAAACACACTATATATATAAGTGTAAAAAAAACAAACACTAAAAATAATATCAACAGGAGACTAGAGGCATGTCCCAGTGGTGGAGTGTAAACTGGTCTCACAGGGGGCCCCAGTTCAATTCCCAGCACACACATTAGGTGTCTCACATACACTTCTAACTCTAGAGGGCTGCAGCATTTCCGACTTCCACCTGTGTATACTTGACACTCATAGGCACCAGCACACACACTGACACACACATACACCTAACTCGAGCTAAAATTAATCTTAAAAGAATGAAATCAGTAGAGCTAATAAACAGAAATGTGGTTGTTCACGGTTTCTAGGGCCTTAGAAAGTCTGTGTTAGTCAAGAATCTGTTTTCGTTTGCTTATTGTTCCAGGTCTGTTGAGTGCTGAGTGTTTTCCAGGATCTGAGACTGGGGCAGTGAATTAAGTCTGTCCTCTACCCACGAGGAATTCGGAATGGAGACAGACAGGAAGTGAAGGCAGCAGCCCAGCAGAGCAGCCCCAGGGGTGACACCTGTGGCTATATGAAGGCGGGACTGGGCTCGGTTGCTGCTAACGCTGCCTAGGTTGGGACTGGAACAATGGCACAGGACTGTGCAGGGTTTCACTGGGAAACTCTGGGTAGACAGCGCTCTGGAGGCGCTGCAGTAAAGTGTCTAAATCTTTTACAGTCTAAACTCTCACTCCTTTCACACTCAGAGATGAGAATGACAGTCAGGCGGATCGTACAGAGACCTTAGAAGAGGGGTCTTTTCCACAAATTTCCCCAACTTATGCACAACACTGGCTGTCCTTGCTGTATCATCTCTTAGCTTCCGGATGTCTGCTCCTCCAGTCATGGCATTACTACATGTGTCTCTGTGAGTCTATCATCTCCTCCTGATGTTGCTACACCTCTCTTCCGCCTTTTCCTCCTGGCAGTGCTCAAACTCAAGACCTTATTCTCATACAAAGGCGAGTGCTCATCACTGAGTTCATCACTGACTCTTGTTTTCTTCTCTTGTAAATATAGTAGTCACTGTGCTAAGGATGGAGTTCCTGACAGAGAGTAGGAGTCCAATAACAGTTTAACTGAGGTAAGCGAGCTAGCTCAGTGGGCAAAGAGGCTTGCTGCCAAGTGCTTAGCACAGATGAGGCTCTAGGTTCAATTCCCACCCCCACATAAATGAGGTGTGGTGGTGGGGGTGTGAGCGTGTCATCCTAACATTTTGGAATTAGACCCCTGGGAAATCGGGAATTTGGAGGTCACACTCAACAGCATAGAGCATGAGACCAGCCTGGACTACACGATATCCCTGAGACTTTGTCCTTATAGAAAAAGGAATACAGTCACGGGTCCCACTCAAACACAGTTACGTATTTGCCCTCTCCACAGTGGAGCATGGGTTGGTAGGGCCATTCATCGAAGAACAGAACCTCTTTTGCTACCCAGTCTCATCTCTATGTGGGTGGCAGAGTGGGAGTGAAAACGACCATCAGACAAACCCAGGCCTTGCAGGCATAGAAGGAGCAGCATGTTTCTCATAAAGCACAAAGATTTCCGATAACACATTTGCTTCAGAAAGGAGAGGTTCTTAAAGGAGACTGATTTCAGGATGGGGCCTCCTGTGGTGCACTTAGGGAAGGAAAGCAAATTGCAAAGCCATTACTCCTCTGAGCAGCCAGGAGCTGCTAGCAGCAGCCCAAGTTCAAGTTCAGGACCCGAAGCCAAGCACTGACATGCCAGCCTCTCGCTCTACCCTCCACAGCTAGCCAGGTAGCTGAGGAACTAGTTTCGCTGGTTTCCCTGCAATGGCAACATGGGGAAGAAATAGAGTGCTAGGTGAAAGGCTCAGTTTCCTGAAATAACCCTGCAAGAAACAGAGAAACAAGAAGCGGGGATGGAAGGGTCGGGTTCTCCTCGGCTAACTTTGGAGCTGGGGTGGCCCTAGGCAGGCTATTTCCACTCTCTAGCATCGTATCTGAGGACGCTGGCAGTCAGGCTAACTTTGCTGTGTGTTTGCCCACTGAGCTCTGCTCCCTTCCTCGTCTGTGAAATGTGATAGCAGCACAGCCACTCGTACTTGAAAGCTGTGATGATTAAATATAATGCAATGTGCCTGGAACGGAGAAAACACTCCATAATGGCTCGTTATTATTTCGCATTCAACAAAATAATAATTGGGCTTTGACTATGTGTCAAACTGTGCATCAAGTGGTGGGGATAAAGTAATAAATGAAGTAAGTATTACTGTGCCCCCCTGCAGGCTGAAGCAAAGCACAAATTCTAAAGCACCCTTCATGGTAAGAGTGGGTTCAGAAGGTCAGCTTATGCTATCACAGGACTGCTATCAGTCTTCGCGCTTGAGTTGACTGGCCAATGAGCTTCAAGGTTTTAATATTCTTGGTCTCTATGGACATCCTCAGCCTTCCCCTTCAGTACCAGGGAGCCTGGTGAGATGCCTTGTGCACATTAAGGGAGGCCCCTCTCCTGGGTGCTGATGTGCCATGGAGAAAAGCGCCAGCCTGCTTTTGAGTGACTCCCTTTCAGACAGATGTGGACCGATGGCAGTCAAATCTGGACCAGGACAGCAAAACTACAGGAGATGAAGACTTCAGAAGTGGCAGAGGGAGAAGGCTGTGCTTTCTGTACCATGCAGAACAAGGTGGGAATCCGGTGTTGCCTTCTGTAAGCTATGGGAACTTAGATCAGCTACTGAAACACTTAGTTTCCTCATCTGTCAACAGGGATTGCATTAACAGCTCACAAATCTGGTTTAGTAATCAAAAAAGAAAGTGTTTATGAAGAGATTAGCATAACAATGCATGTAGCGACACCTGGTAAAAGATACGGTCATTATTGGGAAGCAGACAGGAGCATTAAAATACAGGGAATTAAAATGTAGATCCAGTCTCTTTACTCAGAGTCCCAACCAGTATCTTCCAAACCATGTAGGGTAAAAGGCGGTCGGTAGATGACTATAAGAGGCTGTAGATGTGACTCAACAGTTATGAGCATTTGCTGTGAACTCCAGGACCAGGAGATTTGATGCCCACTTCTGGCCTCCATAGGTACTGCATGAACATGATGCTATGAACACTGTAGGAAAACACACATACACATACAACTTAAAAATTATTTGTGGGTTCTCCATCTGCCAACTTTCGCCGCCACATTCAGAGAGTCTGGTTTGATCATATGCTCATTCAGTCCCAGTCCAGGTGGATTGGTGTGCTCCCATTAGTTCAGGCACACTGTCTCAGTAGGTGGACCAGCCCCTCACGGTCCTAACTTCCTAACTCATCTTCTCCCACCTTCTGCTCTGCCAGGAGGGATGGGGGTGGGCCTTGGACTTCTAACAGGGCAGTGCACCATGCCCTCTTTCAAGGAAGAAGGGGGAGGGAGGAGGGGTGGGGGGGTAGTGGGAGGGGACCGGGAGAAGGGGAAGAAAGGAAAAAAAAAATTTATTTCTTTAATTATGTTCTTGAATGGAAAAAATAAAACAAAACAATGTATGGAAAAATAAATAAAAAAAAGATTGAAAAAAAAATTAAAGAAATGTTGTTGTTCTCAGTGTCTGTGATACTGGGGTTAAATTTAGAAAGTGGTCTCCTGTGACCATTCATTGAAGATTACTTCCCACTTTCTTTTTAACAGCTTCAGTGTGGTTGATTTATATTGAGGTCTTTAATCCATTTGGACTTGAGTTTTGTGCATGGTGATAGATATGGATCTATTTTCACTCTTCTACATGTTGATATCCGGTTATGCCAGCACCATTTGTTGAAGATACTTTCTTTTTTCCATTGCATTCTTTATCAAAAATCAGGTGTTCATAGGTGTGTGGATTAATATCCAGGTCTTCGATTTGATTCCATTGGTCAACCTCTCTGCTTTTATGCCAGTACCAAGCTGTTTTCATTACTGTAGATCTGTAATAGCGCTTAATGTCAGGGATGGTGATGCCTCCAGAAGTTCCTTTATTGTACAGAATTGTTTTGGCTATACTGGGTTTTTTTGTTTTTCCATATGAAGTTGATTATTGTTCTCTCAAGGTCTGTGAAGAATTGTGTTGGGATTTTGGTGGGCATTGCATTGAATCTATAGCTTGCTTTTGGTAAGGTTGCCATTTTTATTATGTTGATCCTACCTATCCGAGAGCATGGGAGATCTTTCCATTTTCTGGTATCGTCTTCAATTTCTTTCTTCAAAGACTTAAAATTTTTGTCAAATATGTCTTTCACTTCTTTTTATGTTATTTGTGGCTTTTGTGAAATGTGATGTTTCTCTGATTTCTCTCTTAGCTTCTTTATCATTTGTATATAGAAAGGCTACTGAATTTTTTGAGTTGATCTTGTATCCTGCCACATCAGTGAAGGAATTTATCAGCTATAGGAGCACAGACACTGAGAACAACAATAAATAAATGAGGCCTCCTGAAATTGAGAAGCTTCTGTAAAGCAAAGGACACAGTCAGTAAGACAAAAGGGTAGCCTATTGAACGGGAAAAGATTTTTACCAACCCCACATGAGACAAAGGAGTAATCTCCAAACTATATAAAGAACTCAAGAAATTAGACATCAAAATTCTAAATAACCCAATTAAAAAATGGAGTATTGAACTAAACAGAGAATTCTCAACAGAAGAATCTCAAATGGCCAAAAGACACTTAAGGAAATGTTCAACATCTTTAGCTATCATGGAAATGTAAATGAAAACATCTTATACCTGTCAGAATGGCTAAGATCAAAAACACCAATGATAGTTTATGCTGGAGAGGATGTGGAGTAAGAGGAACACTCATCCACTGCTGGTGGGAATGCAAACTTGTACAACCACTTTGGAAATCAGTATGGTGGTTTCTCAGAAAATTGGGAACCAACCACCTCAGGATCTAGCAATGTCACTCTTGGGCATATATCCAAAAGATTCTCAGTCATACTACAAAGGCATTTGTTCAACTATGTTCATAGCAGCATTATTTGTAATAGCCAGAACCTGGAAGCAACCTAGATGTCCCTCAACTGAAGAATGGATAAAGAAAATGTGGCACATTTGCACATTAGGGTACTACCCAGCAGTAAAAAACAATGACATCTTGAATTTTGCATACAAATGGATAGAATTAAAAAACACTATCCTGAGTGAGATAACCCAGACCCTAAAAGATGAATATGGTATGTACTCACTCATAAGTGGATACTAGCTATAAAGGATATTGAACCTATAGTTCATGATCCTAGAGAAACTAAGTAATAAGGTGAACCCTAAGAAAAACATATATAGATCCACCTGGAAAGTGGAAACAGACAAGATCACCTGAGAAAAGTGGGAGCATGGTGGTGGGGGGAGAAGGAAAGGTAGGAGGGGGAGAAGGAGAGGGTTGAGGAGAACTTGAGGGAATGGGATAGTCAAGATGGAGGAAGGACAGAGACGAGAGCAAGGAAAGAGATATCTTGATTGAGGGAGCCATTATAGGAAAGGTGTTCAGCTTCCCTGAGGCCTGTATTATCTATGACAGTCTCAAAAACAAGAAGTCAAGCAGAGACCTGAAAAGACTTCTTTGGTGACCTAATCCCCAAACCTTCTGATATATATATAGATATAGATATATACATATAGGTAGATAGATAGACAGATATTTAAAAAAAGAAAAAACAATGTGATGCCTGGTGGTGTGGCTTACTGGCATTTTTTATTCCTCTTTGGAATGTACAATAACATCAAAGAGGCCAGTGCAGGCATAGAGTAAGTCTGCAGCATCTCCTTATCCATATATGTTCCCAGTCCTTACAACAATGCAGCAAAGCCAAATTCTGTTGTCTTGGTCTGCGGGTATCTTGTGATCTGAAATATGAAGCCACAGAGATTGCCAGTGGGCAAGGAAAGACCTGAAAACTGTGTCATAGGACAGAGCTCATCACCATGGTGAGATCTGCTTTATAGCAAATGCCACCTAACTTGAGATTTGATTGACACTGACTGTTGTACACAAACAACACTCGGGCTGGTCATGGTGGCAAGAGCAGTGATATTGCCCGAACCTTTCCACATACTGCAAGAACCCATGCTGAGCACACTCCTGTGTGACCAGCATAGCCTCATCAAACACTTATGAAACCGGTAGCATTTGACAAACGAGGAAACTGAGGGCTGGGTAGCAGCGCATGACTTAGGCTCGTGGAGTTTTCACTGAGTACAGGCTCATACAACCGCTGTTAAACCAATTGGTTTGTTCTACATCCTGTATCTGGGCTCTGGGACCTGCACCGCTTTCTCTTTCTCTCTCTCCCCCCCCCTTTGTTTGTTTTTTAAGACAGGGTTTCTCTGTGTAGCTTTGGAGCGTGTCCTGGAACTCACTCTGTAGACCAGGTTGGCCTCAAACTCACAGAGATCCACCTCCCTCTGCCTCCTGAGTGCTGAGATCAAAGGCGTGCGCCACCACTGCATGTACCCCTGATAGCTATGACTGCTACTAAACACAAAGCCACACACTTACTGAAAATATTCTGAGGATTTTTAGCAAATTCTGCTGTTCTGAGGCATGAACTTGGTAGGTGACAATGACAAAATGATGGACATGCCTGGCTAGGTGCTTCTGTTTCTATACTCCTTTAAAAGAAGCATTGTTTAAAGAAGAAATCAGCTTTGTAGTAAAGTTTTGACTCTCCAGGATGTAGACTCTATACCACGTCTGACACCCGCTGACACTCTTCACTCCTTCAGAGAATTTAGTTTGCTCTAATGCATTATAATTGAGGGAAAAAATCATTTTCTAATTGTTAAAAATAGCACAAAAGCATGTTTATGATGTACTGGTGAAGAGATGGCAACAACATATGTGTGTGTATATACATATATATGAATGTATATGTGTGTGTTTGCTAACCTCAATTTTGTAGAAATAATTCATTTATATATTCCTGAAGAAATACTGTGCACAGCTAAATTCAAGAAGAGCTAAGGAAAAAAGTCTATGGTCACATCGCATACAGCTTCTGAGAGTCCCATGACTGAGCCTTGTGTGACTCCACCCTCTGAAAGAGGGACCAGAAACAACACAAACCAGTGCCAACCCAACCCCCACTTCCCAGCCCCAGTTCTTTCACAGGCCTTGCCAGAAGGGATAAGGACAAGAGAGAGGTGACTTCCTGAGTGGCTATGCCATGCTCTCCTGAGGGTAGCAAGACTTTGGGATGAGGATAGTCAGGCCATCATAACACATGCATCCTTATGTGTCTTTACATGGAAAGAGTCAGAAGCCCATTCTTTATCCACAGTGTAAGATGTACCAGGAAGCAGTACCAACTGCAGCTATCATAGCTGGCCATCCTCTGCCTCTGGCCATCTTCTCTAATGTTCCTAAGACTAGCCTAGTACTGGGCATGGTTTCTGGGAAATGTATGCTGGATAAACAAGCATGCTACCTGCTCATTTGCTTGTAGCCCCAGTCAGGACCACCAGTTATCCCCTCACTCCTTGACCTCCCCCCCACCAGGTAACAGGATTTCCAAAGAACCTTGCCCCCCAAAACACACACACATACTCACACACAAACCTGCAGTGCAGAAGTCCACATTTCAGAGTCTGTTCCTAGTTCCTGGAATCACATTAGGTGCTTTCACTTATCCAGAATCTTTAAAGACTCTCCTGACCCTCAAATCAGTTACGCTTTTCCCTCGTATTTTAAAAGCAAAACTCAAGGGACTTTGCCCAAAATGAATTATGCAAGAGCTATGATAAGATGAGATTCCACCTGCTGCTAAGGGAGCTGCCTTAGAAGAATGTAATCAGATATTCATTTCCTGGTACTAACAGCCATTAAAGGGGAGTGCTGATGTTTGGAACAAATACCTTAGGAAGAAAGTTTCAACATATGTATTCTAATTGAATTTATTCCCAGGCAGAATGGAGTTGACAGAATCCCATATCCGTCATGATCCGCGGACTCTGTCAATCCCAAATCAACTGATCTGACAATACTTTTCTGGATTCTTAATCCCCTTGCCAAGCACTCCAGTTTCTAGGGAGACTCATTAGAGCTGCCAGCAAACACCATCTGACAGAGTCCTTCCAAGCCACGCAGTTTGGAGCATCTGCCCTGCTTTTCTGTGAGTTTATCTGTTTATCACCCATCTCACCGCAACTAGAACCCAAGAAGGAAGAGGTTATTTATCTGATGTGCTCACTGGACCCTACTCCCTGTCAGCCAAGGTCAGGTAAGAGTGGGCCCTAGTACATATTTGCTGTCTATGACCCTCCAGTGTGTGGAGAGACAGAGTTGGGCTTGCAAAAATGCCCTAACTGGAAGGACATGTGTACCAATATATATATCTGTTTAAAAAGAGCAAGTGGGAGTGTCACTGGTATTAAGGGCTAGGGAAGAGGCTAGACCAGCTCCTGGGATTCCTGCATTGGCCACTTCACTGACATTAACCCTGGCTAACTTAAAGTCTTAAGGCTAGTTTTTTCTCCAATGCTGGAGTCTTTTGTATGAGAAAAATCCATCTGTCGTGAAACACGTGTCTCTCTTCTCCACACCATGCCCTGCACCCTCTGCTCCCAGATCTGTGAGCATGGTACTGTCATCAGCTGCACGCTGCTAGGCACTCTGCCAGGTCCTAAGCTGTGATGCCTGCATTAAGAGTCTAGTTTCTTCTCTCCTAAGATTAGAGGGCCTGGAAGGAAGAGGATTCACTGTTGATATATAATAAAGTAAATCCCAAAATGAGAAAGAAAACTTTCCCATAGAAATAGGTTGAGTTTCCTTTTGCTCTGTTTTTACAATATGAAAAGCAAAGGGTTACATTAAAAAAAACCCTTAGGCAAATGTGCTACCATTGAACTACACCCCTGGCTCTATGGTTTCATTTTTTAAATTACTGCCAAGGAAGAAGGGTCAGAAGTGCTGAAGGAGTCTTACCATGCCTTGTGTTACTCTTAGGCCCCTCTTTAGTTTAGTGGCCACATACTAAACTCTCAGACTGTGTTAGGGATTGAACTAGAACACAGGGATATGTAGGGCAACAAAGACACAATCATCCTCAGAAAGTATACAGCTACAGAGAAAGAACACTCCATAATCAATGCCCATACAAAGATGATGGAGTAAGACTCACTAGGATGTATAAGAGGGCAAAACAGGGACAAACCCTTGGTCAGTCCCTAGTTATGTCCCCTGGAAAGCAGCCGGGCTCAGGGCTCCCATCTTGCTTTGAATGTGGGAGGAGTTTTGCTACTTGGTGAGCTTTCTATAAAGATTCAGCATGCAGCTCTAGATAAACGACTTAATAAAGCAGAAGGTCCTTGTAATCACTCCATATACCATAAGTATAAGCAGGGACATGAGGACTCAAATTTTGAGTGGCTCCCAATTGTTTTAGTATGAGTAAAACCTACCCTGTCTCTAATCCTCTGAGCTGATGGGCACACTCTGTTGATTATCCAAGTCTGGACCCTGGGGTGGGAGTTAAGCATCGAGACCCAAACTGCTCAGCATCTGACATTAGTAAACTTTTGAGCCAGGTTTAGCAGCATGTTTGTAATCCCAGGTCTGAGGAGGTGGAGGCAGGAAGGAAGGTCTCAGCTACATTGCTGGTTTGAGGCCAGTCTGGGTTATGTGAGTCTCTCCCCTCCCCCAACACACACACAAAGATGAAGTCCCGAGCTTCTGCTATAGGCTTTCATGCAGAGATCCACAGCAAGAGAAGCTGTTCCGGCTGTCTTCCTGGAACCTCTACTTTCAGAGAAGCTGGGAGGCAGGAGGCTGTGGTAACTGACCTAGGGTTTCTTAATGCAAACAGGAAGGGCTTGCTTCAGGGCACCAGGCTCCCCCACCTCAAGCATCCCAATTAAAAGCAGAATCTAAAGTCAACAGAATCTGCTTGGTAGGCTAACACTTTAACTCCCAAGCCCTTCAGTTACTGAGACATTCTTGGAGGTAAAATTATCCAGTCTGAGCGAAAACAGAGAGAAGCCAAACAACACTTGAGATCCTAGACCATTCCCAAATCAACTATCCCCAGTGGATGTCCTGGGACAGCTTCTTCTCTGCTGCCATTGACAGGGAACAGGGGGGTGACCAACGGGAGGAAGGGGTAGATGAAGAAACACACCAAATAAATAAATAATAAATAAATAAATAAATAAATAAATAAATAAATAAATAAACGAATGAATGCAAAAGATAGCTTGAGATATGCTTTGGTCTTTGGTCATGAGTAAATTCCTGGGAACAGACAGACGTGTTGTAGCTGTCTCCATCCCTACCTCCACCTTCCTCAAATGGCCTGCAGTAAAGGAAGTAAAGGAAAACGTTCAGTGAACTCCTTCCTGTCCGGGCTGGTATGGAGGGGGCAGCCTATGGCAGTGTAGTGATTACAGTAGCCATGGGGAGTCCAAGGAGCCTCCAGACCGGATTGCATTTTGGAATGCTCCGTGCGGCTTTCTCAAGCTTCCTCAGCCTATCGCTCCAGCAGCAGCGGTGGCAGCAGATTTACTCTCCTAATTATGTTTGGCTCTGGCTAAATTAGTTTGCATTCCCTAAACACACACTGGCTGGGGGAGGGGTAGAAGGCAGGGGAGAAGTGGCCTGAGAAGATGCCAGGAGGTGGAAAGAACCGTGTTGGAGGATGATGCACACGGAGAAATAATGGCCCAGGCTCAGGTAGCACTGGAGAGTCACCAGTGCCCAGAGGAATGGGAGTGCACTGTGGAAAGCTTCTATGCCCTTGCTCACTCATGGCCTCATTCATTCATACAGCAAGTATTTGTTGTTTACAAGGAATCAGATATCAAAGGAAGGAAGGATGCTACGGTGACATTAACACGGTTCCTTGATCTTTGACCTATTTTCATTCCTACTGTTGTGACAAACACCCTAACAGAAAGCCACAGAGGTGAGAGAAGGGTTTATTTGGCTTATAATTCCAGGTCACTGTCCATCCTTGCTGGGGAATCATAGACACAGGAGCTTGAGACAGCAGGGCACATCACACACATCTATAGTCAAGAAGCAGAGAAATGAATGCATCCATGCAGTCTGCTTGTCTGTGCTTATCCTCAGCTAGCTTTCTCCACTCACACAATTCCCTAGGCAGCACTGGAGAGTCACCAGTGCCCAGAGGAATGGGAGTGCACTGTGGAAAGCTTCTATGCCCTTGCTCACTCATGGCCTCATTCATTCATACAGCAAGGAAAAAGCCCTAGGGAAAGGGCTGGATCTTCCTACATCAATTAACAATCAAGACACTCCCCTATGGACACTTTCACAAGCCAACATGGTCTAGACAGTTTCTCATGGACATTCTTTAGATTCTAATCATATCAAGTTGGTAGTTAAAACTAGCCAGTGCCCTCATTGCGCCCTTGCTCTTGAAGGGGGAGGGGCGGGCTAGTTTTTATTTGTGCTCATTGTCTTAAGTAAAAGTTACAAAAGCAAGACGGCTGCATTGCTCTCTGTACTCAGTGCTTAGTGCTCTCTAGAGACCCATTGTTATCCCCCATTGTACAGATGAAAAATGGGGTTCAGAGAGATTTTGTGATTTCTCTGTGAGTACATGCACATAGCAGCTAACCTTTAATACAAACCTCCTTTTTATAGTCCCTCTCAAGTTTCTGCAGTTAGTGTCAGAGTCACCAGTGACAAAAATACTCACCAAGCAGCAAATAAAAGTCTTCAAAATTATGACTCCATGAACTTTTAGTGAAGGCCATGCGGGGCTTTCCTGGTTGTCATTTGTAATTGAAATCTACACGATAGTCCATTTCAGTTTTCAGTTGGATCTGTTAACTACCAGGGAGGTCTGGGAGGGCACCTCTAGGAAGGATTGCTATGAAGGAAAGACCCTTCTTCCTCAGAGTGGGTGCTACCTTCTGGTGGTGGCTCCACATATAGAGTTCTGAGGAAGAAGCAACACTGCTCGCCTGCCTGCCTTATCTTCTTGCTGATAAGCGTGTCTCTGCTGTTGCCCTGCCATCCGAACCCCAGTGCTTCTGTTTCTAGTATGGACTGAAGTCCAGTGACTCTCTAAGAATCCTCCAGACTCTCAGGGGCAGAATGGGACTCCCAAGGCCCCTAGCCTTGTGGATTGGGCAGCTGTTAGCCTCTCCAGCATGCAGATAGCCGCTGCTGAATCCAGCTCCTGACGTGTAAGCAAATCTAGCAACCCTCCTTTTGTAGTATGTACTCATTGTAAATGGCCTGTTCCTCTGGAGATCCCTAATACATGGGAAAAGGTGTGATTCAAACTCAGGTCTGTGCAACCTTGCAGTCTTCTTGTTGGCCCCGAAAAGTTATGCAGGCAGGGCGGAGCTAAGATGTTCTTTGCTTGAGACACATGATGGAATCTATCCGATGGGTGAAGTCCTGAGGCCACCACACAGGAAATACCTAGACCCTGAGAGTTCCTGCCCTTGCATAGGGTCAAGCTTATGCCCCTGCAGAATTAATGAGAATAAACCGGACACAAAAAATACCTAGAACCTAAATCAATGAGCTCACTGCAAAACTGTTTGATTGAGGCTTTCTTGGAATCGCCACCAGCAGGCCAGCTGGGGCAGTACTATGTATACATGCATGTACTAATGTCCCCTTTTCATTTTGAGGCATTACTATTATGTAGGAAAAGCCGAACTTCCCGGTTCTTGGCATGTACTTGAGTAAATACCTGTGATTATCAACTGTGGGTTAGCTTTCTCTACTGAAACTCAAGCCAACAGCTCCCACCAGCTTTGCAGGTAAGAGCATTTTAGAATTTCCACAGTAAAACCTATTCTTTTGAGTTTTAACGCCTTATCTGTTTTTCACTTCAGTAGAGAACCCAAACTTAAATGGGGATTGTCAAATCAGGATTTTTTTTTTTGACAGAAGCCGTGCAAATAGAAGCAGTTGCTTTCAATTTACAAATACTGTAATCTTCTCCCAGCCTTAGATTTTTTTTTTGACAACATTCAGATCAGAACCAATTTAATTTTGAAAGATAGCTAATCAAGCAATTTGCTGGAGCACCTCTCCAGTCAGGAAAGGGGGTTGGGAGCTCTCCTCTGAGGACCCAGCTCTGTGCTGAAGATTGAGTTAGTTGACTGAGTTGACCTCTCAGGTATCACAAAGTCTTTAATCCTACTTTCCAGGAACAAACCCTGCACCATACATTCGCTCATCAACCAACCCAAGCACATCACCTGCGCATGTGAAAGGGCTCCCGCTTACACAGATACCACGTTAAGCTCCCCGTGTTTTGTGCAGTATTGTGTTCCTTAAACACGCTAAGTTTTTCAGCTTGTAGTAGACAAATTCCCAAGTTTGAAGAAGTTGAACTTCTGTCTTGTAGACCTGTAACACCCTGGCACATAGTCACATGATAGGAAATGTTACAGATGTGAGAATTTGCATATTGTGAGGTCTTTATGATGGCCCTGCTGAGCCTTTTCATCCATTATATTGTGTGTGCTTACGTGCGTATGCCTGTGCTCATGTGTGCACGTGTAGGGGGTGTACTTGTCTGTAGAGGCCAGAGGACAACTTCAGGTGTCACTCCTCAGATACTGCCCACCTGGTTTAATTTGAGACAGGGTCTCTTAGCCTGTAACTCACTAAGTAGCATAGGCTAGATGGTCAGGGAGCCCCAGGGATCCAGCTATCTCTACCCCTCCAGCACTGTGATTACAAGTGTGTACCATTACGCTTGAATTTATTTTTAACTGGGTCCTGGAGATTGGATGTAGATCCTTATGCTTCAAAGGTAGGCACTTTACCAACCCTTTTCTACTAAATCCCTTATCTACTACATCTTATCCAGCATTTACTCTACTCCAGGAATACGAGCTATCTGGGGAACTCATGACCCAGCAAAGACAATGTGGCAACTTCTTGGAATCTTCCGTTCAGTAAACACATCTCTGTTCTGTGTTAGGCTCTGCTTAAAATGCTCTATTAAACTTAAACACCATGGCAACCCTATTAGGTATGTAGGTAGTAATTTGTACCGCAGATTCTTGTTCTTCAGGCTTGAGCTAAGCCTAGTGTTTGTCATGAGTTACTGTTTTTCTGTATGGAGGAAATATCCATCAGAAATACTCATCAATGATGCTAGATTGCTTCTGAGGATTTATCTTATGTTCTAATGCAGGTAGAAATGTCATGAATTTGATGGTGGCTTCCGACCTAGTGACTTTAGTCTGAGCCACTTGTCTATCTGTTCTCTCTGCGAAGCTTCACTTTAGAGACTGCATCTTAACTGCCAGGAAGACACACAGCCAGGAACCCTTTTCTGACAATGGACGTTAACTATGAAACCTTGCCCTTCCTCCCATTTTTCTTGGTTCCCCCGCCCCCACCCTTTCATATCATCTCTCCAAACTTAAATAGCTCCTTGGGATTGGGGAGGAATTAAGAAAACACTTTAGGAAGCTTTAAGAGAAAGAAGAAAAGGGATGTTATGATGTGAGCTGTCGGGTTACTTCTCTGAAAACAAGTGGGCTTAGGTTCCAATCCCACCTCTTTTCCTTCCTTGCTGTGTCACTGGATCAGTTCCTTATGTTCTCTGAGCTGTGCTCTGAAAAAGCTTCAGTCTTTTTTAAATCGGGTGCATTTGAAGTTTGGAAGGCAACTTAAGGGTTGTATCTAACACAATTATTTTATAAATGTCGACCTCCTTCCCTGTAACGTCACACATTTTGTCTTCCCAAGAAAACCTGCTACTGTTGCTGTCACATAATAGATAACTCACACATGATTCCAGAGAGAGAGGGCCTCTCCACACCCCAAAGTCCTGAGAAGAGGGGGCTTCCCTTATGCAAATTTCCATAAGAGGATGGATTCTCACTGTGCATACCGCCTCCATTTCATCAATGCCTCTGATAAGAGCTACTGGCCACAAACCCTGCAAGGCTGGAAAACAACTCCCCTGAGGGTAGAAAGCAAAAGCTTACTGCGTTCCTAAGACCCTGCCTTGCAAGAGGAGTCAGGCCTCCAAAGACATAAACTTTGGGGTAGGGTGTGCCATAACAAGGGTTAGGTTTTTGTAAATAGAGGTGGAAGGTGGTTATTTTTTTCATAAAGCTCAAGTATTTGATTTTTCAGATCAGGAAACTTTGCTCCAAATGTGCAAACTGTGCTACAACCCATACCATCCCCCACTCCACTCCTGGAGTTGATAAAGGAGAGCAGCTGAGAAGTGCCTTGTGCCTTTCTCTGGTCCTTACAGAACAGAAAATGATGGGGAGGTGGGGGCAGCATCACAACACCCTCTAATCAGGGCTCAATAAATCTGTGACCTCAAGTATCAATTCCAAATCCCAGGCTTCTGTGATTTTACTTCAAATCCAAAATGCGTCTTCAATTTTAATTGTACTCAAAGGTTCAGTAAGCTTCTACCTTCCACAAGCAGCCAAAACCAACCAGGCGGCTGCTCTGTTTGCTGATTGGCCTTTCACATTTCTTATTTCTAATCACTTTGGTCTTCACCCACGAGGAGATTTTGTTCAAACTAAAGAGATTTTGGTCCTGTAAACAGCTAGCTCCTCATACGCACAAAAGCAGAGCATTTTGTTCAGGAGTGTAAAGAGGCCCAGAAAGGCCTAGATGACACAGTTAAGTAATTCACAAATTATTAATGTTTCCTACCTACAGGTTCTCACTCGTGTCTTAGGAGACAGGATACCACCAATGAAAACTCTCAAAGGTCAACAGAACAACTTGAATTGTAAGTACAAAGGACAGATTATAACCTAAAGCATAACAAAAATGCTCATGAATTCACACTGATATGAGGAACAGGTTGAATAAGTAAGTGAGAGAGAAGGGTGAATTCTTCCACACGGAAGCCTCATGAAGACCCATTTCCAAGGGGAAGAGAAAGGTCCCTGTCCTCTAAGTAAGAATGAGGTATGCATGCTGACTTCCTAAGGAGCATGGTTCAGAAAGGGGGAGAACTAAGATGTTTTCGGTGGGGAGCACTGCTCTGATGGCTAAGTGAACCTAGCAATATCACGAATTAGCCACCTTGATGGAGATCCAAGATCTTAGATCAGTCTAAAGAGAATGACACAGTGCTTCTCTTGTCTTCCTCCCCAAAATTATGACCCTATCTTACCAGGAGAACCCTAACAGACAAATCAAATGGAGGGGTATGAATACCTTTATTCTCAGAACCATCATGGCCACCAAAACCAAATAATGTCACTAGAGAGGGAGCTCAAGGGCACTGTTGCACCATCATGAGGGTCAGAGGTCGGAACCCATTGAATTGTCCTAACGACATCTGTAACTTTAGCTCTGAAGATTGTAGGGATTTTCTCGTTCCCAACTCAATGGAGAAAATGGGAGGGCCAGGTTCCAGGGGCCATGTGTCTAAGAAATAGGCAGAGAATGATAGGGGGTAACATCTGATATCAGAGCTATTTTCTGGTCTTCAAATGCACACACAGATATGAGGAGAGGTGTGTACATTTGCATGCACACATGCACATAAATTTATACAGAGACATGTACACACAATAAAATCTCTAGAAAATTCAAGGAATGTCTCAGAAAACTGTCCCAGTCAAGAGAACCCCATAAAGAAAATGTGGTATCCCAGATAGGAATCTAGATCCTTCACACACACACACACACACACACACACACCCCAAAAAAAACCCTGAAGAGCTGGATTGTGGCTACTATTACCATGCCAGCTCATGGTTGGTACTCTGTTGGAACTCTTAACAATGGAAACTGGGCACAGAGTACATGGGGATTCTCTCCAGCCTTTGACACTTTGGTGGAAACCTTAGAAGTGTGATAGTGAAAGTCTGCTTTTAAGACTATTTCTTTCCCATTTGACTTTTCTAATATTTTAATATACTGAGATGCATTCTGAATCTTTCCAAATTAATATGCCAAATGAACTGGAGATCTGTTACATTCTCTTGGGCCCTACTGTTCTCTAGAACACTCAGGAGCAGGAACAATAGTGGTAGTAGCTAGCATTCATAAAACTGGCTTTGGGCATCATGGTTCCTAATGAGCTAGCCTGCCAGTTCAGATATGACCATTATCATTTAAAAGCCATATAATCTTAGACCAATTATTTTATTTAAGTATATCTTGGTTTCTTTCACTATACAATGTGATCAGATATCCGCTACTGTGTGGCGAGACTCTGTTGTAATAGATGAGCTGCTCAAAGCACATGAGTTTTATTGTCTTCTTGGGGGCTTACTACACAGTGTACATCTTTATGTGTGTGTACCTGTGTGGGTACATGCTGAAGCATTCTTCTTAAGAAACAAACAGCCCTCCAAATGTCCAGTTTCCTCTGGCACTGGCCTGAAAAGTTGTGTTCTATAATTTGCATCCTCCCGTGACACAGATCCTTCACTGCTTACTCAGCAGGAAACTGAGGGGTTTTTATTTCTCATCAGTCAGCCAACTGCACAATTAGGGAGAGAAAAAGAAAGAAAGAAAGAAAGAAAATGCAAAGCTATCCAATATGTATAATTAAATCCTACAAAAATCTGAAGGAAGCAGAAATGGGTCTCTCCCTCGTATGGGGTGCCCTGAATCCCCAAAGACAGAACATGATGTCTAAAGACCCTGCTGGCTTTAAGTAGCACAGGGGAACTCAAAGAAACAGGGTGACTGGAGCTAAGTAGCTGCAGCTACTCTCAAGGGCCAGACAAAGGATGCTCACAGCACCTAACCCTACGCTGCCTTCCTCCTTCAATGACAAGAAGTCCCAACACCTTCTCAGACCATCTCCTATGAGTGTTTGTCTCCCCTTATGTCTTTTCCTTCAGAAACTTAGGTTCCTGCTCACAGGTTGCTTCCATCTCAGTTTTATACTAGACTTCATTTGTCTCTTAAAGCTACAGAGAATTTCAGGACAAAGAAATAAAACAAAAGCAAAGACTTAGAATGGAATTTTGGGACATCCTGAGTCTTCTTAAACTGACTTTTTTTTTTTTTACTTTTATAATATAAAAGTCAACAGAACATGCTCAGAACTTGGGTTATACCTAGGGTTTCTGGGTAAAATGAAAGTCACTTGGGGCTGGAGAGATGGCTCAGCAGACGATATGAGTTTGGTTTCCCAACATCTGCAGCAAGCAGGGGATCTGAGATTGTCTTCTGGCCACTCGTGTGCATAGTATATGTATAATTAAAGGAAAAATCCATTTTTGTTTTTGTTTTTTTATACAATGGAGTGTCACTGGACATATCAACCATACTCTAGGGCAGGCCACATACCCAGGAATACTTGGCCAACCCAAAATAAATCATTGGATTTTTTTTTCATGGACTTTTTTGTTTCACGTTGTTTGGTTTGGTACTTCTGGGGGGTGGGTCCTTCAAGCTTGTTTGTTTGTTTGTGTTTGTTTTTGAAAGAGACCATAAAATTGAGTAGGTATGGAGGTGGGGAAGATCTGGGACAGCCTGTGGGAAGGGGAAATGTGACCAAAACACATTGTGTGAAAAAAAAGCCTTAAAAATCTTAATTAAAAATAAATAAATGACTAAGTAAATAAAGATAAATCTTTGCTCCCACATCTAGGATGTGTGGTTAAACTTGATTTCTTACAAGCTAAGTTAGCTATTTTAGTATAAGCATGTCCTATACTATTTGGAACGCGTGTCCTTAGCTCATGGGTACCCACTGGTGTTCATCTGAATCTCGATGTGACTATGCTTTCTTATTGAACTCTCCTAATCCTACCTGCTGTAGAAGTGTTTTCTTCAGTGAGTTGTTTGCTTGAATGTTTGATATCTGAATAAATTACAGTGCAGAAAAGGGGAGAAAACAGTGGCAAGAGAGGCAAACAAACTCGGGCTTTTGAAGTCAAGAGCAGCACGTCTTTACCTTACTGTCAAAAGGTTCACGGAAAGGGGATCTAAGGAAGCAATGGGGATGCATCGTCCAATTTAATCTTTTTGTTTGCTTGTTTATTGTTTTTCCCAAGACAGGGGTTATTTGTGCAGCCCTGGCCCCTGGCTGTCCTGGAAGTTAGTCTGTAAACCAGACCTGGCCTTAAACCCACAGAAACCCACGTGCCTCTGCCTCCCCAGTTTTGGGATTAAAGGTGTGCATCACCACTGCCTGCCTTTCAAAGCTTAGGCTTCTAGCTCATTTGTAGCACTTGCTGATCTTGCAGGTGAGGTTCAGTTTCCTGAATACACTCGGTGGCTCAAAGCCACCTGTAACTCCAACTCCAGAAGATTCAGTGCCCTCTTCTGCTATCCACATGCATGTGCAGAACATTCACATACATAAAAATAACTCCAAAATAAATAGAAATGATTCACAGCAATGAACACACAGCAGCTGTGTCAGATTGGCACAGCTCTCTGGACAGGCAGTTGCTGGTGTACACTTATTTTAGTGTACATAAACATTATGTGTTTGGATTCTCCTTTGAGAGGGCCTCATCTCACCAACTTCCTCCTCATTCATGAGTTAAATAAATCTTTGAGTTGTGATTATTTCACATTATACAGTTAATTATTTTGCCTTTGCTAAAAATTATCCACGGATAGTGTCTGCAGTGACCCTGGAGGAGCATCAGGAAGCAGGATGGCTGCAGCATTGTGGGATGCCAGGAAGTCATGGATGCAAGAGAATGCATGGACATTCAGGTTTGGAGATCTAACTCAGTGCATGCTTAGCACACACAAGTCTCTGGGTTCTATCTCTAGTAACACACACACACACACACACACACACACACACACACACACACACACACACACACGGCGGAGGTTGGGAGACAGAATTTAAATTTTTGAAACACAGATCTGATCATGTCATTTGTCCTTCTTCTGGCCATGGCCATTGCCCCCAAACGTTTCCTGTATAGGCTGAATAAGTAAGGCCTGTCTCAGGCCGTTTGCTACCAAGTCATTGCACATCCCAGACACTCTTCCTCCCCCTCTTTAAGGACATACTCCACATCTCTCTTCTTCCCTGAGTCTGGTTTAAACGCATACCCACCCTGTGGGCTCCTGTAAGGCTCTTGAACTTTGTGCCACATAGCTTTTCTCCGCTTGAGTTGTGACCACTGCTTAATTGTTTGCGGCCTGCCTTAGTGTGCCCTGGTGAGGACAAGACTAAAAGTGCCTCGGACTTACTTTCCATGTATTCATTCCCAGCACAGGCAGAAGGTGTGGTACAAGGTATTACAGGGAAGCTCAAAAATATTGCCTGAGTAAATAACATTGGAAGTCTATGAAGCCATCCCTAGTGCCCAAAGGGAGGATGTTCTCGGGCTAAGAAATATGGAGAAAGGCAATTGTACCACCTAAAGAATACTCGTCGCAGGACAGACAGGTCACTAAGCTACCAGCCTTTCAAAGAACAGACATGGTATCCTAAGATTTTCTTCAACAAATTACATAGAACTAGCCAAAATCATTTTTCATCACTCATCCTATGAAGCTCAATTATAAAATTGTATTGATCTATCTAGAACTGCACGGTGTTCCTTTAAAATATACATAGGCTTCACATTTCAGAGGTAGGGAAAAATATGTTTTGAACCCCACCTGCCTAGCCACACCTGGATAGATGGCAATTGATGTTGAAAAGCTCTTGCAAGGACAGAGGCAAATTCAGGACCCTCTGCTAATGCTTGCCCCACCTCTAACCTCCATCCAATTTGATAGCTCCCAATGGAGGTTCCGGATCCTGTATCAGGCCTCTCTTGATTCCCGAAAGGCAGCCTGCTTTTCTGCTCTCTTCCCAAAGTGCTCACTGCAGAGGCTGTGGTTTCCATTTGTGAACATCATTGGCTTCGTGGTGGCACACGGGTGAATTAGTTGGATGGTGTTGACGGAAGAGGTCAGAGTCTC
Source organism: Ondatra zibethicus (assembly GCA_004026605.1). Lineage (NCBI taxonomy): Eukaryota > Metazoa > Chordata > Mammalia > Rodentia > Cricetidae > Ondatra > Ondatra zibethicus. The sequence goes on from PVIU01000698.1 coordinate 261,767, forward strand.
AGCAAGCATTAAGGATGATGCATAGCTACCTCCTCTGCCCCCATCCCACCACCACCACCACTGAGGCTCATCTGCAGTGAGCACACGCCTCCCAGCCAGGATTCCTCTTTGTGGAGAAAGTGGGCTGAGAGGAAGGGTGCAGGTTCCCTCCTTTCTGTTCTTTTCTGACAAAACCAGGCAGTGCCTTAGAGACAGCAGCAGCCGGGGCTATATGCCTGTCTTTCTATTGTTCAGTGCTATTTCCTCATGAAAATGAATGAAACTTGCTAGCAGAATCTCAGGGGGGAAAAGACAGAAAAACCTGGCTGAAGTCAGGACCTGGGTTTGATTCTTCCGGAGTGTGGTAGGATCATGGGATGGGTGTGGCTACAAGTGGCCTGAGGGGTGTCACAGATAAAGCTGGGGCACAAGCTCCTATGAAGACTGGCTTCCTGTTGCTGTAAAGTGTTCACTTTTCAGGAAACAGGTTAGATCTGTTTAAGGAGATATACTCAGGTACTATGAAGGTACCAAAAACAAACACAAAAATTCAAGCACGAAAATATATTCTAGGCTTACAAAGGGGTACACACAGAGCCGAGCCGGATGTGTGAAATAATCCCTAGTGTTTTTGTTTTGTTTTGTTCCCTAAGAACTGGGGTTGGCAGTGCAGGGTTCCATTCTGATTTGAAACACCCAGAGACATTTGCACATACTGTTGCTTTTGGACAACACAGTGGCAGCAATAGAATTCAAGTCCAGCTCAAGTGTCAGAGCCCCAACCCAGCAAACTGAACACATTTGTTTGGAAATAAGTTACACGAGTTTGCATTTCTACTATCTTCCCTCCCCAAGATGCTATGAAAAAACCAATTAGCTTACAGACACAAGGAAGCCACACAGCCAGGAAATGATTGGCAGAGTTGAAGAAAAGTGAACCTGAGACCAGCTGCCAGTACTGCAGCAGGGCTTGCCATCAACACCGGGGTTTATGCAGTGTGCTCCAGCTGCTGGTACTAGCTCCTGACCAAAGGGAACACCTAACTCTCGGTCACAAGTCTTGCTGAGGCTTAGTTAAAGCAAAGTGGTATCGTCATCCAGTCCAGAGGTCCTCATCACAGGCTCTGGAAACAAACTATTGTTCAGAGCAAAGACTTCAGAAGGCTGTCACCTTGGGGACAATAGTTGAAGCTCACATGGAGGACTGCTGGAGTGTATCAGCCATAGCTTGCGTTGATCTTGCTATGGGCTAATGTTATTGCTTCATATTGACTCAGAAACACCAACCCTAACTGACTGCGTACAGTCACCATTTGCTCACATCTTAGTTCCTTTCAACTTGAGACACCCCCCCCCGACCTAGATGCCAAGCTTTCGACTCAAATGACCCAATTCATCAATTTCTTTGGATCCAGGTGGGTAAATACTGTAACTGCTAATATCTTAGGAGATGCTGACTTTCTTAGATAGCTGCAATTCTTATCAAGAGTGCTTCTTAGGGGAGTGGGGGAGAACAAGCCTAAATGTATATTATCTAAGAAAAATGAGATGCTATGGCGATTGGTAGTTGCTGGGAGAGGAAAAGCCAGTTTTCCTAATGTGTGGAGTACCTGGCTGGTTAGCCACACTCCAGTGGAAGGCTACATCCCCAGGATATATGGATAGCACAGATTGGGCTTTAAAAAAATAAAATTAAAATGAAGACACAAAATTGGATGGATAGGGAGGAGGGGCTGGGTCTGGAAAGAGTTGGGGGAGAGGCAAAGACGATCAAAATTTGTTGTGTGCAGTTCTCAAAGAATTAATTTATTTTTTAACCAGAAAATAAAACAAAAGAAGCAGCCAAAAGACAAAGGAGGCAGAGTTCAACTCATCAAGAGGGATTTAACCAAAGAAGAGAGTTCACTTTTCATTTCAATTCAATAGGGGCCAGTAAGATGGCACAGTGGGGGGAAAAGCCCTTGCCACACAAGTGTGAGGACCTGAGTTGGAATCCCCAGACCTTAAAGAAAGTTCCCAAGTACAGTGCAAATACCTGTGGCCCCAGTGTTTCTGCAGTGAGATGGGAGGTGGAGACAGAGAAGCCTCTTGCAGCCCACATGCCAATTAGCCTGGCATAGGCAGTGGAAAGCAATAAATAAACCCTACCTCAAGCAAGATGGAAGCCTAACCCCTCTCTCTGAAGGAGTGTCTTCTGGTTTCCGGGTAGACATGCACTCAATTACGTACACAGAGGAATGTGCACACACATGCAGTATGCACACACACAGGAGGAAAAAAACATAAAAATTAAGCACTCATTTTGTTAGGTATCTGAACCAACCAAGTTGTTGACATAGGTGCTGAAAAAAATATGCGTACTTTAGCCTCACGAGTAACCAATAATTTCTCAACAGCATATCAGGAAAGAAGAAAAGCAAACAATGGCTGAGCTGGAGGAGGGAAAGTTGGGCTACCATTCCGTGCTTGCTCTTATTCATCTCGGTTTCCTTGTCTGTAAAAATGGAGACAACCATGTACATCCTGCAGAAGACTGAATTCAGCACAGTGTCAAGCCCAGGGAAACGGCTCTAGTGGTCCTCTTTGCTGTTGCCATGGTGTAGATGTGGTGTCTCTAAAGAGCGTGTATTAGAAATCTGATCCTATGTGTGATGATGATATGTATCATGAGCCCCTGAAAGGATCAGGGCAGGGGCATGGTTTTTAGGTCCTCTGGAACATGGATTTAGATGTATGATCTCTCTCTCTTCTCTCTTTCTGTGTGTGTGTGTGTGTGTGTGTGTGTGTGTGTGTGTGTGTTTCCCTATATGCTTTTTGCCATCTTCCATAGCATAGCAAGGTGTCCTCGCTGGAGCCAGCATCATATTCTGTGGACTTTCAACATTCAGAACTATAAGCTAAGTAAAGCTATTTTCTCATGTTACTCAGCTTCAGGTAGCTAGTATAGTTACAGAGAAGGGGCTCCTGCATTTGCTGTTTGGTTTTAGACTCCTTGCAATACAGTGTATAATATGTAGGATATACTTTCATTCTGAGCTACCATCCAAATAAACTGGGATTGTAGAAAAAAAATAGAGACCATTCTCCCTTTAAGAACTACAGTTGAAGATATATAAGCCAGATACCTGAAGAGAATTGATTTTATCATTCAATCAAGTATTCTTAGAATATGACTACTGACTGAGTTTTGAAGATGGTTTGTTAATTGATCTATTCAAACATGTAAATTAAGAATATACAGAGATAGAAATTTTATACAATGAGATATTCTATAACAAATGTATATATGTACGAGTGAATATGTATATATATGTATATGTGTGTATGTATGTATGTAAGCATACACATAGATAGAAAGAGAAGACGGAACAAAGACAAAAACAGACATTTGTAAAGGACCCTTGCCAGAGGTAAACAAAATGCAAAGTGAGAGTAAAGTGGAATTGTCTCTTCAGCTGCCCTATGTGCTCTCTGTTGACACAGACTTGAGAGTGATCACTAATGAGCTGTTGCTACTGTCTTTAGTTCGCACAAAACAAGTTGTGGTTTGTCATCAATGAAGGCACATACTCCACACAGAAAATATGACTATACACCAAAACTAAAAAGTTCATGCCTACACTTTCCTTGCAGAATACACACACACACACACACACACACACACACACACACACACACACACACAGGACATGTCCACATAGAGCTTGTGCAATAGGAATTAGTGAGGCTGGCAGCTGTGAGGTTGAAGTTTCCAGTGGGGGAGGGCATCTTCCTCTTATCTCCAGGCATTTGGTGGAGAAGAGAATCTGGAGTTTTCTGGATTTGCTCACTTGTTGTTTTGGTTTTTTCTTATATTAATTAGAAGCTATAAAACTGAACACGTGTCAGCTAAGGGCACATAGAAAAGGGCACAGCAGACCGGATAGCACTCTGGCTTAAGCAACCGAGTGTGTACTCTCACAGTGATGGAGGCTGACGTCCAACAGAGCACCAGCACAGCCAATGCTCGTGTGGTCTCTCTTCCTGCTTCCTATACAGGGTCACCTGTGTATTCGTTTAGCAGAGAGGAGGACAGGAGACAGAAGGGAGAGGGGGAGTGAAAGAGAGATATAGACAGAGATAGTTATGCTCTTAATTTCATTTTGCCCTAATTATCCCACCAAAAGGCAATTATCATTACAGTAGGGCTAAGATTCCACTGTATTGGTGGGTGGGGTCCAGTTCATCCACACTTGATTCTAATACTTTTTAATGCAGGTAGGACAACAAAATTCATCTATATATCAGCAATCATGTATTTCACCTAGATTCCTTAGCTTCAAGTCTTAAGGATTTTGCCCACCAGCTTTACACTTTACTACACCCCCCCCTCTCTCTCTCTCTCTCTCTCACACACACACACACACACACACACACACACACACAGACACAGACACACACACACACACACACACTGAAAACTTTATCAAATGCTTATGAAGAGTCCAGTTTCCCCTGGAGAGGGTGGGTAGAGAAACTTGATTGGAGTAAACTAAAGATTCAGATCATGGAAAGAACTGAGATAGGAGATAGTCTGTTTGGGACATAGAGGTTTGAAACTTGTGATCAATTTGATGCAAGCTGATTCAAGAGGCAATTGGGAGCCACTCTCGGTGTGAAGGATGCCAGGGTGGCAATTGCTGCAAGGAAAAATTATTCCTCTGGCTGTGTGTGGAAACATACAGTGGGAAAAGCCATCAGAGGGAACAGGAAGGTACTCGGCTGCCAGCCTGTGTTCTGGGGACTGTGCCAGGGAGGGAATTGTTCTGTGACTTCGCATTTGCTGGTTTGTGGTGTGAGAGTTTTTGGCTCTCAGCTCTCAGGCACTCTCTCCTTTGTCTGACAACTCGCCATGATGCTGTCATGAAGTCTCCTGGCCCCCAGGAAGCTGTCAGGATGGTTATTATTGTTATCATTACATTTACCAAACCCATACTCTGCGATAGGTTTCATAGGGAGATGGCTCGTGAAACTGCCAACTGTGATGAAAGCGGTATTCTCATCTTTATTTTCCAGGACTCAAAACTAAGCCATGGTGAAGAAACATGACTTTTCCAGCATCTCCAAGGTACCAGTTGACCAAAAGGTGACTTCAACCCACGTCTGTTTTGTTTTGGCTCCCAACTCTTCTACATATGGATCTCTACTGTCCCTCCTTTCCCTGAGCTCATCAGAGCAATGCAATAACGCATGCAATAACGCACCCACTGAAACCATGCATTGACCTGATGGTCTGTCCCTTCCTCTCCTTGAGACTGTGATCTCCTTGAGGACAATGATCAGGGCGCCTTCATCTTTATCCTCCCCATGTGCCCATCTCAGAGGCACACGAATAGACAAATGAATGTCCATTGGGTTGGATGGAGTTCTATGTAGCATGAACTGGAAGCTGGATCTGGACAGTGAGGAAGTCCCGCTCTTTAGTGGGCAGCCAGTGGAAGAGGAGGTGCCTTGGTGATCTTGTCTCTACATAGTGTCAGCCCTTCACATCTGTGACTTCTCCATGCTGGAATTCTCTCAGTTGTGGTTCAAAAATATTTGGGAACAAATGCGTCTGTATTCAACCATGAACAGGCTTGTATTTTGGGTGTTTATTCCCTAAGCAATACTGTATAAAAAAACCACCTTCACTGTATACATATTCTCTTCAGTGTTATTGGTAATTTAGAGGTACATCTGGAAAAAAATGCTAAGGTCATATGAAAATACTATGATATATTATACAAGGGATGCGAGCATCCCCACATTCTGGTACCTATGAGGAGGGCATAGAACTAATCACATAGGCACTAAAGGGGAAAATCTCCTTCTGTGGGAGTGCATTAGGACTCAGGAGAGGAAGGCTCAAGGCCTCAGAACACTCTGGAAACTCTTGTCCAAACCTCAGAAATGTTTGATGCTGCAAGGGTATTTGGTACCTGGAGTTTGGGAGCCTGGGTTGTGCTTACAGACTGGCTGAGCTGCCTTCCCTGGGCCTCCCTGTGCTCCAGCCGTGCTGCTAAGAGAAGGCTACTTCCCTTCCCTATGTTCTCTCTTGTAAAATTGTGTCACTGATAGAAGCTCTCTCATGGCATTTCTGTGCATGTTCACTAAAAAGTGTTAGTCAAATATGGTGGAGAAGCTTGCTATTGTTACCTTTTTTCTTCTTGCATTACCGAAGACTGAAAGTTACTAGTATTTTTATATTTCAAATTTCATTGCTGGAAAAAGCATTTACAATATTATTTTAGGGCTCAGATCAGGCCCATCCTGGAACTAGAATGACAAATCCCTCTGACTTGTGGTTATAGTCCCATTTTTTAAAGTCCTTACTTCTGGAATATAAGCCTAACATATGTGTATAATTTCCTTAGCCCATCAAAAGAATGGGCTGTAAATTCCTGCCTTGTGTATTTTGCAAGGTTAAAGTAGAATGTGATCTTTCATTTAAAAATGTAAACAGTTATGGTATTATAATTATCATTATTATAGCCACACATAGAATATTTTAAGAGCCATATGGCTTTAATTAATCATAGATAATAACTAAAGTCATCCTTCTAACCAGGAGTAATGCTAGATGCTAAAAATAGCCTAAAGACTAGGCTAGAACACAATGAGAAACGCTCTGATCTGCATGTCCTGCAGAGCCGCCCCTCTTCTGGGCGCAGGAAGCCTCCTTCAGTCACCCTTTCTCTGCCCTGCACCTCCCTCCCTTCTTACTTTAGTGACAGCCTGGCCTGGCACTGAAATTCCCTGAGGAATAGTAGCTATTGGCGAATCAGGAATGATTATGGGCTGCTTATAGCTAATGAATGACTTCATTTGCTACACCACAGAGAACTCTGACCAGACTTTTCTGTACTTCACGGGGCCAAGTGAGCTGAAGAGAGAAACCAGCTGCCGCCACCCACCACCCCCTACACTGATAGTCTATAAATCTTTTGTGTGGAGGACTGAGGTGGTTAAGGGACCTGCCACCATCATCAGCTTCCTCTTCCGTGTGCCCTGTCTCGATTTGCTTGTTTTCTTCCGGCTCTCCACCTATCTGTCATGTATGGTGCTGGAGAAGCAGCTGGAAATCCCTAGAGCAGTGGTTCTCAACCTATGGGTCGCAACCCCTTTGCGAGTTGAACGACCATTCACGGGAGGCGCCTAAGACCATCAGAAAGCACATATTTACATTACAATTCACAAAGTAGAAAATTACAGTTACGAAATAGCAATGAAAATAATTTTATAATGGGGGGTCACCACAACATGAGGGATTGCACTAAAGGGTCACAGCCTTAGGAAGGCTGAGAACCACTGCCTTAGAGACTACATGGGAAATGTATCTCTTGTCAAGGGAATCTTTTTGGACTGAATTTAAGTTCCCATAAAAAAGATGAAGTTAGTCTGTTTACCGAGCATTTTGCCATCTCCCTCTGTGTCAGAGGAGTCTGGGCCAAAGACAAGCAAGCACGGGCACATTCATTCAAACACACAAAGAAAAACATATATACTTTTAAACAATCAGTGTGCTGCATTGGAAACATAAAAGTCATTAAAAAGAAGCAAAACGAGAGAAAAAATGGAAAAAGAAAGAAAATTGGGAAAGCCAACAAACTACAGTTGGAGGCATTTCTTGTTTTGGAAAACTCTGGAATCATTAATTACAACAAAATGCCATCCGCGATCCCTCTTGTCTCTGGTTCGCAAATGTGACTCTAGACAGCTCTCCCCAAGAGAGAGACAGATAGGATTTTATTGGTTTCAGCAGAACACAGCTGCAGTTGAGTGAAGACCTCTGTAAGAATTTGAGGATAGAAAGCTAGCAAAGGCTCCTGGAGAAGAAAACAAGCATGAGCAGATTTTATTAAGGACCTATGAAGCCCGGAGCACCCAGCGGAGAGCAGCCACCGCCTTCTAGGCACCCACTTTTCTTCTAAGGCAACCAACAGGGGTGATTATAAACCCTTTAATCTTCCACCACTCCCTTTTTAAAGTTTCTTTTTATTTATTCTTTGTCTCTTTCACATCCTGCATCTTGATCCCCATTCAGTGCCCATCCCTTCGTAACCACCCTCTGCCCTTGCAACCCACCCCACCCCCACCAAAATAAAATAAAATTTAAGAGGAAAAAAAAGGGAAAATCAATCTTGCCATGGAAACTGTAATGTGACACAATGAGTCACATGCTAAGCTCTTTTATCCGTGTATCTTTACTTGCAAGTGTTCATTGCAAAGAGTCATTGGTCTGGTTCGAAGCCCAGAGGCTTATTAATTCTATTAATGCGTGGCCCTCACTGGGACTCCTCTTGGCTATCCTGCTGTTACCACTTGTCTTGGAGATCCTGCAGCTTTGGGTCTGCTGGCCCACTTGCCCATCTCCCTTAAGACTTCTTAACTGTTATTGAAAACAGGTTTTGTGGAAGGGATGTAAGACATGAAATAAGCAATATTTATACTAAAAGCAGAGTTTCCTGAAGTCCAAAAATATGAAGGTTTTCAGCACGGTGTGGCTTACTGCGGAGGCTAGTAGCAAGAAAAAGACCTGTACACATTCTGTAGCATGGACACGTGCAGCTTGCCAGGGACTTGGGGACTGTCTACCTACTCTGCCCCACAGACACATGAGCTTCCATATGGCACCTCACCTCAGGAACCACCTGCTGCAGCCTGTAGCCGGTCCTGATGGCATCTACAGCCAGTTGTCTGCTTCTCAGGAGGAAAACTGTGTTCCTCATAGCCAAAGGGGATTGTCCCTTGGATAAGGTTGTCCACCTAAAGAGATGGTGGTGAACATCTTGCATTTCAGTCTAAGATCGCTGAGACCCTAGGCCACAGCAGAACTGCAAATGGGAGGAGCCCTAAATACTCCCCCCCCCCCAGTGTTCAGGAACAAATGGGCTGACAGGCCTTGCAATGGCAGAAATGAACACTGTAATAGGCTGTGTTGATACAGCTCATTCTAACACGTAAGTTTCCCATAGATGAACATAGCTTAACACCAAACAAGGCAAGCCCAGGACATCTGTCTAACACACACACACATGGTTCACTGCTCAGCAGATCCAGGAATAAAGACATCTGTCTAACACATACACAGACACACAGACACACGCACAAGCATGTATAAGCTCCAGTGCTCAGCAGGTCCATGAAAAGAGATTACTGGTCCAGGAAGGGATGGAAAGTGTTCTCAGAGGCAAAGATGAATGGAATACAGAGCAGGCGCCGGTGCCTCCTGGCTTCAGTGGTACACTCCCCTTTTGAAGCGCCTTCTGTTGTCCTTCATTTCAGTGAGTGGATCTCTCCCCTGCTTGAGGATCTGCACAGATTCTTTGAGTAAATCACCTTAATCAGGGTCACAACTGCCAGGCTCGGTGGCTGCGGGTCCTGTACCTAAGCCATGTTGGTTCTTGACTTTGGGAAATGATCTTAAACCTCTGATGGCCTGTACCCCCCCCAATAAATAAATAAATAAAAGACTATATGGGAAAGGCTGATAAACTGGTATTGATTTTCACAGATCACCCTTGTCAAAAGGATTTACTGATGTGTCGATGTGTGTTGTCAAGAGGATCATAGCAGGAGGACTTGAAGGATTTATAAGAAATCTACAGGCTTTAATACACTCGGCGGTAAATAACTAACAAGTACTGCCCATATTGATTCTTGTCATGTGGTCAATGCAATCTTTAGCTCACTAATTGTCAGTATTGACAAACAGTTCATGATCTAAATGAGCTGCTGGACATCTGCTAGGTGTGGAACACTGGCAGAGGCTGCTCTCCAGCGGTTCTCAGTCTGTAGCTTATGGGGAAGCCTTACAGGAAAGAGGCAGCAAGGAGCCTAGCCCAAGGCAACTAACTCTTCCTTGCTGCTGACTGTTGCAGTGATGAGAGGGGAGCGCACTATGCAAGGCCAGCACCTAGTTCCATGACACACCCACAGGACTCTCCTCCAGGGAGATTGCAAATGGCTCTTCCTAGAAGAGACCTCCCAAGTCATGCTGCTACCTGGCCCATCACACCTCCATCTTTATCTTGCTAATGGAGAACTTTGGAATTACCACAAGCCATTATAAGCTCCTTCCTGTGGATGAAGGTTTCCAGGCCCATCTTTTATAGCTTCTCAGCATCTTTTCTGATAATTGAGGTTTAGCACATTGACATCAGCAAAGCACCTAGCCCAGGTGTCTGGAGACAGTGACTGACACTCTATTGTCAGAGATGTGGTTTCTCTGGGAAGTGACATTCTGTCTGGTTTTACAAATGCCTCCAGTGTTCAATTGTCACCAGCCATTTGGGAGTGACGAGATATCAAGGGGAAACTCTTCCAAGATCACTTTTGTTCCTTTCTTTCTAACATAGGGAAGACTATGCATTATCTCTTTCATGGGAGCGCTAACTTTTAAACACGGGATTGCTTGATTTGTCCCCCCAAATCCCATCAGGTCTTCCACCTACCAGGAAATGCCTCTCTTCTTTGATGAAGTGTTTAATCACTGTAGGGGTGGTGGTGCATGATCATGTGTGTGTGTGTGTGTGTGTGTGTGTGTGTGTGTGTGTGTGTGTGTGTGTGTGCTGAGGCTAGAACCACATCTTGTGGGTTTTTTCAGGCATTAGCCAACTTGCTTTTTGTCTTTAAACAGAGTATCTTATTAGGACCTGGTACTCTAATTAGTTCACCTAGGCTGGATGATGTTTAAACTCTGTGGCTTCTTGTGTTTCTGCCTCCCTAGTGATGGGCATACAGGCATATGTTGTCAGATCCATACTGTATATGGATGCTGGGGTTTGAACTCATGTCCTCATGCTTGTACTTTACCATACCAACTGCGTTAGCTATCTCTCCAGCCCCAGGGTTTAGTCTCTCACAGACCTCCAGCACTAACCTTCAAGAAGAAAACAAGACTAAAACTTGACATTGGAATCAATAGCTGTGATAGGTAATTAGATAATAGTAAATACAAACACTGTATAAATAGATTTCCATATCAATTAAAGAAGTAACAACTATTCTGAAGACTTGCTTAGGAAAATAAGTTTATTTCAAGCTAGGCTTGGAAAGATTAATTAAAGAGAACAAGAGGATAAAAATAGTGTATCCCATTATTATGAAAATGTAGTAATTATATTTACTAGAAGCTTTCTTTCAAATATTGTGCCAACATTTCTTCATTAATCTTGATAATTTTGCAAGAAAGTAAAGGAGCAAAAAATAAATGTTTAAATATTATCAGTGGGTCCTCCAAGGCTGAAGGTGCATTCCAATATTGAACTGGTCCTGGGTTAACGGTTTTAAAAAGAATCACAATACATGATCTTAAGATTTGCAATGTGTCTTAAGGATTTTGAATGAGAGCCTGGCAGTGGTGCCACACGCCTTTAATCCCAGCAATCAGGAAGCAGAAGCAGGCAGATCTCTGAATTCAAGGCCAGCCTGGTCTACAAAGTGATATTCAGGACAGTCAGAACTACACAGGGAAAGCAAAACCAACCAAAAAACAACAACAAAAAAACCAAGCAAATAACAGCAAAATATGTTTGTGTTATGATACTCAGTCAATAAAACCTAATTATAAAAGAAAACACATTGTCAGTGAAGTATAGAACACGGAGAATGTTTTTAATGACAGGCATATGTGTGCCTCAGTTTACTTATGTATATGATAGAAATGCATGAAGCAATTAAGGTGTAGGGTTACTCTAAGGATTAAACCAATTAGATCTAGAAATAGACTTAGATGAAAGCCCAGTGCCCAGAGAACACTCAGTAAATGACTTTCAAGATGGTGATGACCATGAAGATATATTGTGATGAAAGGAAGCTTCCTTCCTGTTTCCTCTAGAATCTCAACACCCAGAGGAAGGAGGGGCCTTTCAAGCATGCTTCAAACACCTGCAGCAAGCCACGTGTGGAAGAGGGAACCTGTGAGGTACCCTTTCAGCTCTTTATTGTCCCATAATAGACTGATCTAGATTCTGAGGCTCAGACAGTGGAACGCTTTCTCTAATCATTTTGAATCTTAACTAGCAAGAGCCAAGTTGGAAGGAAGGAGTGGTTTCCATCCAGTGTTTGCATGCCCATGAGATGGGGGAGGGGTCATTTCTCAGTTAATACCTCCCCTAATTCCCTGCAGCCTAAGTCCTCAACTTCCTTGCCTGTTCTCCCAGCACTTTCCCGAGCTCTCAAAGATGCTCAACCTGCATTGTCTTTTCTGCTGTGCAGAAGCCCAAGCTGATGCAGCGTGGCTGAGACTCCTTCCTTAGTTTTCAATGTAATCAATGTGAAAACAAAACAAAACAAAACCAGTAAACACCTATCAAAAAAAATTTTTTAAAGATGCAATGAAACGCTACCACCCAGAGTCCGGGCGATACGATGAGCATGAAATGAAAAATGGGCACTCCCTGGGCCCAAGGCTTTAATCCAAAAGCAAAAGAAAATTAATTTGAGGAAGGGAGGCTCAATTAATGAAAGAGAATTTGAAGAAATATCATGTATATATTTAAATCATTTAAATATGTTATTCGGCATCTGTTCCTATCAACCCTGACAATTCTCACAGAACAGGAGATCATACACTTTAATAAGCAAAGCACAATCGCATGTTCACTGCAGCCGTCAGTTATTATCAGGACGGCTGTGGGAATCCTCCTGGGCTTAGAGGAGGATGCTCCAGCTGAGAGGTAGACTACCATACCTGCCAGTCCTCACTCTTGAGAGTGCAAACTGTGTCTGCTATGAAAGACATTAGCATGGGGTGGACAGGGGGAAGCCTCAGTGGCCACTCCTCCCTCAGCCCTACCCAATTCAGAAGACATCAGTGGAGTACTCTGAGGTCTTATAGAAGCCAGATAGGATACATTCAAAACATTCCTCAAGTTATATAGCCTCTGCAGAAATCCAAAACCCTTTCCAATGGAATAGCCACTCTTTCAATGGACTGTTCTGTAAGATTCTCTTATCTCTGGGTTTGTACATTAGTCTCTGCCTTTTCCCATTGTTCTCTTCTCTCCTGTGTAACTCATTCTTCAAGAATTAAACAGCGGAAAAGAACCCATTTCAGAAGTCCTCAGTATTGGATTCCAATTACCGCCCTCATAGGTCCCTTCGCTTTTCCTTTATAATATTACAATGCTGTGATTATCAACTAGCATAATTATTTGATAAATGATGATTGTCTATATTGGGCTAAAATCTTGCAGAAGAACGATGAGCTGGTAGCAATTGCTCTGTTTTATCTTCCTTGAATAAAAATAAAAGAATAAAAGCAATTTCTAATACTTGCTATTAAAATCTTACTTCCAATGACTGTGCAAATGCTTGCTTCATATAGAGATAATAATAATATTAATACATTTTACACGCTAACACATCACACACACACATACACACACATGTCAAATATTAACTCACTTTTCTCAAATTCAAAATTACCTTTTTTCAATTATGGTGTGATACTTAGCTCTCACTCTCCATGAGTTTCCAATTTTGGCCTTCACAGCAAGACAGCACAATCGACCATGGGTTTTGAATACACAAAATCTGTGGCTGGAGGGAGGGGTCAGCAGTTACAGACACTTGTAGCTCTTCTATAGGACGACAGTTTGCCTCCCAGTCCTCATGTTGGATGGTTCACAGCCACTTTCAATTCCATCTTGAGGGGATCTGATGCCCCCTTCTGGATTCCACAGACGCCTGCACTCACACACGCATGTGCACATACATACACACACATGACCAATTAGAAGTAAAATGAACCTTCAAATATATATGCAATATATATGTAGATTTTGTGGGAAGTTCTTCTTATATATGTAGTCTCAACATTCTTTTTCTACATTGCATTTTTTATTGCTCACACAATAACTTTTACACACATTATGATTAGTAGACTACCTCAGGTGCATCAATCTATACTTTGAAATTATATTAGTTCTTATAACCAAATTGTCGGTTTATACTGCCAACAAGATTGTGTTCTCCATTTAAAGAGGAACAAGCCTTTTTGTCTAAGGGGGCTCCATTTTTGAGCAGGTAACAAACTCTCAATAAATACTGGTCCAAATAAAAAGCTTAAGAAAATTTTACGGTGGAGGAGGATTGGCGCACTCATGGCTCCAATCTAAATCTTGAAATTGACTACATTTAATCTTACTATTTCATTTCCTTCTCGGTTCGCTTCCCTGCTCTTTCCTGATAGAGAGATGTAATCCTTGCTGTCCCTGTCTCCTATATGATTTAATGTCACAGATATGATTAATGTGCTACTCAACCTTCTGCCTGTATCACTAATCACAGTGTTAAAGGAGAGTGGACCCGCTACTAAATGCCACTCCAGCAAATGTCACGTCTCTCTGTTTTTGTTTTCTTTATGTCTTTTAGGACCCGTGGTGATATTCCAATTCAAGTTAATTTCGCAAGGCAGATTTGAAGAAACCAGAAGATGCGAGGTAACGCACTACTCCCAGTACTAGTACTTGGAGTTATACAGGTCTGTAAACAAAAAAATATATATATCTCTTTACTCCAGAATTGCAATCCAGAGCTCCTTCTACAGGCAAAGTCCCACCGTAAGTATTCTCCATATGCCTGCACTGATACTAGCTTTTTAAAATCCTAGAACTGGAAATGTTTATTATCATCCCCTTTACCTTGCAGTGGAGGAACCACAAAGAGATTAACCAACTAGACTAAGGACCAGCTGAAGTAGTTTCCCTTTGGAGTTTCTACTTAGCCTCCAGGTATCTGCTTGGATGAGCTATGGGTAGCAAATACAGTGCTCTGACATTCTGCTCTTGCAGTTCAAAACTGCCCCAGAACTTATCACTGCAAGGGACAGCCATGCTCTGTGACTGTCAGAGGCTTGATGCTGAGCTTCTGCCCCACTGAGCAGCACAGCGTTTAGCTGAGCACCATGAGGTTTCTCATAACTCCCTCCTCTGGGGAAGAGCTGGGAGGGTTGCTCTCCTCTGAGACCTCCTCTGTCTGTGTAGTTCTGGGGTCTCTGTTCAGGTCAGTTTTACAGGGAACCAAGGTCATGGCTGTCACTGATAACTGTGTCATTTTGCAGTACCTTCATGGTCCATGCAGTGACAGACCAGCAGAATGCAGACAAAGGAAGCAGCCCTCACTCTAAGTGGGGTAACTGTTCACGAACCTGTGCTCATCTTTGTCTCGGTCACATCAAGTACTGGACAGAAGGGCTGCTTCAGGAAGGCAACAGAGTCATAATGCAGGACCTTATTTTTCTTGTGTCTTGTTTCCCTTAATTTATTTACTTATTTGGGATGGGGCAAGTGTGTATGTGCAAATGTATGGAAGTCCAAGGGTCATGGCTCCCCTGTGAAAGGCAGAGAACAAGTTACAGGAGTTGATTATCCCTTTCTACCATGTGGGTCCCAGAGACTGAATTCTAGTGGTCAGGCTTGGAGGCAAGGGTCTTAATCAGCTGAGTTATCTTGCTGGACCCAAGTGTCTTATTTATTTTGTTCTCTCTCTCTCTGTGTTGTTATTGTTAAAATTAACATTGTTGTTGCTATTCTTTCAGAAATTAAGGTAGAGGGGCTAGAAGGGTGGTTCTCAACCCTGCTAATGCTATGGCCCTTAATATAGTTCCTCATGTTTTGGTGACCACCCCCCCAGCCATAAAACGATTTTGTTGCTACTTTATAACTGTAGTTTTGTTACTGTCATGAATTTTAATGTAAATATCTGATAAGCAACTTCCAAGGGGTCATGACCCACAGGTTGAGAACCTCTGGACTAGCGCGATGCCTTGGTGGTTAATCACATCTACTGCTGGCTTGCAGAGGACTCAGGCTTGGGTCCCAACACTCACAACCATCTGTTACTCTAGTTCCAAGGGATCTGATGTTAAGAATGCTTTGCATGCATGTGGCACACATTAAGTTACATGGGGATAAACACTTGTATATACATAAAAATTAGGTTATTAATTAAAAATAGCATTTAAAAAGAAAGTAAGGTAGAAGAATCAAAGTCTCAAATTATGGGAGACATTTTGACCCTCGTCTCAAGGATGGGGTTACCAGGCCAGACATGCTCACTTTGTCAAGGAAGGAAGTCCCTCCTCAGACATGTAGGGACCAAGGCTGAGAGGAGTAAGGGAACCTTCCCATAGGAGAAGCTGAGATCAAGCCTAAGAAGCTTGTATAATGTTTTTCTATTTGACTATAGTGTCTCCTGATTTTATAGAGGATTGATCAGAATGAAGGTAGCACTAAGCTAATCAGCACACACAATTCCAAGACAGTTGCTTCCCCTTGGCATCTGTCCCTGATGACTCATGATTAATTTAGCAAACCATGATGGCCACAGTGGTGCAGTAAAGGAACCTCCGAAGAAGGGAAATGTGAACTGAGAGCTGAATGGCAGAGAGGAATTAGCCTCAGGCCAAGCTTCCTCTCTGTTTACCTTTGACAACCGCTTTGCATCTGGGGCCAGATTAGTGTTCTTCAAACTGTGTCTAAAAATCAATTTGCAGAGATGATTGACATTTGGAAACACAGCAGTACAAGATAGCCAGTGGAGTCCATCTTCTGAAGAAGGGAGCACTCTTTGTGACTCCTTAGCCTCAAAAGTGGTCTCAGTGGACAGTGTGCCTGAACTAATGGGAGCACACCAATCCACCTGGCCTGGGACTGAATGAGCATATGATCAAACCAGACTCTCTGAATGTGGCGGCGAAAGTTGGCAGATGGAGAACCCACAAACAATGACACCAGGACCTATCTCTTCTGCATGTATTAACTTTTTGAGAACCGAGTCTTTTTGAATGCACTCCTTCCT
>PVIU01000699.1:0-107635 GCA_004026605.1 Ondatra zibethicus
TTTTGTTGTGTGTGTGTTTATGGTTTCAGAGCTGACTACTTTGTATTAGCTAACCAGTTAGGGACTCAGTCCTAGGAGAGGCCAATTTGCCTGCTCTCAGCAGTCATTAGTTGCTTGTATGTCTTTGTGTAGGGGTGGGACCCCATGAAACCCCCCATCTCCATCTTCTCCCTTAGCATGTCTATGGATGTTGCCATTGTTCAGGTCTTGTTTATACAGCCATTTGTAGGGGAGACTGTTTCACAGCAAATGTCTTGGTATTCTGACTTTTAAAATCTTTCTGACTGCTCTTTAGTGATGTTCCCTGAGCCATAGATAAGGAGCTGTGATGCGGACATTTCTATTGATCCTGGGCTCCCCATGATCCATTGATCTCTTCATTGTGTCCAGTTGTGGTTTCCTGTGATGGGTTATTCCATGTTCTAAACTCACATATAAAGACTTGGAGCTAGGAATCAGTATGAGAGAGAATATACAGTATTTGTCTTTCTGGGCCTGAGTTACCTCACTTAATATAATCTATTCTAGTTCTATCCATTTACCTGCAAATTCCAAGATTCCATTTTCCTTTATTGGTGAATAGTATTTCATTGTGTATATGTACCACATTTTCATTATCCCTTAATCTGCTGAAAGACATTAAGTTGTTTCCATTTCTTAGGTATTTAGAACAGGGCATCAATGAACATTGCCTAGCTATTATCTGTGGAGTGGGATGGCCAAACTCTTGTTAAGCACATTTGATGAATTCAGGCACTGGCATGGTAGACAGAAAAGCAAGTCAAGTTCCTGGACACTAAGAGGATTAAATCTTATGTGGCAAGATCGGTGTAGGCAATAGGTATGTGCACCAGTGAAAAATGGATATTAATTGGCATGGAGCCCCAAATGGGGTAGAGTGGGGCTTACTTAGTCCTACTCTGGAAATAAGAACAGGAGTGATTCTCAAACTTGGCCTCAGAAAAGAAGGTGTTGGTTGAGTTGAAGAGCTGGTGGAGACTCGAAGGTTCTGAGAATGGGGGCAGCTCAGTGGACAAGCACTTGCCTAGCATGTGAGGTCCAGGATTGAGGGGGAGGGAGAGGGGCTCAGAAGGAAAGAAGGCACAAATTGAGTCAAGGCACAGGGCATGAAAGAACCAGAAATCATGTGATTTGCCTGGAGAGAAGATGGGATGTGGGGCAGAGCATGACACATGAGGTGGGCCAGGTCACGTCTCTAGTGCCTTCTATTCTCTGCTCTCCCACAGGATAGCTGCTTGCATGTGTGGGTGCTGAGCACTTGAAATGTGTTCAGTCCTAATGAGAAGACATGTGACACATAGAGTAAATTAGGAAGACTGAACGTATACAAAGTCAGCATTGTTGTATTGATGACGTGTTGAAATGACAATATACAGGACATGCACAATTTAAAATAATACATTATTAAAGTAATACCACTCCAGGCTCAAGAGATGACTCTGAGGTTAAGAGCACACAGTTCTTCCCGGGGACTTGAGTTTGGTTCCCAGAACTCATGTTTAGGCAGTTCACAACTGCCTATAACTCCAGCTCCAGGGGATATGATGCCCTCTTCTGGCTTCCATGGGTACTTGCACCCACGCACACACACAAAACTCCCCACAGATGCACAAGCATGTGCATAATTAAAAATAATAACAATAATAAAATAAAACTTAAAAAACAATACCATATGTTTCTTTTTAATTCTTAAGATAGTCTCCAACATTTCAAATCACACACTCATTATATTTCTATTGGACCATAGAGCCAGAAACAGTGACATCACTGACAATGATTTTTTTCAATGAGCAAAGGAGGAAGATTAGGTCTGTGCCTGAGAACACTCACTCAGACAGTGAGGAGCAGAAAATGGAGACAATTAGGAAAACATTACAGCAATTGGTAGAGAGGACACAGAGGGTTGAATGAGAAGGAGGCTGGGGTGGGAGATGACCTTGTTCGGGGCTTATGGAGGCCTGGGCTGCAGGGTGTGGGAAGGGAGAAGCCTCAGGGCTGTTGGCTGGGTTGACTTTAGAACAAAACTGTAGCCCTGGAGGATGCAGGACAAAAGAAAAGGCTCCTGGAGGAAGCTGATGGGTTCAGCAGCTAACAGTGCTGCTGAGATGATTGGGATCCCCCAGTGGGGAGGCTTAGGGAAAAGGTTAGAGCTCTGTTGAGATTAAAGGCCGCATATTCACATTTGGGTATTGGTTTCCAAGTGTCCCCCTGAGGGGCTGGTGAGATGAGTCAATTGGTAAAGTGTTTGCCTGACTTTGGATCCCAGCTCCTATGTAAAAGGCCAGGTATGGTGGCAAACACCTGAAGGCCCAGCACAGAGGAGGCAGAGCCAAGGGGATCCTTGGGTTTGTTGGACAGGCAGTCTCACTCAATCAGTGAACTCCAGGTGAGAGATCCCATCTCAATAGCCAGTGTGGAAAGTGATAGAAGCCATCTCTGATCTCTACATGTATACATACATGGGTGTACACCTATAAACACATGCGTATGCTTACACTAAACACCCACACAAAGCTTAAAAATATCCTGAGATTCAGGGTGAATGAAGTTACCCAGGGAGAGGATTTAGCTCTGGGGACACCAGTAACTATAGGAATGTAGGGAGCCATTATGGGAAACGAGTTTAATAAATCATAGTAGACTCACATGACAGCGTGCTCTACAGACGTTCAGGACACTGTCAGATGCACATTTTTACGGACATAGCAAGACATTCACAGTGTGTTCAACAAGCAAGCAGGTGGCTGCAGTGAGGTTTTTTTTTAGTGTTGACCACTGTTTGGTTAAGGACTAGGGCTACCCAGCAGAGTGTGGCCACTCACAGACACCATGCTGTCTTCTGCAAAGGGACTGATCGTGGCGTGGGCCACGGGTAGATATAAAAACTCAACAGGTTCACCCAGCTGGTCGAAACAGGGCATCCTGCTCCAAAGATCTCGGTATGGGCCAACTTGTGCTACTTCCAAAGAAACCAGGGAGATACAGTCCTTTCATACAGATCACCTAGTTTTCTTTAAAAATTCAATTCATTAGATTTCTAAAGACTAGATTCGTATAGATTTTTCTTTTAGATGTACTTAATTTATGCATGTGTATGAGTGTTTTGCCTGCATGTGTACTTGTGTGCCATATCCATGCCTAGTGCCCTTTGAGGTCAGAAGAAAAAATCAGATCTTGAGCTAGAGTTATAGACAGTTGTGAGCCACTGTGTAGGTGCTGGGGCTTGAATCTCAGTCCTCTGCAGGAGCAACAAGTGGCTCTTAACTAATGAGCCATTTTTTCAGGTCATACTTGATTTTAAATTATGTGTGTGCGCCTATGTGTTTGTGTGTGAGGAGGCTAGAGGTGCTGGCGCTCCTGGAGCCGGAGTTATAAGCAGCTATGGGTTGCTTGAGGCAGGTGCTGGGAACCAAACTTGGGCCCTCTGGAGGATCAGAATGGACACTATGGAGCCTTCTTTCTATCCCACATGTGACCCATTTCAAAAGGGGCACTTCAGCTGTGCTTAGTATATTCTGAGTTAACCTATCACACAAGCCGTTTTTTAAACTCATACCTTTTATTTATTCTTTGATATATTCACACATGTATACAATGTTTGCTTGTTTTTGAGATAAGGTTTCTCTGTGTAATAGCCCTGGCTTCCCTGGAACTTGCTTTGTAGACCAGGCTGGCCTGGAACTTACAGAGATCCTCCTGCCTCTGCCTCCCAAGTGCTGGCATTAAAGGCGTGTGTCACCATGCCCCACTACAGTGTATTTTGATCATCATTAAACTCTTCCCTTGTTCCCCTTAGGCACAACCTGAATTTGCACCTCATAGCCTTCCTCTCCATCCGGCAGCTCTTAAGGTTGCTGCAGCATCCATTCTGAGAGGTTTCCAAGCCACGAGGGTGTTACTAGGGATGCCCCGTCTAAGGTTGGGCATAGAAAAGTTACTTACTCTCTTTCTCAATGGGTTGACCAGGTCCGAGTCAAAGTTAATTGCAGCTTGGTAGCCAGTTTAGGAACATTTTCATCATGGCACTTCCCCAGCCCTTGGCAACTAGTCTTTCTGTCTCTAAGACCAGCTTCTCCTGGACCTTCCTAGGGGTGGGATTGCTTAGCCTGTGGTCTTCTGCAACTCGTTTTTCTGATAAGAACAGCTTTCAAGGCCACAACACAGGCAGCCATTTGGTTTCTTTTCATTTTTTTTTACAGCAGAAAAGTCTTTATGAGCAAACAAGTCATTGTGAAATTTAAAAGCATCTCTCTGTGATGAAATGGTCTGTTTTTACAATACCCACCAGACATATTTAACTTTGAGCTATCGTCCCTCTGCTTGGTAAGACTGAGTTGCTGGGGATGGGTAACTTTTCCTTGTCTCCCTAACCTTACATCAACCTCTCCAGATCAGAGGCCAGACTTCCTGCAGGCTGCTGATGTGGGGTGGTCAGTAAGGAGCAGAGTAGAAGATTGGAGATGCGCATGGGATCTTGAGAGGCCAGGACTCCTCCACTCTTTCTCTGGTCACACCCCAGTGCCTGACCAAACAGGAGCTCTGTGGCCCTCGGAGGCCCTGATGAAAAACACAAACAGCCATCATCTCCTCCTGGAGACACTAGGGTCTACTTCCCCACTCAGGGGACACTCCCTCGGCTGTCACCTGCACACTGTTTGCCTTTTGTATTTAAAATGCATTTCTATTCAGTGATTATTTTTTTAAACAGCACTCTGTATTCAGTTTGGAATTTTCTCTTTCTTTTTCATCATGGAAAGTTCAAGGTCAAGAAAGAACTTCCCATGGCCTGAAATACATTCACATTGCTTTGTTTTGCTTTCCTCCATCATCACCATCAATTCCCAATTACATTTATTTACTCTGTGTGTGTGCGTCGCAGTGTTACACGCATGGAGGCCAGAGGACAACTTTCGGGCGTTGGGTCTCTCATACCACCACGTGGGCCTTGAGGCGCTAACTCAGGTTGGCGAACTTGATGGCAAACAACTTGACTTGCTGAGACATCTTGTTGGTCCACTATCCATTTCTAAAACTTTCTTCATCCTGTAGATCTCTACACCCACTAAACGCTGACCCCATTCCTGCTCCTCCCCCACTGTGCCTATAAACCGTGCTATTTTCCTTCTCTGTGACTTCATTACTCTAAGTATCCCATTTTAGCAGGATTAGGTATCTCTTCTCCTATGACTGACTGGCTTATTGGGCATATGGAGTCCTCATAGTACACAGGGGCTATAGCATATGTTAGAATTTCCTTCCTTAAGGCCAAATGATATTCTATTGTATGTCTGTACACACTGCATTCTCCTTCTGTCCATCTGCTTGTGGCACTACCTTTTGGCTATTGTAGATGATGCCTCTGTGAACACGGGTGTGCAAGCATTTGTTCAAGACACTGAATTCAGTTTCTTTGAGGATATAGGTCTATTGATTTTAATGGAAGAATAACAAGACATTAGTAAGGTAATATAAAGGCACACAGTCTTGTCACTTTTCTAGAACCTTTCATTGGTGCGCATCCCTCTGGGGTCTATCCACATGACTGTGTTTTTAAAAATAATGCAATGATAATGAGACAGTGGCTTTCTAACGTCTACATTTTAGGTCTATGTGACAAGCTGGAACATGAGCCGAGGCCATGTTAGCCACTAACTGTCCCTGGAAAGAGGAAAGGAAAAACACAGTGACCCCTATGAAGGGGTCATTTGTACAAGATAAATACAAACATAAAGACCACATGAATACAGGGAGAAAACTCACACACATGTATCCTTGTCACTAGAACATGGGGGCTGGATTCTGAAACACGACATGAACAGGAAGGATCCCAGGGATCTCAGAGTTGCAATTTCTTAGGGCTACAAGTGAGATCCTATTAAACAAAACAAAAACAAAAACAAACAAACAAAAAACCTCAAAACAGTTCCACAAACCTGACCTGGATTCTAATCAGCCACCTGCACACCTGTCTTGACTGTTGAAGCCTTGGCCTTGCTCCTGGGTCCCTCAGTACTTTCCCTGACTATAGAAACATTGTTTTTTTTTTCTGTCAGAGCCTTAATCTTCCAGGAACACTCCATGTTCAACACTAGAGAGCTCACTGAGGGCTCTGATGACGGAGGGGACCAGTTGGACTGGCCTCATGGACCAGCGGTCCATATCCATTCTAGTTTGGACCAACAGTGGCTCAGCTTCTAGGGTCTCTGGTCTGTCTTTTACAAAACAGTGGCAACAAGAGAGACTAGGAAGATCGTTTGTTTGTTTGTTTGCTTGTTTATTTAGAGACAGGTTCTCGTGTAACCTAGGCTACCCTGGAACATTCCCTGTGGTAGCCAAGGATGATCTTGAACTTCTGCTCCTCCTGCCCTCAACCATCTGAGCGTTGGAATTACAGGCAAGCGTGACTGTGTCTATTTAATGCGGTGCTGGGTTGTGGAACCCAGGGCTTTGTGCATGCTAGATAAGCAAGCATTCTGCCAATTGAGCCACAGCCTCAGCCCATGACTATGAGAACCTTAAATATGACCTCATCCTTGAAATCTGAAAGCCTCACATAGAGTAGACCCATAGATGCCATTGTCCCCTACCTCTGCTTCCTAGGATGTCAGATAGGAAAATAGAGCTGGGCCTGCACATTCCTAGGGAGGCATCTAGACAAGCATTTAACATCATTTTTACTGAGTTCACCGTATGTGAGAGATCTTGATCCTAGAACTAGAAAGGACTGGAAGCCATAGACACTGTCCTTTGAGTAAGCCATAAAAATGAGCATTCTTACCAATGCTATATATTGAACATAGTGCCTTAACCTTGCCAAGCTGGACCAAAGAATTTGGTTAACCATACTCTTCATAACACAGGACACTAATCAGTACCGATCCCTGAATTTATTTTTCCTGTTTTGCCTTAATTTTCCTATCCATATATCTACCCTCAAACAGCTGTGTCCAATGTTGTTTTTTTTTAAGATTTTGTGTTATTGGTGTTTTGCCTGTTATATATGTCTATATGAGCGTTTCAGGTCCCCTGGAACTGGAATTACAGATATGAGCTGCCATGTGGGAGCTGGGAATTGAACCCAGGTCCTCTGGAAGAGCAGCTAGTATGCTTAACCGCTAAACCATCTCTCCAGCCCCCTCAATATGTTTTTTTAAATTTTAAATCCTACCTATTTTTAGTTATTAACGAATACATTAAATATATTATTCATTTAAATATTTTATTTTTATGTATATGAGTGCTTTGCCTGCATCTAAGTGTACAATATGCATGCAGTGCCCACAGAGTCCAGAAGAGGGCACTAGGTCTCCTGGCACTGGAGTTATAGACAGTTGTAAACTCACGTGGGTGCTGGGAATATAACTGGGTTCCCCTGCAAGAGCAGCCAGTACTCTTAGCTGCTGAGCCATCTTGCCAGCCCTACTTTACCCAGTTCTGAGTGTTGTCCACAGTTATACTGCTGAATGACCCTCACCACCAGTTCTGAGTGTTGTCCACAGTTATACTGTTGAATGACCCTCCCCACCAGTTCTGAGTATTGTCCACAGTTATACTGTTGAATGACCCTCACCACCAGTTCTGAGTGTTGTCCACAGTTATACTGCTGAATGACCCTCACCACCAGTTCTGAGTATTGTCCACAGTTATACTGTTGTATGACCCTCCCCACCATCTACCTTCAGAAATCTTCCATCTTCCCCACTTGAAGTTCCATGCCCATTAACTCAGAGTACCTCTGCTCCTTCCTCTTAGCTCCTGGCAAACACCACCTGCTTTCTATCTCTGCAAACGTGAATCACACCTTGTTAGTCATTTTGTGATGAGCTTATTTCACTTGGCATAGAGTTTGCAAGGCTTGTCTGCATCACAACACAAATCAGTGTTTCTTTTTAAAGCTGAATAATATCCCACTGTGTGTTCAGACTACACTTTGTCTAGCCACTCATAGACATTTATGGGCTTTCCAGCTTTGGGTATTGTGAAAAAACATTGGTGTGAATATTGGTGTGCAGATGCTCTCTTTGGATCCCTGCTTTCAGTGTGTGTGTGTATGTGCATGTGCATGCATCTATAAGTGAAATAGCTGGACCTTATGGTAGTTATGTGTTGTTTTTTTGAATAATTATTATGCTGTTCTCCACAAAAGTAACACCATTTCATATTCTTGGTGGCAATGTGCATATGGTCATTTTACATTTTACAAAACCGCATCGTACTACTAATTTATTGATTTCATTTGGAACAGTGTTTTTCTTTAAAAGTAAAATTACATTTACTTATTTGTGTATGTATATTCATTTATGGGGGCGGGGTATGTGCCATGGCCTGTGTATGAAGGTCAGGGGACAACTTTCAGGAGTTGGTTCTCGGCTGGACATGGAGCTCCATATTGAGCTGGGTTTTTTTTTGGGGGGGATCTAAGAGGGTCACCTATGGGAGGAGCTACAAAGAACTGCCACCTGTAGACCACCGATTGCCCGGTGAGGTCCTCTGATGACAATCCCAGCCCTGGTTTGTCTGTGTGCCTTTACCAGAAGTCACCTTTCTGTGTGAAATGTAGGCAGAACACTCCTGCACTTTTTCTAGGCCCGCCGCCTGTGGATTAATGATCTTGGCTGCAATCAGGTGTTCGCTTCTTTGCACGATTCCCAGGAACCACACCATGTACATTGTAGCATGCCGGTGTCCCTGGCTCTGACCAGAGTGTGCTGTCTATTTCTAGGGAGACACAACTGCCTCCGCCCCCTCTCCTGCCTCTGCTGAACTTTGCACTCACCATGATGAAAAATTAACTGGGCTAATGTTTCCCTCCCAAGGACAAGGACAAAGTCTGCAAGGCAGGCCAGGCTGGGTCCCAGGAGGCTAGGTGCCAGCTGAAGTTATAACCAATCCTGAGCCATCACCTATTTAGAGCCCACTGCAGGAGGGTCTATTTCTCCCCCTTGTCCAGAGCTTTGTGGAACTGGCCTTGTGCCCCAAATGTTCTCACAGGGAGACTTGAGGAAAAAAAAATCCCAGTGCTCGGGAGGCAGAGGCAGGCAGATCTCTGAGTTTGAGACCACCTCATTTATTGAATGAGTTCCAGGACAGCTAGTAAAGAGAGAGAGAGAGAGAGAGAGAGAGAGAGAGAGAGAGAGAGGGCGTTCTCAGATGTGCAGGTAGGTACAGCAGTTTTCTTGCAACTCAGGTGGTCCTTGTCACAGATACTTGTTCAGTCACACAGGTGTGTCTTATTTTCTTCCCTCAGGGAAATGAATGGGTGGGTAATGGTCCCTTCTGGAGCCTCAGTGACTTAAAGGGTCTTCTACACAGCTGACTCCTCTTCTCTCTTCAGCTTTTCTCTCTCCTCAGGCTCCCTCCTTTTCTCCAGGGTGCAAATAGCTTTGCTTAGACATGGCTTCCCCTGTGGGCAAGGGACTTGTCCTGGAGAACAATCCTAAGGCTTCTAACTTACTTTCTAGATTCACCTTGTTGTACTGGCGAGACTGGAGGCTCAGCAAGATGAAGGGTCAAGAGCCAACATTCAAAATAGATCAGGGATGGAGCCTGAACACCTTGGACTTGACCTGACTGCCTCACAAAGGCTAAACTGCCTCGGTTTGATGTCCAGGTTAAAATGAACTTGACTGGAAGATGATGATTGCGTAGATCCCTTTTTGTCCTACTAAGCACACCTTCATCCCTATCTCTTGGTGCTTCTCTGGTCTGTGAGCTGTCTTGTGCCCTGGGACCTTCCTCTTCCACTGTAATTTCTCAACAAGCAGCAGACTTGCAATGTAGAAGTGCTGGAGACAGAAGCAGGATCTGACAGAACTCAGCTTCCCTGGCTGCCCTTCTTCAGGCGTGGTATCAACACTGGCCTCTGGCGGGGTCCACTCCTGTCTTGCACTGGACTGTTCCACAGTCCCAACACCCTAGGAGGTGGAGAGGAATGGGCCTGGGAACATTTCTGGCAATCTCATAATTAGGCACCTGTGAGAAGAGCTTTTGTTTTGCAAATTATGTCAAAGACGCCCTTTGCAACTCCAGGCCCAAGAGCAAGACCTCAAAAACAAAACAAAACAAAAACCTGAGTTTAAATCTTGGCTCCAGTCCTCAGGGTCATGCCTTCCAGGCAAATATGGGCGTGGACTTCGAGGGCAGACGTTGGACTGTCTGTGTAGAAGACAGCAGTTCAGACAGCCTACCTTTCCAGTCTCTTGATAAGAGAAGTCGAGTGGAAGAGGAAGGCTACAGCCACAATCTAACAGGAGGGCAGGAACCGGCTTGTTAAAAAGGAACCTCCTTTTAGGACTCGACCTCAGGGAGGTGGAAGGGGAGGCCTAGAAAACCACAGTCTCTGACGAGCTGTGGCTGCTGGTGGGGCACCCTCGGTAACAGAGCTGGGGGCCCCTGCAGCTTCTAGGCTGACTTTGTGGGATTGGCCACACCTCACAGGGCTTTGTAACTCCCACCGGCTCTAGGTTTGCAAATAACTTCGGGAGGTGGTGGCGGGGGGTTTCCCACCGTTTAAAACAAGCATAGCCTTAGCTACTGGGCTAACCTGATGGGGAGGCGGCAATAGGGTAAATGACCCAAGCCGGTGGAGGTACCCAGGGGCAGTCAGCCCTGAATTCCGCTAGTTGGGGGAAAAGCCCCAGGGCTACCCAAAGTCAGGTTCTACTGGCCTTTCGCCTAGGCTAATTTTGAATAAACTTCCCGAATCCTCCCGGCTCACTCCACTTTGTCTGTGCGAGTTCACTGCTTTGTTAACGAAGCTCTTTTGCTTGTTTGGCGTCGAATTTCAGTAACACCCTGTAATGTTAATTCTCCCCCTCCCCCAAAGATAAATCCTAAAGCGCCCCCATTCATTCCTTCAGGAATGCAACAGATGTCTTTGAGGCCCGTTTTCTGCAAAGAGATTGGTTCACTAGGCCCAAGGGACCCCTGGCTTCAGCTATTGTTCAAGTTGTCACCGAGGTCTCTAACTCCACTTTTAAGTTTCCCTCTCCCCCTTCCCAACTCCCTCCTCCTCAGTCTCGGGGCAGTTAGCCGGTCTGATCTCACCCAGCAGGAAAACAAAAACAAAACAAAAAACACCAAACCAAAGCAAAACAAGCCGGGCCACTGAGCGAGATCAGCGCGCCCCGGCTTCCTGGGCTTGAAACGGAACCCCTCATCGTGTTCAGGTCTTCTCCCGGGAGCAGGGAGCCCTAGGCGGCACACGCCTGTTCCCTGCGAGTCTAACCCTTTTTAGTCCATGCAACAGCATCCGAGCGTCTTGAGGGCGGCGAGTCCCCAGGAGTCCCGTCCCGCGGCACTTGGCAGAGGTGACGGCCGCCGTGCCCGGTGGCCCACGTGGGCGCGCTTGGCGGCGCGGGGCGGGGAAGGCCGTGGGTCCTCCCCGGAGCAGGGCGCGGGGGAGGAGCGGGGAGCCCCGGCGGCGAGGGGGCGGCGACAGCGCTGGGAAGGAGGCTGCACGCGGAGCTGCGTGAAACGTAGACTTGGGAGCGGGCGGGAGAGGAGCCGGGAGCGCGGCAGCACGGCCCTGGCCGGCCCTGCGAGGCGGTGATCGCAGGGGAGGAGGAGGAGGAGGGCTGCAGAGGCGGAGGGATCTGCTCACCAGAGCCATCCAGGCCAGCAAAGTTTGGCTGGGGGTTGGACTTTCCTTCCCGGAGGCGGCACCCAAACAGCTACCCCGTGCGGAAACCCAAACTTTCTACTGCCACTCCGCGTCTCGCGGCCGCCGCCTCCGCCCCGCGCGCCCGGGGCCTGCCAGTCAATCCGTCGGTCCTCGTGGAGCTGCTCGGGCTCCGTAGTGCTCCCGATCCCCGCAGCTGCAGCGCCGCGGCCCCGGCCCAGAAGCCGGGGCAAGTTCTCCAGAGTTAGACGCGAAGTTTCGGGCGCGGCGCGGGCCGAGCTGCCCCTGTGCGCCCCCGGCGTCCCCAGTGCGCCCAGTCCCGCCGGGGGCGCCGGTGACCCTCCCGTGCCAGCCATGTCGTCCATCCTGCCCTTCACCCCCCCGATCGTGAAGCGCCTGCTGGGCTGGAAGAAGGGCGAGCAGAATGGGCAGGAGGAGAAGTGGTGCGAGAAGGCGGTCAAGAGCTTGGTGAAGAAGCTCAAGAAGACCGGGCAGCTGGACGAGCTGGAGAAGGCCATCACCACGCAGAACGTGAACACCAAGTGCATTACCATCCCCAGGTGGGGGCCCGAAGCAGTGGGGGGCGCGCCGGCCCAGCCCCCTAGGGCGGCCTGGGTGGAGAGGGAGGGCGTGTGCGTGTGTGCGCGCGCGTTAGTGTAGGGGACAGGCAGTGGGTGGAGGGACCCCAAACAAAACCTTCTTGGGATTTGCCCAAGCTCAGAGCCCCGGCTTCCATGAGACACTCTGGCTTCCAGACCTCAAAAATCGCTAGCCGCCTCCGGGCAGCAGGGGTGCTGCTGAGCTTGGCCCCCCACTCTCCGTGCTTTGGGCTCCAAGTAGAGGCCCCGCTTTGTCTGCCGGCCGAGCCCCTCCTCCGCCGCCGCCTCCCGCCCCGCGCTCGTGGAGGTGGTGGCGTGTGTCCCTTTCTTTTCTTCAGCTCTGTTCCCCCACTTCTCTTCTTCGTCTACAGGAATGCAGTCAGTACAGCTGTGGGTGAGGAGCGGGAGCCCGTTGATTGACAGATTCCTTCTTCGCTCTTTCTTTGCCTTGGGATTAGCATTTTTATCGAGTATTTTTAGATTTGGTTGTGCCAGCCTCCCGCCCCCTGTGCACGCATGCACGCACGCACTTAGTTGCAGAGCAAAGCACCGACTTTGAAGCGGGAGAAACAAGTGGCAGAAAGTAGGGGCATTCCCTCTTCTCACCCCACCCCTGCCTTGTTTGCCATCGTTTTAATCTAGAGTTTGCGGGCGCCGAGAACCGAGCAGGCAGCTCCAGACAGACAACAAAACACCCCAGAGCTGGCCTCTCATCGTCCCTGCATTCCTGTAGAGCCCTCTTTTCCCAAAACGCTTTGCCATCTGTCCTGACCTCCTTTATCCTTCCCATCGGGCTAGAGGAGTCCGGCGGGAGTTCACAGATGGCTGATGGAAGGGGTCAGTGACTTCACTCCCAGGGCCTCCCCAGAGCATAACCGCGCCTGGAAATTGGGGTGAGGGCACCTTAGCCTTCTGTCGCCACTTCTCAAGACACCTTTAAAGACTGATTCCAGAGGAGGGACAGGTGGGAATGTTTGGCGGTGGGGGTGGGGGTTTGTCCTAGGCTGCAGAGAAATGGAGAGAAGGCTCCCATGGCCTCGGATAGAGAGGTCATCGTCCTTCTGGGCCAGGGTGGCCTTCATCCTTGGCCACCTGCTCAAGGCAGCTGTGTGTGTGCTGCCAGCCCTGACAGTAAGGCACAAAGCAACATCTGTCCACAGGAACCCAGGGTCAGGCTTCCCTGAAAATAAACACCACATATGGTGGGAATGCCTGCTTAAAAAATAGTTAGAAAAACAAAAAACCAACCCCCAAACCTGGGTGGGTGGATCCTATCAACAAAGGGGGAGGGAAGGCAGTATGTTGTCTGGGAAGAACACTTGGCCTGTGAGCCTCTGCCAGCTGGCTTTAGGGAGGTGGTGGGGATGTGGTGGTCAGAGGCACCTGGGTTTTAGCTCTGGCTCCAGCTCTTCATTCTTCTTTAGCCTTTTGATGAAGTGGGATGGTTGAATCTCAGGTCTCTGTCAGATCCTGAGAAATGGCCTTTTCCTAATATGCCTGGGTGCACCCAGACCGATTGCTTTATGTTTTGAGCCCCCCCCGTGATATCCATTATGAAACAGCTGTGCAGAGTGTTTCATAGTTTACAAGGCACTGTCAAACGGCCCAGCAAAGGCCTGGGAGAAGGCAGAGCCGGGAAACAGAAACGGCAACAAGGTCTAAAATGATTTTGACTTTGAACCAAATGGAACTTCACAGGAAAGAGGGAAAACGAAAGACTGTGCCTGGCAAACTTTTTTCCCCAGGCTTTGGGGACCCTGGGAACCAAAAGCATCCTTATCCAGGGTGGGCGGTGGAGCTCCACCTGGAAGGTTCTCGGTTAATCTTTGGGCTGTGGGCATCTTAGAGGAGAGGCTGTGCCTTCTTGCTTGGCCTACATTTGCCTGCTGACCCTGATTTCCCTTGTAGCCCTTTCCAGCCCGGGACAGTTGAAGGTTTGTGTGCTTCTGAGAGATCAGGCTAACCACCCCCACACCACCTGGGCCTTCTAGGACTAGGCATCTTCAGCGTGCATATAGAAGGTGGGGTGTGGAAGCAGGGTTTTGGTTGGTTGGTTCTTTGGTTGCACTGAGGATTGAACCTAAGGCTTCCGACATGTTGGGCAAGCACTCTGCTCCTGAGCTACGCTCCCAGCTCTGGGATTGTTTTCTTTCCTCTCTTCTCAACTAGAGAGCCCCAGTTGCTTGGGTGGATCCAGACAAAGGTGGATTTCCATCCCTGGATTTTGTGCCCACGCCTCTGGGTCACGCTGTCTCCCTTGGCAACAGCTGCTGCTGTTTTGGCCATGGGCAGAAAGCTAAAGGCCACGGCTTGGGGAGGCGACTAGCTGGCTTCATGCTAGCGCTATCCCGGTGGCTGCTAAGCCCCAGGGTTGCGTGTTGCTTGTCACATTGCTGTCTTTGAGAACTAGGGCTTTGGAAAGTAGACAAAGGAAAGTGTGTGGCTTAGTCACCCGCTTCGTGTGGGGCAGGAGGCGGGGACACTGGGTGCTTCAGCACATTCTGTCAAATCTGGAGCCCAGCTTTGAGGACTCTCAGTCTGAGATATGGAAAGGACATCTTGAGCAGCAGTGGCACCGTCTGGCTGTGGTCGCTGCCTGCCACATGCTGGGTTGGTTCCCCCAGCTTTAGGTGATTTGAGTGATCCAGAGAGCTGGAGTAATACAAGCTTGCCACCACAAAGATGAGGTGTAGGAATTTGATCTTATGCCACAGAGGGGAGAGCAGGGCATCTCAGACCTGACAAGCGTGGGGCAGAACTTGGGTTGAGTTCCACGCCAGCAGTCCTCTGCTTGAAAGCCTGAGAGGAGCCACAGGTGTCCTCCTCTCCAGTTCCTAAACAGAAAGGTGAAGCATCTGCCTCGGAGAGCCTCAGCAGCAGGGACACCTTAGCCTACCTTCCTGCAGGCAACTGCAGCTCACGCTATGGTGTGTGGTCCATGGCTCAGCTAGTTGTTTCGAGCTGGACCATGCTAAAGGTATTGCTGGTTTAGAAAGTTATCTTAGGCTTTCTTGCAACAGAGCACCAAGTCCAGAGAAAACTGGAGAAGTGAAGTAGGTCTCAGAGGGAGCATCTCCTACCTCTTTGTTCACCCCGTTTGTAGTGTGACCTCCTCCTGGGGCCTTCAGGAATGTTGTTTGGCTACCCTCAACTGGTGGAGAGAGGAAAAATACCTCCACCTGCAACACAGCTTTCTCAGGCTTC
This sequence comes from Ondatra zibethicus, assembly GCA_004026605.1. NCBI lineage: Eukaryota > Metazoa > Chordata > Mammalia > Rodentia > Cricetidae > Ondatra > Ondatra zibethicus. The sequence continues at coordinate 15,445 of PVIU01000699.1, forward strand.
TGGGAACAAACACCAAGGCTGTAGATGATGCCCTGTAGGTCTCAGCACCTGAGGCCTCCCACCTCTGTGTAAACCATTGGCAGGCAGCAAGCCTACTCCCAGCTGCTGTCCAGGCAGCCCATCCGTTAGGGGCTGCAGGACACTGGGGAGCTAGCTGACTAGAGGGGCTGACCCAAGTGTCATTTAGCATTCTCTGGTTGGGGGGAACTTTGACCCTTGCTGCTTGGACCCAGGGCTGGAATGTTGGGACCGGTATATTTTGCAGATCTCCATCTGTGATCAGGCCTATGGGCTTGTTTTTGTGTATGAGGTGATATTAACCAGATCCATGCCTTGTAGTCTCTGAGTCAATGTTCTAAGTCCTCCTGGGGAAGAATGCAGAGATACATTTGAAAAGATAGAGGGACTTTTGGAGAGTGAGGGGGGGTGGGAGGTGGGGAAGATACTTATGATAAATATTTTAAATGTGAAGCCACAGGAGTAGACTATTAAACAGTGACAGCTACCTGTTTTCTCAGGGGAAAGATAAACCTCAACCTCCCTAGAATTCAGGTTTTGGGTCTGCCATTTTTAAATCATTTTTATTGTATTAATGTATTTGTGTGTGTGTGCGTGTGGTGTGCACACTCGAGCACACACTGTGGTGCACACTTGGAAAACAGAGGACAGCTTGCAGGGGTTGGTTTTCTTCTTCCACTGTGTGAGTTCCGGATATGGAACTCAGGTCAGCAGGCTTGGTGGCAGGCATCTTTACTGCCTGAGACATCTCACCAGTCCAGAACCTGCCTTTTGCTACCTGGATGGGTTTGGGATCAGCAGGTTTCAGAGCCCTCCTGTCTGCACCTGTGAATTGGGGTAAAATGAGGGACCAGAAGAGTTTGCAGATGTGCTGGGGGGATGTGTGTGTTTCGTCTTCTGTCCTTAGCACGCATTGATGGGAACTTATTTCAATCACTTATCAAGGGCCTTTCAAGATGGCAGTGACTGGGCACCTGTACTCCTGGAGCTCAGCCTTCCTACCCGAAGATGCAGGGCTCCCAGGGCGGCTGAGGGCTACGCAGTGCTCTGTGTTGGGAGCAGGTGTATGTGTGTGTGTGCGTGCGTACGTGCGTGTGTGTTGGGAAAGTTGAAGATGTGATCATGGTTTGAGGAGTCAAGACTGAGTGCAGGAAGCCCATGGGAACTGGTCTTGTCTTTATTAGTAGTAGTATCTATTTGTTGTACAAACTAGATTTCATTACGACATTTTCAAGTCTTGTATTTTGCTCATATTTATCTCCCATTGCCCTCCCTGATCTCCTGTCCCCCACTGGTTTCCTTGTAGACCCTCTTCTCTTTCATTTAAAAAAAAGGAAAACTCTAGATTCTGCACATGAGAGAAAGTGTGCTATGTCTGTCTCAGTCTGGTGTTTGCCTAACATTGTGATCTCCAGTTCTACCCATTTCCCTTGAAGCACTTCCTCGTGTGTGTGTGTGTTGGGACCTGAGGCCCTGTGTCTTGAATGATACCTTCATCTTCTGGCTATTGCCAAGCAGACAGCTGCCATGAATCTCTTACCTATCACCTGCACGGACGTGCTTGTGAGCTGAGTACTACCAAGTTTAAAGTGTTTTCTCTTTGAAGTAAAAGACAACTTAGTGTTGCAAACCTGAAATTCAGGTTTCCTTCCTGGGATCAGGGACTCTAGCAGGTGACCGTGAGTGCTTAGCCTTTCCTTTTGGTACAACCTGGCTTTTCATGTCCCTAAACGACACGCTGGGGTTCACAGGATGTGAACCCTAGTTTCTGAAAAGACAATGGAACTTTTAGTAGGCTAGCTTTAAGAAGTCCTTGCAAGGATATAAACACTTTAAGCTACTTTGTTTGTTTATGTGCATGTGTGTATATGCATGTCAGTGCATTGTCCCCGGAGACCAGAAGGGAGCGTCACCCCTCTTCCCCAGATGGAGTTGCAGGCAGTTGTGAGCCACCCAACCTGCTGCTGGGATCCTAACTCCCATCTTCTGGCACAGCAGCATGTTCTCGTAACCACCTTGCTATCTTCCCAGCCTCTGAAAATGTTTATGTTTGTGTGTGAGCGAGGATACCTGCATACCATAGTTCTTGTGTGAAGGTCAGAGGACAACTCTGGGAGTCCGTTTTCTCCTCTTACCATGGGTTCCACACCTTGAACTCAGGCTGTCAGGTGCGTGACCAGAGAGTTTACCTGCGGAGCCATCTTGAAGGCCCTGGACATAAACATTTAAATTTATGATAGAAAAAAAAAGATGAATGCAGTCATCATTTAGTTTTGATGAGAAATGCAAGAAGTTGATGAAAATGGAGAGAATTAGGTTTGAGCTTATCATATCAGGAATCTAATTAAAATGAGTTTTTGAAAAATAAATATTGGCTTAATAATGTAAATTTGCTGCTATATTACAATGGAAGTAAAATTAACACAATTTAATGGACTGAATGACTATTAATTTCCACTCATTAATTTATTAGGAGATTTTAATGCCATTTTGTGCTCTGTACAGCAATTATTCTTCTTGTGCCTCTTTGTGGAATAAATAGGACTGGGCAGGGCTTGCTCATTTGAAATGAGATTTTATTTTGTTATGGTATTTCCCCCTAGATCTTCAGCTTCTACAAGCCCCCTCTTAGAGCCAGATTCCCAAGGTGGAAAGCAGCAGGGTCATGGGCAGCTAGTTAACTTCGGATCTTATCTCCTTGCTGGACTGACTGATATATTAGCGGTCTTTCTTGTTTCTGCGCAAATACCCCCACAAAAGCAGCTTAAGGGAGGAAGGGCTTATTTTGGCTTGCAGTGTCAGGGGATAATTCATCATGGTGGGAAAGCCACCATGGAGTTGAAACAGAAGCTTGGAGTGGCTGGATCACATGGCATCCACAGTCAGGAAGCAGAGAGAGCTGAATGCAGGGGTCCTCTTCATTTCTCCTTTTTATTTAGTTCAGGACACCTGATGCCCACAGAGTGCGTCCTCTCACCTCAGTGAACCCACATCCAGAGGTTTGTTTCCATAGTGATTCTAAATCTCATCAACTTGCCAATCAAGATTAACTATGACAGCTGGTTAAACACAAAAACAAGAAAATGGCCCCACTTGTTATCCCTAGTCTGTGTCTAAAAGTGTTGTTTTGCTGGCTAGAAGGTTGCTTCTGGAGTAGGACCTGGGGGAAGCATCCTGCTTTATATGTGGCCTAGGGAGGAACCTGAAGCTGGTGTGGGCTGAAGGGGACCAGCTTTTCCCCACAGTAGTTCCTAGAAACAGTAGTACATTGCCATGGGGATCCTTTGTTTATGTATTTGTGCGTGAGGTGCCCATGTGCCATGGCATGCATGGGTGTATCAGAGAACAGTTGGGAGAATCAGTTGTTTCCTTCTACCAAGTGGGTCCTGGAGATCAAATTCGGGTTGTCAGGCTTGGTGACAAACGCCTTTGCTCCCTGAGATCTCTCCCCAGTCCAGGAGTGTGGTTTCTAGAACAAAGAAGATTCTAGAAGACCTTGTTCAGTTTATTGTTCTGTTTTCTTTCAGTGCACCTGCCAGGAGCTCATTCCCCGCACTGGGTGACAGACAGGTACACGATAAGGAAGAAGGCCAGCTCCCTCCTTCCGCTCTGCAGCCTCCCTTCTGCCAGCTGCTTAAATGTGGCTTCTTGGGAGTTGTAAGACTGTTGTGTGTGTTCATCTTTAGCTAATTTGTAAATAGCCTTTGCTTGGTGCTAAGAAACCAATCCCTTCAAACTCTGAAATGTATTAACTCCTGACAAAGCTGACTCTGTGTGTGTGTGTGTGTGTGTGTGTGTGTGTGTGTGTGTGTGTGTGTGTGTGTGTTTGTGGGGGGGAGGAGAGAGAGAAAGCGCACATTATTCTGTGTTGACTTAATTAACAGTGTGAGAAATAACATATCTGCAGGACAAGCGCCTCTGTCCTCTGTGGTGGATCTGAGCCCCTGCTGCCAACAGCTGCCTGCCACAGTAGTGCACTGCTACACGATGTTTTGACAGAGAGACTCAGTTTAAATAGAAAACACAGTAGAAGCCTATTAATTAAGAAGTTTGGCTAATTCTGGACCAGGCTGAAAGTTTGTTTAGCAGGCTGCATAAATGCTATCGAAGAAAACTTAATGCACTTGGTCACAGGTAGTTTGGGAAGTGGGCATGGCAGGCACGGGTAGTTCTGGACCTTTCCCTTGTTTCTGATTTGCTGTGTTACCTGGGGCAGGTCACTTAATTTCTCTTGTTTCTTGTGTTCTCCAGTGGCAGGTTGTCTAGGTAGACAAGCTCTGGTGGAGGGATCTCAGGACTCTGATTTGATTTTTGTGTAAGCATCCTAGGAGTTTCTGAAGGCATTTTAGAATTGCATTGTCTTTGTGTTGTGTGTGGAGGGGTCACACGTGCCGTAGATGCCGAAGTGGAGGCCAGAGGACCACTTACCCGTTCTCCCATGTGGATTCCTGGAGGATTGAACTACGTTGTCATGTTTGGTGGCATGCACCAATTACCCACCAAGCCATCTCACTATTACTAGCCGCATTTTAGAAGTTCTTTTTTTGGCATACAACTAGTTCATTAATTAAATCACGAATCTTCTTTAATTATTATTCCAAGACTCTTTATCGCTCCGGTTCCAATTAATTTATAAAAGTGAAAAAACAGCTCTATAATTCAATCTTTAATTTTGGTTATCTTCTCTACTGGCCCTTCCTGGTTCCTTGCCACTTGGGTCTACATCGGCAAAACTGAACTACAAAGGCATGTAAAAATACCCAACCCTAGTGTGAAGCCGGGAGACTGTGCATCTTCAGATGCAGTGTGCAGTTTGCCTGCCTTTGTTGCTATTTTTGGCTATTCATGGAGCAGGAAGTTGACTTAAACTAATGACCAGAGATGCCTAAAAATGGTTAACGACAAGAGGTGGGCATTCTAGAAGATACCTGTGGAAATGTTTGCTCATGTCAGTGTTTACCCAGGAAGCATCCTTTATTTATTTTCCAATGTCTGTACAGAGACAGACACCCCCCACACCATTGTGTGAGCACGGAGAGAGCAGGGAGGGTGCAAATTTGAACCCCATCTAGGAAATGGAAAACGAGTTTCTCTGAGTTTGTTCTTTTTCTGTGTCCCAAGGCTTTCCCCACTCACATCTGGCAAGTTCTCCGTGCTCGGCTGGGCGTTTGTTTGGGACGAGTACTGTTTGAAAGCAGCACACAGGTTTGCCTTGGAAACGAGTTAGCCTCCGATTGCTCTCTCTGCCACGCTTTGTATTGCCCATTGCGGAGCCAGTTTGTCCTGGCTTAGAGGGGCCCCTGTTTTGTTGTTGTTGTTGTGTGTATGTTTTAAAGCTTTTGACAGTAGTAATGCTTTTTGGGTGTGTGTTTTTTAAAGGTCTGTTTTGATGCTGTCACAGCTCAAAAATGCCAAAAGGCATTTTTTCCTTAAAAAATCACCTCTGGGCTGAACCCAAATGTGGAGTAATGGATCCAGAAAGAGCTCTCTTTCCTTTCCTTTCCTTTCCTTTCCTTTCCTTTCCTTTCCTTTCCTTTCCTTTCCTTTCCTTTCCTTTCCTTTCCTTTCCGTCTCCCCTGCCCCCACCCCCAGTTACAGAGTGCTGAGGCTGAACACTGGACCTCTCTCTGCTCCAAAGTCTCACGAGTGTAAATTCTTAGGTTGTTTGGGCTCTGACTATAGAGGCCCCACACCTCTCAAAGTACGGTGGCCCTTTCTCTGTTTCCTGACGTTTGTCTTATATCACCTGTGGAGCAGGAGAGGCAGCCAGAACGTTAAAACAAAGCAGAGAAAAGGACAGCATAGAACCTAGTGGCCCTGGACGTACCTGCTTCAACTTTCCCATTTGACAAATGGGAAGAAAGGACCACTGACCGCACATGAAATAATGCTCTAAGATAAGATGGGGCAAATACCCAGCCCATGTGCGTGGCTCACTGTGCCTCGCAGGTGCTCAGTAAATGCTCTCTTTCTTTTCAAGAAGGAAACTTGGTGATGGCATCAGCAGGGGAACCTGGAGATCCCTGGTCTCAGAGGTCACCCTCTGGAAGAAATGGCAGTTCATATACCCCTATGCCTCTACCCCCTAGAGTGCCTAGCTGTGCCAGCCTTAGGCCTTGGTAGACTATTGGAAAAGTAGCTGATGTTCTTCAGCGACCTTCTCTTCCCCTCCCCCGTTCTCTACGGCGGTTTAAAGCATTGTTTGCCTGACTAAAAATAATAGCGTTGAAAACAAACTTCGATGAATCAGTGCTCCTGGGTGGGGGATGGGCGAGCTCCCCAAGCAGAGCCCTGTGACTCACAGGCTTGTCCCTGATAGCTGCCTGTAAGTGCGTGATGTTTATTGTTGCTGGTGTTTTCTTGGGGGCAGGGCTGGAATGCTGGCCTCCTGCAGTTTCACCTCAGCAGCTGACTTGGCTGTTACCAGAAGCTAGTGGCTCCAGAATGACCTGGACGTGGGCCATGGGGCCTTGGACTGCATCTGGAGCAGTGGAGAAGGAACTCAGGCTTTAGAGCGAACCAGGTTCAGCCCTCCTGTTCGTTAGGCTCTTCCTCAGGGGACAGAGCATCTGCAGTGCCAAGGGACAGGCCTGGCCTGTGTCGCGCCCGCAGCTGCCCTTCCAGGTCCATTGTCTAAGGGCAGATCTACCACAGACAGCACATGTTCTGAGAGGCACGGACATGGGAGACAAGGTGCCAGGGGCTAGGTAAAGAATTGTCTGGAATGTGAAATGTGACATGGAACATAGCCATGGTGGACATGAGACATCTAAAGTGTAGGATATCTCTAGAGGGACCCAGGGCTAGCTCTCCTGGGTCTCCACATTGGGAACTAAGGTGTCAGAGAATCCTAAATTCACACCTGGACCTCTGGGTTATGTTAAGGTGTTTCCCAAGGTTGGACTGCTTGGATAGTCTGGTCTAGTTTGTTCCTTGTGCTCTCTCTTTGGAGGATGCTGTACAGCACACAGGCCCACCTATGTTAGTAGCAGGCCTGTCAGCACCAGGTGATCAGTAAAATGGCCTTGATTAGGCCCATCCCACTGTGACAGGTACTGGACTGTGGAGAAATCTCCAGGACTTGATTTTTCTTACCTGGAACCCAGGCTGAGGCGGGCGAAATGCTGCCCATTGCTCTGGCTGGCTTAAGAGTGAACAGGGAGCCTGGCTCCTAAGTGTGCATTTAATTTTAGAGAACTGACTTTGTGTTGGGCCTCACCGATCACAGAAATGAAATCCTGTCTGGGAACTGTCCAGAGGCCAAAAGGGACATAAGGACCAGTAAAACTACAGAGGGCCCTTGAGGGAAACAATCTGTTTAAGGCCACAGAGTGCCATTTAGGGGCCCAGAGGGAGAGCAGCCATCCTCTGAGTACCAGAAGGTTTTGCAGAAGAGGTAATGCTCTAGCTGGGCCTTCATGGATGTGTCCTGGGCATGGAGTTCAGGCCAGACAGCGAGGAGAGGGCTAGTGTCTGGGAAAGGCAGGGCAGTTCAGGGTGGCTGGAGCAAGGAAGTGGGAGTGGCCAGAGGAGTTGGGAAGGCTGGTGCCAAGCGCTTGGGTCAGCCAAGCCCAGCGCGTCTGGGCCTTGCTCTGTGAAGTCCAGATTTTAGAGCAGAGGAATGGTGTGTGTCTAAAGCCACTGCCTGCCTGCTTTTCTTCCCAGGCCTCGAGGCCAGTAACAGCAGGTTTACTGCCCTAGTTATCCAGGTCGGAGACATAATCCTTACACCGCCATGTGGACAGCTCTAGGCTATGTCTGGAGCAGGTTGAAATAGTGTTTTGCCCGTCAGTAGCAAAGACGCCTTGTTCAGCCAGGAGGCTCCAGAGTGAGCGTTCAGGTAATCAGCCGTGACTCATGTCATGGGTTCCTTGGGAAATGAGGGGGAATGTTCCTGGGCTCTGTGGATGCCCAGGCTCTCTAAACAAAAGCCGTAAGACAGGAGCATGATCCCTCCGTGGCTCCCTAGGCCTGGTACGTAGCCTTTGTGCTGACTGCCTTTGGCCGGTGTACCATATTTTAATGGCTATCTAGTCCAGGTTTCCAATTCCAGAGCACACTGCAGCCAGCCAGCATTGCTACACTCTCCAGTAGACTTAGAATGTTATCAGTGTATCAGAAACAGGCTCTGTCTCTTAATGAGTGTGTCAGATAAGCGAGGCCTGGTGGTACACATCCAAAAGCCTGGTACCCAGGAGATCCAGGCCAACCTGGACTTCATAGAAAGGCCCTGGTTAAAAAAAAAATGTGAGCGGGGGCGGTGAGATAATTCAGCTGTCGGGGGGCGCTTGCTGCTAAGACTCATGACCTGAGTTCGACCTGAGTTCGACCCCTAGAACCTACGTGCTGTGAAGGAAGAGAACCAACTCCTATCATCTGACCTCTACACCTGTGCCTGCACACACACCCAAACACAAAATAAATACATTAAGCAAACAAAAAACAAGAGAGTAAAATACTTGTTTAAACAAGTGTTTCCATTTATCACTAAGAAAAAACAGAAATCCCATCACATATCTGGACAGTACCTACAATTCACCTTATCGGTTGTGAGTCCCTTGCTATTGTTGCTAATCTGAGTAGATAAGCTTTTGTGTCCGTGAACTTTTTTTTTTTCCTTTTCTTTTTTTGGTGAGTGTGTGACATTACGAGAAATCCAGGTAAGACCAGAGGCCACCCATGACTGTGAGGTGCCCTGCGTTCGAATCTCAGATTCTCCACTTAAGGTTTTGGTGACTGTGTGCCAATGCCTCCCTGTCCCACTGAGCAGAGAGGGACAGGGCTTCTGCCGTAGGCTTATGGAAGGTATTCGTGTACTCTATGTGGAGCCATTTGCGAGAAGTAACATGTTAGGCTGTGTCACCTCCCATGACTCTCACAGTGCTTCAGGTTTCCAAGTTCACACCCAGATTCTCACGGGGAACCACGAGCAGCGTGCACATGGAAGAGAGTCTAAACTCAGGCCCTGTGGGCACCTGTGCCTTGGTCCTAGAGAGCAGCAGAGCTGTCGCTCTTGTTCCTGTCGGAAGATGGTTGGCTTGTTAGTGTAGGCCTCTGGTGCATCCTGAGTCTCCCGTGAGGTTATTCTGTTGTGTGGTGTACAGACAGAGTACAGGCTGGCTGGCGGTGTGAGGATTCGGCCACTGGCTCTCTCTGTTTGTCGCAGCACTGTGGATAAGTGAGTCCTGGTGTTCACGTAGGGGTGGCTGAGGCCTAGAGGGTCAGTGGCAGGATTTTGAGTTCGGGTGTCTTGAGACTTGCCCCTTTGCGACTGCCATTTTCTTGTTGCTGTGATAGAAGCAGCATTAGGGAAGGCAGGTTCATTTTGGCCCATGGCTTGTGTAGAGGGTGTGGTCCACCGTGGCGGAGAAGATAGGTGGGCGGCATGGGCAGCTTGGTCTGTGGTGGAGGAGCTTGCAGCTCAGCCTGCTGATGCCTTGGCGAACCAGGAAGCATGGTGCCCAGCAGAAGCTGGGCCAGGTTATCGTCCGCAGAGGCCCACCCGGCAATGATCTCACCCACCAGCCAGGTCTACAACCTCCCCACACTGCATCCCAGGGGGAAAGGAACAGGTGCCCAGACACAGGAGCCTGTGGGGACATTTCAGATCTAACTAGTAGCACTGCTGCTGTCTGCCCTCTGTCCCACGGTAACCAAGGAGGAACATCATATGCATGCTGATGGGAAAAGCCATGAGATTAGCATTGTTCTCAAATGAGAAAATCAAGGCCAGAGTCCTTAAGAAAGCTGTTTTATGTCCCAAGAAAAGGGATGGGCAGAGAATGGGTTTATGCATCCTTCTAGAATTGAGGTGATACACTAAACCACTTTGGATATTTCTTCTTTTTTTAAAAAAAAAGGTGATTTAAAATTTTTTTATTGTACATGTATGGGTGTTTTGCCTGCATGAATGTATGTACATCAAATGCATTGCTGGTGTCTGCAGGTCAGAAGAGGGTATCAGATCCCCTGGAACTGGAGTTACAGATGGTTGTGGGCCCCCAGTGTGAGTGCTGGGAACTGAACCCGTGTCCTCTGCAAGAGCAGCAAGTGCTCCCTAACAGTTGAGTCATCTCTTTGGGCCCTTCTGGGTATTTCTAAGAGCACACTGTGGTTATGCCATTAATAATTACAGCCAGATAGTAGTTATATCTGAGTGAGTGGCCATCCTGAGTCACTCTCCTCTGCACTAGTGACTGTGGTACCCACTGGGAGAACCAGCTGGTTCCCATGCTATTGCTCAGAGTGACTCCATGAAGTAATTGGATACTGCCTGGGGAAGGGACTGGTCTGAGGTCCTGAAGTGAATAGGCAACTGTAGGTATTATAAAGTGGGCCCAGACCCTAACCTGATGTGGTGAGGTCAGTGCTAGGGCAGGACTGGCTGAGTTAGGGTGATACTGACTGGATGGAGGCAAGAGGAGGAAGAAGTGGGGTTTGGGGATTATAGAGAAGTCACAAGTATGAGTGTCTCTTACGAGGCCCTTTACAAACTCAGGGCTTCATGTCACAAGGCCTAGTGCCCCTGGATGGCGTTCAGTGGTCTGGAGCAGAGTTGTCTGTGGGGACACAGGGCATCCCTGCTCCATTTTAGCTGAGCCTTAGAAGTGCTGTTTATTGGCTGGGACTGGCGGAAGTTTAGTGGCTCATCCTTCTGCTACAGAACTTTGGAAGGTGCTGAGGAAGGAATTAAAATAACATCAAGCTTGCCTTTTCTTTCTCTTTGTGTTCAGCACATGCACTGTGCCAGGCTTGTGGGTCGAGCACGTGCCCAGAGTAATGAATGTCTGCGCCAGTGGAGTAATGTAGAGGACAAGCAGTCGGAAAGCATGGGTTCTCCCCAGTCCTCTCCCTCCTCTTCTCTCCCCTCCCACCTCAGCATTTGCCTTTGCCATTGTCTAAAGCTCATCTTCCTGCTGATCGACTATGGCGAGCCTTGAGTTCTCTCAACTCTTAAACCGCCACAGGCAAGCTCCCCCCTTCCCCCATGTCTGGTCTCATACAGCCGAGGGGACAGGGACACTAAAAGGATGAGAAAAGCAATGTCAGCACTTGATCGGAGAATGTCAGTGAGTTCTGAGGTGCCCATTGTCTCCCGCAATGGCTCTGTGGCATCTCATAGATGTAACGATTTGGATTTTCCCTCTCAAATCACCTGCAGACACATGTATGGAGTGAGCGGAGGCACAGAATAGTGACAGCTTACACTCGTTGGAGAATTGGCATAGGGAAGAGCCCTTATGATGAGACTAAACTGATATGCGAATATGAAGCTGAGGCTCTTAGTTAGCCCAGGGCCCTGCTCCCTCTGCTTGATTCCCCCATTCTGCAATGCAGCCAGGCCTGCTGTATCAGGACGCTTTTGGCTGAAGCTGTCCTGAGCCCTGATGAACAACTTCTGAGGTATAGTGCCTCAATGTCTCTTCCACACCGGCGTGAGGTTCAGTCCTCAGATGGACTAGGGAGCCTTCATCCTGCCATCCTCAGCTCACTGGCCTTGAATCACATCCTCTTGTGGTTGGTTCACAGATGGACACAGCTGTTGAGAACATCATTTTCTTTAAACATGTACAGCCCCAGGAGCCCCTCCCCAGGCCTCCATCCTGGAAAGAATCCAGATGTGTCATTAAGCTTCTGTCATGTTATATACAGTTAGTGGCAGCAACAGTGGATTGCCAATAAGCTTCTTGGCTATGCTAGGGTACTTACTGTGGCATTAGGTACTTTTTTTTTTTTTTGAGACAGGGTTTCTCTGTGTAATGGCCCTGGCTGTCCTGGAACTCACTTTGTAGACCAGGCTGGACTTGAACTCACAGAGATCTACTCCCGAGCACTGAGATCAAAGGCATGCGCCACCACACCAGGCCCACTAAGTACTTCGTCATCGTCTCTTTTTTTTTTTAAATAATAGTTCATTTATTTTTATTTTACATGCATTGGTGTTCTGCTTGCATGCATGTCTGTGTGAGGGTGTCAGATCTTAGAGTTACATGCATCTGAGAGCTGCCATGTGGGTGCTGGGAGCCAAGCCAGGGTCCACTGGGAGAACAGGCAGTGCTCTCAACTGCTGAGCCATCTCTCCAGCTCCGCACTAGGTACTTCTTAATTAAAACTTGTTGACTCTTCGTCTCCTTGAGTGGTCTCCCAGGCTCATCTCTGTGTGTGTCTGCTTCCTGTGGACAGCATGGGAGAGAGCTTGTGTGCTTGGTCCCATCTCTTGTTTATGCAGTCAAGGGGGAGATGCACTCTGGTACTCAGAGCCTCTAGAAGCAGCTGGCGGCAGGCATCCTGAGCAGATTGACAGCTTTAGTTGGGTCTTAGGAGATAAGACCTAAGGGAGGACCAGAGGGAGCTCTCAGAGCCTCTGAGGACTGTGTCCAAGGGCTATGCTTTTTTTTTTTTTTTTTTTTTTTTTTTTTTTGGTGACCCAAAGCCAGGTCTCCCTAAGGCAGTTCAGATATCTGTCTTCACCTGTTGCTCAGCTTCTCATTTGCAGTGGGGGCAGGTACCATGCCCAAAGCTCCTTCCCTGGGGAGGGAGTTGTCTAAGGGTTCCTGCTTCGGAGTCACTCACGTTTAGGATAGATAGTCATGTTCTAAGCTAGCAGCGTCCCACTTCCCTCCAGTCTGCTCTGTGCCTTCTCCTAAAAGCATACCCTTGGCGTCAGGAAACCTGCAAGTGTTGCATTGGTCGAAGCAGAGCTCCTCCCCATCACACATGGCAGAGCCCTCTGTAGCAGAATGCCTCCAGCCTTTTCACAGTGGAGACGGTCTGGAGGTCAGCTGGAAACAACCTGTCCCTGTCCCTACCCTTCATCTTTTATTTTCCTATTGATCTAGGAGTTGTGATAAGTTGGGACCCCAGGGAGTATCTTAAGGCTAATTCAAGATGTTTCAAGATTGCCTCTCTTTTTCTTGCCTGACTGAATGGCTGTCTGGGCTCGCTCTCTCTCCCCTTGCGTGTGCGCGCAGCTGTGAGTGAGTACCCTACTCCTGCTATGGTCTGTATGTGCCTGTGGAGGCTGGAGGTTGGTATCTTCCTCTATTGCTCTTTATTTTTTTAAGACACAGCCTCTCACTGGACCTGGGCTTCCACCAGTTTCCGCCATTGACTGGCCTACCCCACCCTCCAAGATCCACCGGTTTCTACCTCCCAGCACTAGGATTACAGGTGTGCCACTGTGCCTGCGTCTTCATGTGGATGGTGGGGATTTGAACTCAGGCCCTCCTGCTTGTGCAACATACATCCCATCCACGGAGTCATTTACTCCAGTCACTTTGATGGTTTAAAAAGAGTTACCATTACTGACCCCACAAGTGGAGTTGCTAGGGTGGCGTGCCGAAGGTCACTTGTCACACTGCAGAGTCTGACATAGAGATGGTCCTTTGGTCGTGGGCCTGGGACCTGAATAACTATTTCCCTTGAAAATTCTCAGGTTCCCAAGAGCAGTGGCCAGGCGAATGTGGCGGTGAATCCCAGCTAGGTTGTCCCAGTGCGAGACTGCTTTTGTTTTGTAAGCCCTGAAGTTACTGGTGCAGGTTGACCACAAATGCTGCAGTGTAACCACGCCGTGGACCATTAGCTTCAGATGCTTACCGTTGCCTGTTGATGAGCAGGAAGTATAGTTGTAGTTGCATGTCCCTTGTGGGCTGCACGGTTGCCTTGCCGGGGTTTGTGTGGGAAGTGGTTACAGCAGAAGGAAGATGGAAGAGCACTGTTCACAGAAGGGCTTTGCTCCAGAGATCTGTTTGAATGTCATCCTTTGCCCCTTCCCCCTTCTTTTCCCCTCCCCCTATCTGCTGTAACTTCAGTGATGGGAAAAAATGGAACCATCTGCAGGCATCCTGCCCAGCTAGGCTTAGTCAGAATCCTAAATCACACTTCTCTCTCTGGGGTTCATTCGTGACCACTGTGGGGATGGCTTCCAGGCCTGCAGCCCTTCAGAGCTCCAGGGCCTCATCTGTGTCTTGGCATCATCGGCCAAACATCTGTGCAACACCTGAGCTGAGTAGGTACTGTTTCTCTGTCCTCCACCTGCTTGGGTCTTCACCAGCATGGGAGCCCCCATGTTCAACTAATCAAGCTTGAAGAGAGTGGAACAGAGAAGATGAAACGCAAAGAGCCTGTGATATCTGGAGGTAATGGCTCACACCTTCAATTCCAGCATTGGCGGTGGAGGCAGGAAGATCAAAGTCATCCATAGTTCCATAGCAAGTGGGCGGTCATGGAGATCACAGGCCTCAAACAGAATGAAAACAGGACCTGCAGTTCTGGTGTCCTGCTTCTCTAGTGATGTTGATGTCCCTTGACCACTCCTACTGGTGGGCATGGGCTCTGTGACCCTGGAAGGGTCACCTTGGCATCCTGCATGCTGCTCTTCTCACCTACCGAATGAAAGCTTGAAGAGAGACTCTCGGAAGGTCCGTGGCAGTCCTATTATTGTACAGCTCCTCTTTAAGTCCTCTCTGGCTTCTTGCCATTCTCTACAATGCATTTTCCTGGGAGATGAATGAGTGTAGGTTTCATCAATTCCTAACTTCCAGAGGCAGCCCATTCCTTAGTAGCCTTATTTGACTGTACTACAGCCCGACTGTACCGCACCCTGACTGTACCGCAGCCCGACTGTACCGCAGCCATTCTTTATCCTATTATTTACCAACCTGCTATCATCAGTGGTGTTGATGGGGGCTCTTGGGAGCTGCAGATGGATCGATGAGCTGGAAAGCCATTGTCTTAGTTAGGATTTCTATTGCTGTGATAAAACACTGTAACCAAGAGCAAGGTGGGAAGGAAAGTGTTCGGCTTATACTTCCAGATCACAGTCCGTCACTGAGGCACGTCAGAGCAGATCTCAAGGCAGGAACCTGGATGTAGGAGCTGATGCAGAGGCCATACAGTGGTGCCACTTACTGGCTTGCTGATCTTAGTTTGCTCAACCTGCTCTCTTAGAGCACCAGAGACCACCAGTGGTCTGGGCCCTCGCACACCAATCATCAATCAAAAAGATGCATCACAGGTTTGCCCACCAGCCTGGAGGGAGCGTTTTCTCAGTTAAGGTTCCCTCCTCCAAAATGAACCTAGTTCTTGTCAAATTGACATAGAAAGTAGCCCGCACATCCATCAACACCTTGCCTTCACAGAGCCTCACCTGGGCATCTGTGCCATGCGAGGAGAAGCCAGCCCACAAGCTCAGAGGGAGTCGTGCTGAGCTCCAGGTCCCAGTTTCCTGTGCTTCAAGGCACCAGCTGTACCGCAACTGCCCTGCCGTAGAAATACAGGAAGGAAGGGGACTGCGCTCGTAGGTTGGTTAGAGAATGTAAAACTGACAGCTTTCTCCCATCCCTGAGTCCACTGCCGGCTTTGGTCTCTTGCTGTGGCCACAGCTTCAAAGAGCACGCTTTCAAAACTGGCTTAGACCCATTTTGCTAATGACTTTTCTCGGTCAGCCACAGGGCCACGTCTGAGGACTCCAGGTGGTGACATCAGTTTCAAGAGTTTCACTACCTTTGCATTCAGGCTTCTTGAGTGAGGTAAATTCAGCCTTTTGATTCAGCACCCAGAGGGTGACCTTGAAAGGCATCCAGGAAATACACAGCCTACCTGTCCCTTCTACTTTGTTCTGTCCCTTTGTGCTATCCGGACAGGGACTTAGAGACTTGGCTCTTCTGTAGCAGCTTTGTGGCCCTGGCTGAGTCACTTTGCTTCCCCAGCTGAAGGTGCAGGGCTTTCAAGTTTCCTCTGCCTTCAAGGTCAAATTCTTGTACTTGCATTCAAAGAAATGATAGTTACTCATTCTGGGAGTTTCAGAATCACACTGTAATCTCTCTGGGACTAGAAATTGGGGCCCATAGTTGAAGACAGGATGGAAAGAAGTTTGGGGTTCAAAGTACTGTGTGGTGTTTAGACTCTTGGTTCCTTGTGACTCACATTTGGTAGTTTGGACCACTGGAGGTTTTTGGTTTTTTTTTTTTTTTTTTTTGCCTTGGCTTCTGTCTTAGTTACTGGCTCATTGCTGGGATGAAATGTGTGGCAAGAGGCAACGTAAGGAAAGCAGGGTCTGTTCTGCTTCAGTCTGTCGTGGCCGGGAAGGCCTGGTGGCAGAAGCATGAGGAGACAGAAAGAGAGAGAGAGAGAGAGAGAGAGAGAGAGAGAGATGAATGCTTGTGTTCACCTTACTTTCTCGCAGTCTGGGCTCCCAGATGATACTACCCAGAGTTATTGTGGATCTTCTGACTTCAGTTAACCGAATGTAGACACTCCCTCACAGATATGCCCAGTGGTCTGTCTCCTCGGTGATCCTAGATCCCATGAAGTTGACAATCAGTGCTAACTGTCCCGGCTGCCTACAAACCTTCTGATCCTCAGACCACTTGGTTCCGAATTGTCGCAGGTCAGAATGGCAGCACTTCCTTTGAATTTTCCCAGGTGACTGTGGTTTGTAGCCAGGACTGAGAGCCACAGCTGTAAGTGCTTATGTAAAGCTGTGGTTTGGTGTGACGGGCATGTGTATTCTGGGTGGAAAGTGATAGCGGCTGGCTACAAAAATAAAGCACGTGCACTAAGAAGAGAGGCATCCTGGGTCTGGAAGTGCAGATTTGGTCATCAGCTGACAGCCCAGGTCTCTCAGCATCTCTTGGGCCGGAGGTTTCTCAAGAGCTTTGAAGTAGTGGAACCATCTGCAGCTGGTTATTTCTGCTCAGGAAACACAGAGGAGTTGGGGTGGGGTGGGGCCGGGGTGGAGAAGGAATGGATTAAACAGGCTGTGACACACACCCACACTTGGTTCATGAGACCGAGGCCTCTGCCAGTGCTGGCATCCCTCCGTGCCCGATCCATGGCTGTTCCCTGGTGGATTCTGGGGGCTGTGAAAGGATGAAGGAGTGATGGGTGATGTTCCCTGATTCTTTGGCTAAAGGGTTCCTGTCTTTGGTGGAGAGCAGCTCCTGCTAAAGCGGCCTAAGGAATCTGATAGGGCACAAAGGTGGGCATTAAAACGCGAGTAAGGTAGAGGGCGGCTGGGTTGGAATCTCTGGTACAGATAAAGGGACAGGCTTGTTTGGTGGGAGGAAGGCAAAGATGAGTATTCAGTCGGTGTGGCATGAGTCACGGGAGGTAAGAAAATGTGTCGGTTTGTATTAACCTCTAAGGTTTTCAAGAGCTTAGTGGGTAGACTAGGAGCTTGGCAAAAGATAGCCTTTGAGATACAGGTGTTGGCCATTAGCGCAGGTTAGGCCATCATTCATTCAGAGGATTGAGAAATCTGTCAAGGCGAGCAAGGTGCTTGGGGAAATAGAGAGGGTGGTCCTTGCCCTCGAAGAAAGTTTTAGTATGTGGCTGTCAAACAGCAATCATGAGGGCTTCCTGTGCCAGAGTCACACAGCGAATACCCTAGGGACTAGGAAACCATGGGTCCTGGGTGGGGACAGGGACATGGAACGATGGTCCCTGAGCTAGAAGGTCACACACATGGCCCAGCTGGTACGATGCTCTGTGTCTGGAAGCTGCCCTGGTGGGCACCTCATTGGCTGTCAGCTTTAACATGCGGTTTTGTTTCCAGGCACTTTCCCTGGCTTCAGGACTCGTTTTCCTCAGGTGGGATTAATTCTGTGTGCTGGGAAGCTTCGGTTTGTTCCTTGAGCTGGTGGTCAACTGTAAATGCAGCTTATGTTTTGTTCGTCCCCGGTGTTGCCCAAGGCTGTCATTCTATGTGGGTGACTATTTTGGGTTTCTCGGTCATGAGCTGAATGTAATGGGGGCAGATAAGGAAGCCACATATAGAGCAAAGTTCATATTTCTAAAGGTGGGCAGCAGAGGCGTTTTATATATCTGTGTGCGTGTGTGTTGTGTGTGTGTGTTAAAAAAAAGCCCATATTTTCTGGGCAGCAGAACTAAAGTTTCCAGTAAACATCTCCGCCCTTTTTACTTTACCTTTTAATTTTGTGTTTATGGTCCGTGCTTTGAGATTGCATGCTCTGAGGCCAGCTCTGCCTGAATCCGGTTGAGCAAGCCACCCTTTGCAGCCTGTGGTCCAGAGCTCTTGGCATTGCTATAGCCCGATTAACAGCTCCAGCCTTTTCCCGGCTCATGGGGAAGAATCAAAATCAAAACCTCAAGGCGGAGGGAGAGGCTGTACATTTGTTGGCTTAGCCCCAGTGATCACCTTTGCTGGCAGAAGGAAGCCTGCTATGTGTAGCTCTGACCCAGGCCTGGTTTTCTGGGTTCCCGTTTTGCTTCTGTCGGTTGTAGGAGCCCCAACCTGTGGTCCTGGGGCCTGTGTTTGAGGATGGGTGCGGTGTTGGCTTGGGCTAAGTGGCTATTGGTTGGTATTCCTCAGCTCCGAGGGTTAGATCAGGGGAAACAGGTGGGTGAGCAGGGGCTGGGGGTAGCCCGCCATGGACACAAACCAGTGAAGTGAGAGCTGGACTGCACTGGGGTCAGGTGTGCCACCGCAGGTGCGCAAACAGGAGGAAGAAGGAAGTGAGCAAGCAAGGTTCAGAGAGAGAAACCCACAGAGGTAGCAGGACCATTCAGGGCCCCTGTGCTGGGGCAGAGGGGCAGGGCAGAGATGAGAAGACACCAAAGGCTTGCTGCCTTCCAGGCCACTTTTAGTTTTGGCCTGCCAGGAAGATTCTTTTCAAATGTTGTCCCTGAATGAAGGAGGGGGGCGAATGGGAGGGCACCCTTGCTCTTTGTCCCAGCTGGAGGGAGTGGCTGTGTTCTGCAAGAAAGGAACAGCTTCCTGGCAGAGATGGCGCTCACCTCTGACCTTTGTCAGGGTGACTTTTCTCTAACAGATTGTTCAGTGAGCCCGGAAGGGAGGGCCCCAACACTTGAACCTGTGGAGTCCCCCGTGTGAATTGTGCTGCCTGCAGCTTTCTCCAGCAGGGTGAATCTTTTCAGAGCCTACGTGTAGGACTGGGAGGATGCATCACTGCTTTTGCACTGTTCTAAAGACGCAGGCTGGGAGCCCATATGTGGAGAGGCACACTCTGGAAACCCAAAGCCTCACCCTTACCCAGGCTGCTCTCCTGGGGGCCACTGTATGCTTTGTAGTTTTCCAAAGGTGCTATCCGATCCTTTTCTTCCTTTTTTTTTTTCTTTATGATCATCTCTGTGATTGGGAACTGGAGGAAATTGAGCCAGGCTCTCTTCTGACTGGGCGGGTCACTTGCCCTCACCCTTGGAGGGGTGGGGCTGGACTAGGGCAGCAGTGAACCTACATTATGGTGTGCCATACACTGGCCTTTTGCGTCATGTCTTCATAATGGCCCTGATGGGAGTGGGGCAAGTGTCTTGTTCCTAACTTGTAGGTGACCAGGGACAGTTTGTACTGAGTGGAGGAACAGGTTCCATGTCCACTCCCTTCAGGTCTACTTAATCCTTTGATGGTTCCATTGCCTTAGAAATGTACCTGATGTGTGTATTCTGCCTTAGAGAATCATGGATGCTCCTTCTACAGCTGTCACTGGACTAGGGGATGTAGCGCCCCTTTCTCATTTCCAAGATGGTCTCTGGCGTCGCCTTCCACATGAAATTCCTTGTTGTCTCAGCGGTCCCTGGAAGTAGGTGCCAGTGCAGATGAGAAAGTGGGGGGGGGCAGGGCGCACAGCTGTTCGCTGGTAGGTGTTTGTCTCTGTCTTGGGGCTTTGGATAAAAGGGTCGTGGTGCAAGCCACCATCAGTGGTTGACTTTGCCCCTTTACTCCTCTGCAGCCACAGCAGTCTGTGTTGCTGAGGGCTGTCCTCTTCTGCATGGCTGGCTGTATGCACTCTGCCCCATGCAGGAGCCTGGGCAGGGACAGAGGAGGACTAATGTCAGTGAGGCATCACCCTGAAGAGATGGTAACAAGCTCCACAGGGAGCTGCTGGAGGGGGAATGTTCAGGACCTCACGTCTCTCCCGGGGAGCAGGAAAGAAACCATGCCTGGTATAGGGTGGTGTGGGACACCCAGCTTTGTCACTAGGTATCTGAGGGCACTGGAGTTAGTCATGTGCCCCCTTCCACACTCACCCTCCCTCAGAATCTATGAAGACATCTGTGCCACAAGATGGGCCTTACCTTGTTTATTCCCTTGTTCAGAAATGACTCCAGTTGTGTAGTTAAACTCTGTAGGTGACAGATAGGGAAACTGAGTCCGGGGTAGGAGGGTGTACAGTGACTTGTCCAAGATCAAGCAGTGAAATAATAGGAAAGTCAAAGTTAGGGATAGGTCTTCCTATGCCTGGTTTTTGGTTGCTCAGTTTTTACATAAGGCCCAGTGTCAAGATTTTTTTCCCCAGGGGCATTTGCTTTCACTCACCCCAGGTAGGGTGGGCATGGATACACCAAAGGTGAGTCTGTCCGAGTCCAGCTTGCCGATCCGGTGAGTTACCGGGATCACTGGCAGGAGTGTGGGCGGTCTAGGCAGCCACGTCGCCAACAAGAGCATCCTAGCATGAGTGACAGCACCCAAAGCTGCGTTCCTGGCGCTCCCTGTACAGCCTGCGGGCAGCCCCACCGGAGAGTCCTCTCTCAGCAGTGATTTTCTGCTTCTGGAACCCGGAGAGGAGCCTTTGCTCATCTTTGTAAGAGGATTGTGAATGTTTTAAGCCTCCCTTGATCCTGGATGTTTGACTCTGGAAGACGTAGCTGCAGGATACTAACTACGTTTTCTTGGTAGTTGGCAGTCTAGCCAATGTCACCTCCCCAGAGCAGCCAGAGTCCGGCAAGGTAAAACCAGTTAGCAGCACAGGGTGAGTATGTGGGCTGGGAGAGCAGGTAAGGAACTAGCAGTACTGGGCAGTGTTTTCTGCTGCTGCTGGCTTAGAGTCCGATGTGGGCTGGGTTTGTCGAGCCTGGTTTTCTTCTTGTGCTTAATGTCAAGCATGACCCAGGAGCTGAGTGGTTCCACTCAGGACTTTGAAGGAAGATGTGCGTTTGCCTGGCAGCCCTCAAGACTCTCTGCTGCAGGCCTCCTCCTTAAACCCTAGCCCCTAAGTTCCTCCGGCAAACCAGTTTGGGCTGAGGGCAAAGGACCCTTTTTATAGCGGTAGGTCATGGTCCGACTGTATAGTGTCAGAGAGTGTCCTCCGCTCACCACACCATTGGATCAAGTGTGTGCATGGGTGCACATGGA
This sequence comes from Ondatra zibethicus, assembly GCA_004026605.1. Lineage (NCBI taxonomy): Eukaryota > Metazoa > Chordata > Mammalia > Rodentia > Cricetidae > Ondatra > Ondatra zibethicus. The sequence continues at coordinate 36,578 of PVIU01000699.1, forward strand.
TCAGAGGACAGCTTTCCGGAGTCATTTTTCTCCTACTGGTCCTTCCTTCCTTCCTTCCTTCCTTCCTTCCTTCCTTCCTTCCTTTTTTTTTTTGAGACAGGTCACTCTGTAGTCCAGGCTAGCCTGCCTCAGTTTTCCACGTGTTGGGATTACAAATGTGCACTTCATGCCCAGCTCAGTCTAGCTCCTTCTGATGTTAATTTATGCCTGTGGGAGAGGAGCTAGCAACCTCTCTTCCAGTTGCTTCCTGGTTCTCTGTACCCTGGCTCATCACGGTCCTCTCGCTCTGTCATTGTTGTTGTCCCCTGCTGGGAAATGAACTGGCTCCTTGCACACGTGTGCCACAGGTGCTCTGCCACCCAGCCCCTTCCGTTACATGAACAGCTTCATGGTTACACTCACATCCCAGCAATCACGAGGCACCCTGTTTGCAGGGGCATCCTGACTGCCCTCCAGACCAGAACCTGACCCCATCTCCAGCTAGAAGGGGTTTGTGGTCTCAGCTGGTCACCTGCCCTCCCCAGCAGCTAAGGACCCAGCGTGATACTTGTGTGACCTCTTCAGCAAGTGAGTCACTCACCTCTGGATAACCACCAGGTACTTTCAGGAGGAACCTCTGGGTGTCATTGTGGCTGTGGCCATGGTTTCAACAAAATAAGGTGTTTTAAGAATTGAAAGTACAGACCTGGGTTGTCTTTTCTTGTTGTCATGGATTCTTACCTTCCCAGCCTTTTTCTTGCCATCTCCTTTTGCCTTGTAGTTGGCACCGGTTTCAGATACTAATAATATTTTGGGTGAGAATGCTTTTATCATTTTGTGTCTTTTAATTCTTGCTCGCGGTCTTCCAGGCCCCTCCACTTGTATAAGCGTTTCTAGGTTGCCGTAACTAGTAGTTAGATTGTGTTATTCGGAGTCTAACTAGGAAGTAGGAACTGCGTTGTGTACTACCACAAAGGGAATTTAATACGGGACTTTGGCTGCACAGGCGAGAAAGGAGCTGAGAGCCAAACATGGGAGGCAAGGTGACCCAGAGCTCAGTGGGAGGGAGGCCACTGCCACCATTAAGCTGGAAGGACAAATCAGAAGAGGTGTTCCCAGTGCTCAGGGTCAGGGTCACCGTGGACCCTTCTGGAGATAATGCTAGAAAGGAAGGCCCCGGCCAGAGAAGCATCTTGACTTCTTTACCCCTCCCCCTCCACGCTTCCATGCAGGGTCCAGAAGGTCAGGGACCAGCCCTGGACAGACAAACAGAGTATAAAGAAATCAGGGAGGGATCAGAGAGCAAACAGAACTAAGGCAGGCTTAAGGTACAGGCCTGATGTTCTAGGCTCCTTCCCCCCCACCCCTCCCCTTGCTTTCCTGTGGTTTTTGAATTTCCATGCTGTTACATCAAATAGGTGTCCCACAGTTAATCCAACCAGTCCCTGCTGCTTGTGTGGGCAGTTCTCAAAGCATGGTCCCTGGCTAGCATCAGCATCTTGGGGACACTTGCTGGAAAAGCAGCTTCTGGGGTGGAGCCCAGCCACCTGCATCTTCAGTCCCTCAGGGGATTGTTTGAGAAGCTCAGTTAGAGAGAGATGAGGCTGCAGGGTGGAAACGGAAGATGCCCGTGGTCAGGGGCTCTCCCTAGAGCAATGCACTGTGGCTGACAGAATGGTTGCAGAGCCGCGCACCTCCCAGATCAAGACTGCCTTTCGAATAGCCTCCTGATGGGGTTTATCTTTCCTCTTTGTCAGCTAAACGTGGCAAACCAGAGGCTGGGGAGATGGTTCAGAAACGGAGAACACAGTGCAACCATGAGACCGGGGTTGGATCCCAACATGGACCTCACAAACTGTGTGTTCTGTCTATATCCATAATCCCAGCTCCAAGGGGAGAGAGGCAAGAAAGTGGTTGGGGCTTGTTGGCTTCCAGTCTAGTGGAGAAAACACCAGCCTTGGGTTCAAAGAGAGACCCTGTCTCGAATAGATGGAGAGTGAGAAGAGGTTAGTCAATGCCTCTTTCTAGCCTCCATGCATGTGCACAGATGCACACACCCACACACATACATGTGCACACACTCATACACACACGCACACATACATAATTTTTAAAGACAGCATGGATCACACTTGGTGGTAGACATGATGCTTTACCTATGCTGGGGTCGCCCAGTGCTGTGTTGTAGGAAGAAGGAAGTATGGCCATAGCAGCTGACCTCCAGGCCATGGGAAGCTGAGCCCATGCTGGGGTGCTCACACATAATTAGGCTGTCCTCCCCCCTTTTTGTTGTTAATGTTGTTACTCTGATGCTAATTCCCAAAGTGGGGTTGCCAGGCTCCCTTCTCCCTAAGGCTGATAGAGCCTCCAGAACTACCCTGGCCTTTTCTGTCAGACCGCTGCTCCTTCCGGTCCTGGCCATGGTGTGGATCAGGAGGGGCATTTGACAAGAAACTGCTGTTAACCCCACCCACGACTGGCCCCCGCATATAAAGCTGATTGGGTTCGCACATCCTCCTGAGTCTGTGACTCGCCTGGGCATCTCTGTGGACTTCCATCCTGGCTTGGTGTAGGTACTCACCAGGGAAAGCCCTGAGCTGGCTTCCTCCTCCCCCTCCCCTCCCTCACAGGCCTGCAGTCCTACCGCACAAATCCTGTCAAGCAGGGTGTCTTTGACAAGAAACAGCAGAGGCTTCCATGGTATAGGAGGAAGGATGTGAGCTAGCCCGGTCCCCAGAGGCAAAGGCCACTGTGCTTCTGAGCCATGTGCTGTGTGGCTGCTGCTAAGAAGGGAAGCGGAACTGTAGATTCTCTGCTGACGCGTGCTGTAATATGTTGGGACGATGAGTTTGGCAAGGCCGGTTAGAGCTGGTTCCCCGTAGAACATCAGGAAGCTACTTGTGACTGTCTTCTTGACTCCCACAGCCGCTGGCACCCATGGGAGGCCTGACTAGTATGCAGTGTATGCTTCAGTGAGGTTGGTCAGTGCCTTGCCTATCCAGGGCCTTCCTCAGTTAGTGACTGAGGACCGCCCGGCTCAGAGATGGCAAGCAGTTCACCTGGGGTGAGTCAGGCAAAGAATCTGACCCCAGTCACGTTATTTCTGGTCCTCAGCTGTTCAAGCACCTTCCCTACAGTGTTCCAAGCTCTTGCCCATCCGTCCTTTGGCAAGGCTTTGGGCGCCAGAACCTTCTGAGGCAGCCTGCACAGTGGCCTGTGGGGAATGGGCCTAGAAAATCCAGCTTGAGCCCTGGACAGGTTCAGACTTGCAACTTCAGACCTTGGCACTATCTAGGTTGCAATTGGAGGTGACATTACGATTAGTGGTGAAGATGAGACTAACTGGTTCCCGTTCACCCTGCCCCTGGGGTCTGCAGGCCCTGTCCCCTCAGCTGCTGTTCCTGCACAAGGTACAGGTATTTACCTGGCTGGCTTCTAAGGCCGACTCAGCACAGAATCCTCATGCTTGGCTCAAAATTGCTGCCCTGCAGAGAGGGCTGTGGCAGGGTGGGGCAGTGCGATAGCGTGGAGTCAGGGGCCTGCTCCAGCAGGTCCTAATGACTCTAAATAACCACGTTAGAAGCAGGGCCTTGAACTTAATAAATACACGTTACTTCTCATGCAGCCGCGACCATCGGGAGCTCATAATTACCCGAGATCTGCCGCACAGGCTACCCTAATGCAGGCAGGGAGGTGACTGCATCCCTTATTGCAATCTCAGGGACTCGTGCTTGAACATTTTATTTAAATCCCAGCAGGTTGTGGCTGCCTTGGTCCGCCGCAGCATGTGGCCTCAGAGTCACTGTCATTTTCTCTGCAGTTAAGTACATGTGTGTTTTGACCATACCTGGTAGCCCAAGCCTGAGGTACTGCATGCAGGAGAGACTTGGTGGTGGGGATGGGGGTGATAGTCACCCTGAAGTTAGCTCTCTGGGAAGGCCATGGGCAAGTCATGTCACTTCTCTGAGCCTATCTTCCCTCCACCAGGTAAGCGTGTTTTAGGGCTGTGATAAGGAAGTTAATGCACGCACATTTAGCTTGTATCTGTCACCTTGCTCACAAGCCAGGAAGTGGCTGGTCCCATCCTTCCATCCCTCGGTGATGATTAGATGTGGGTGGACACTTGGCTCATGTGTATGTCTGTATTTTAAAGGTATTTATTTTTATGAGTGTCTGCAGTGTATGTGTGTGCACCATGTATATGCCTGGTGCCTGGAACTGGAGTACAGATGGTTGTGAGCTGGGAACTAAACCTGGGTCCTCTCTGTAAGAGCATCCAGTGCACCACTGAGCCAGCATCTTCATGCTCCCCCACGTGACTTACTTTAGCGAGCAGGCTGGCACCTGACACTGTGTCAGCCTCAGCCAGGGTAAAGAAGGCCCATGAGGTCTCCCAGTCCCCAGGTACTGAAGCAGCCAAGCATTTTATCCCTTCTCCTACGGCCAACTCTTTCTCCCCTTTCAGTGTTTGAGGCCTTAGCCAGCATTTCTCAGACTCAGGCCTCTGAGGTGGTGTCTTTAACTCCAATATTCTGATAGTCCAAACTTCTGACATTATGACCCGACATTGTTGTTTGTAAGGTTTACGCCAAGGACAGACACAGTTGAGTTACACACAAAAGTCAAGCAAAGAACCTCGCGCAAAGGACCTCATGTTGCTTTAAGTGAATTCATGTAAGTTTTGGGTTAGGCTTCATAGTTACTACAGGGCACATGCAGGTGTGAGCTGGACACATACAAGCTAAACCCAGTCAGTAAAGGACAGCTGTGGGACTTTGTCTTGTGTGTGTGCTGAGTGTGTGCATATGTGTGGGTATGCCGAGGCCAGCATGTAGAGATTAGAGGACAACTTGGTGGAATTGGTTCTTTCTGTCCACCTGTGGGTCCCAGGGATCAAACTCAGGTTGTCAATCTCAGAGACAGGCTGCTTTGCCTGCTGAGTCATCCCCGAGTTGGGGAGTGCAACTTTCGTGTGTCCTAGCAGGTGTGACCAGCCGTATGGGCATGTCATAGGCAGCTACAGACCTGCTTGGCTCAGTGCCCTGTGGTCACCATCTTGCACCTCTTCCTGGTGATTATTTTATTTGAATTAATGTTCTGTGAGGGGATGGTCAGTGAGACGAGGAACCGGGAAGGGAAAGGAACACAGAGTTCTTTCTGCCCTGTTCCCAGATATGTTTGCCGTGTCCTGTGAGCACAGGATTCAGCCAGATGCGCAGTGGGGGGCGGGGGGGGGATTGGGGCGGAGTGCTAGGTAAAACGTCACAACTGTGGCCTGGACATATAAGCGCTTAAACCAGAATGTTTTGGAGCAGAAAGAAGTGACTTTGAGTCACCTCTGGGATATCTTGCTGACCCGGCAAGCCTGTCTCCTCCCTCTGTTCCTTCCCGCCATTAGCCAACAACTTACTCTGAAAGTGAGAGTGAGGAGGAAGAGGAAGGACAGGGCTGCCCTAAGGGCCTTTCCTCACAAGAACTCCCTTCCTTGGCTCTTCAGGGAAATGTGTTCACAGGCTGATATGAAGGAGAAAATGGTGAAGTGAGGTTGACACTGGTCAAACTGCATGAATAAACTATAATTCTACATGCAGTGATTCTATAGCTACACGCTCATGTAAAATCAGCGTCACACAAGATCACACATCCTGGTGAATGGTAAAATGAAAAGGAGAGAACGCTTTATTTTAGTGTCTTGGGTGGCAATTTTTCCAGTTTTTTAATTTTTTTTAAATTTTGTGTGTGTGCGTAGCTTGGAATTCACTATTTTTTGCCCCAGTCTGGCCTGGATCCTTCTGGTGATTCTCCTGCCTCAGCCTCTTCGGACTCTCTGCTAGGATACACACAATGAGATCCCGGGCTGGTCTTGTGCACAAAGGCCCTTGCTGGATCCTCACAGGTTAGTTGACCTGAAAGACAACTCGTGGGCAAATGGACACTTTGCTGGCTCTGAAGAACTGCTGTCCCAGGGTGATGGTGTCATCACAGCTGAGGATTTCAGAGGTCACCCACATGCCCTTGGGGAAGGCATTTTGGGGATACTGTACATTCACTTTCAGGAGCGTTTGTACCATCTAGTGTGGAAGCCTGGGCAGAAGGAAGCTGAGAACAGCTCTGGTTTGAGTCCCAGTTCCAGCTTGGCCTCCCTGGGTAGGTCACTTCATCAAGACAGGTCTGTTCTGTGACTTTTAGGAGTGTGGGCCACATGGAGGCTGAATTCCTCAGATCGGACGGTTCCTTCTCTTCACTAGTTGCCTGTTCTGGGACAGGTCATTGAATTCTCCCGGAGCCTCAGTTTCCCCATCTGTAAAACGAAGACAATGGTGACTGCTGCCTAGTGTGGTGACGAGGATGAAGTGAGTGCACGGAAGGGTACCAGCACCAGGTGCAGGCTGTGGCATCACAGAAGTGCCCGCAGTGGTCATGGAGACGAAGGCTGGGAGGAAGAAGATGAGAATACAAGAGATCGCACTGGGGTCCCCTCAGAGCCCGAGCTCCAAGCTTTAACTTCAGGGACAGTATCTGTCCTGGGGGATGCAGTCCCTCTACAGCTCTTCAAATTGTTCTTTTGCTGTAACAGATGGGATTTGGAGATCTAGGTCCTCATTCTCTCAGCCTCTGTCCCTGCCAGTCACGTGCCCTTCAACTGTCCCTTCCTCAGGAAAGCCCCAGTTTCTTTCTCTGTGAAGTGAAGGAAGGATGGGGTAGGCCCGCCTTATGGGATGAGGTTTTAGCTGAGATGCTGTGTCGAAATCTGTGACTGTGAAAACCCGAGAGGGAATTGGGATGGAGAATGAAGTCTCTGGTCTGGAGGAATGGCTTGGTTGGTGAAGTGCTCGCCGCACGAGCGTGAGGACCTGAGTTTGGTCCCTAGCAGTTGCGGGAAAAGGCAAGTGTGGGTGTATGCACTCGGAATTCTGTTGCTGGGGAGGTGGAGACTGGCAGATCCCTGGGACCGAATGGCTAGCCAGCCTAGCCAAATCGACCTAGTCCTTGGTCAGTGAGAGAGCCCATCTTAGAAAACAAATGGATAGCTACTGGGAAGCCACACCTAGTACTGACCTCTGGCATCGACATACATGCGCACACGTGTGTACATGGACACTCCCCCATATGAGTGCATGTTAACATTGAAAAGTAGTTTTAAAAACTAAGTGTGTATGAAAATGTCATAATAAAGCCTACTGATTAAAAAAGATACCCTGAGTACCAATGCAGGGAACTGTATGATAAATCTTCAGTATTTCAAATTATCTGTAGCATCTGTGAGGTGAGGAGGACTAGATCCTGTACCATCCAACTTCTGCTGTCAGGTTAGAAAGGAAGAAAGGAAGGAAGGAAGAGAGAAAGGGAGAGAGAAAGCTGATGGGGTTTGGCTTTGTCCCTTGCCTGGAGCCACAATGGCAGGTTTTGGGGCCTCAGGAAGGGAGCAGCCCTGTGGTTGCATGGCCAGCGTCAGCTGTGGGAAGGGAGAGGCCAGAGTGAGTAGCGGGGTTTCTTCCTGCTGGCCTCCCAAGCAGGCCTCTTTCTGCCCAGCTCAGGCCCGGCAGCCCAGAGACAGACCACAGAGAACATTTGAGGCTTCAGCCTCTCATTTCGAGGGTGGGGCAGCGTTTTTCTCCTGCCACAGTGAGCTAATTAAAGAAAACAAGCTTTGGGAGTTGGGAGAACCGGCCACAGAGTGCTGGGGAGGATGGCCTCTGTAGCCCCCGTAAACCAGGTAGAAGTAGGCACTGAGGGACCCATGTGTACCCAGTGAGAAGGGGCGGGGCTGGGGGGACTGTGGGTATACAGTGGGATAGAGGTGTGCTTGTCTCTGAGAAGACCAGAGCAGAGGGAGTTTAGGCTCTGAGGAGGGCTAACCTTTTGAAATATTGACAGATGTGGACTTTATGTTCCTCGGGAAAGCTGCGCATTCCCAGCTCCTCTGCTCCAAGGCCGTGTCCTTTCCATTCTCACCCTTGCCTGGAGAGAGTAGGTGTGACTTCTGCATTCCTCAGAGTGAACTGGGACCACAAGCAGCAAGTGACTGTTAGTTCAAAGTCACAGGGGTGAGGACTTGGGACACGGGCCGCTGCTAGATTAGGTGTTTATCTCCACCTCCATTGCCTGGGATGAGCTCCTGGCTCACACAGCTGCCTGAGCTGCTGAGAGACTGACTGTGAAAGGCAGTTGTTCTAGGAGGGCCAGGAAACCCGTTCAAAACAAAAAAACAAAACAAAACAAAATCTGCTGCCAGTCATTTTGTAAATGAATCAGAGCCCCCCCCCCATAGTTTTTTTATTTTGGTAAATTTCATGTGCAGTGATGGCTGGCAGAGGGGCCCTGCAGGTCTCTGTATGTTTGGATGTATGGTTGGTATTACACAGGGATGACTTCTTCCTCAAGGCACACTGGCAGAGAACTGGGAGGAAGGTAAAGCTCGTATGCAGGAAGGGTCTCCATTCACCTGCATGGAGGTTAGGACTTGAACAGGACCCCAGGCGGTGACTTCCAATGAGATGTGATTGCAAGTGGGATATGCCCCAAGATATAATACCGATGCTGGACCAAGCCAATGAACCCTCACCCCCCACTTTAATTTTTGCTAGTAATTAGTAGTTCTAAGGTTTGCAGATGATCTACTTACTGACTCAAAAGGATATTTAGGGGCCAGGAATGTGACTTAGTTGGTAGATTGCTTGCCTAGCATGTGTGAAGCCCTGGGCACCATCCCCAGCGCGATATAAACCAGGCACATCTCATCCCAGCATTTGGGAGACGTAGGTTGAAGGATCAGAAGTTCAAGGTTGTCTCCATCTACATAATGAGTTTGAGGCTATCCTTGGCTATGTGAGACTCTTATCTCAAAACAAAACATAAACCCAAAACCAATCCAGCCCAGACATATTCCATGAAATGTTGTTTTCAGTTAAGAAGCAAAGAGTACACGCTGCCTTGTGGTGTACCTTGAAAGTGGGCTGAGAAAGAAGCCAGACTCCTTGCAGCCATTAGTAAGTGATTCTGTGCACACAGGGTATCCAGGCTGTCAGCTGTAGGAGAGTTTGAAGCAGGTGGATGGTTACGGGGCCTGAGGTGGAGGCCTGTGGAGTGACTGCTCTGGGCAGAGGTAGTAGCCTACCCTGCAAGTGCAAACAAGTTGTCATTATTGACAACATTGCAGATGAGCTAAACACCACTTAAATTGTGTATGTTAAAGCTCCAGAAGCCGGATGGTGGCGCACACCTTTAATCCCAGCACTCAGGAGGAGGCAGAGGCAGGCGGATCTCTGAGTTTTTGTTTTTACATTGCTGGGCACATTTGCTGTCATTGGTTTATGGCTTCCTAGGATGCTGGGGATATTGCCTTTGCCAGTGTAGAATATGCCCTGGATTGGCTCTGGAGATCCTGGCCTGTGTCCGCATGAATGTTCCAGAATAATTCTAGCTGCACTGCTCAGTTTGGGTGCTGAGCAAAGAAACTGATTATGTATGAATGTGTGCATAGACTATGATGGGGTGTCTCTATGGCCTGCTGTTATTGCTGCTGCTGCTGCGTGCACACAGTGCGTGCATGCATAGGTACCCGTGAAGGCCAGAGATCATCCTCAGAAGTTGTCTTCAGTTAGTTCTCCACTTTGCTTTTTGGGGGAGACACTTTTACTTGGAACATGCCAATTGCCTAGGCTGGCTGCCTGCTGAGCTCCAGGGTTTCTCTTGTCTCTTTCTGGGTGTTGGGATCATGACTGCTTGCTACACACCCACCTTATTTTCCATGGATCCTTGGGAATTGAACTCAGGTTCTTGTGCTTGCACAGTAGACTCTTGACTCACTGAACCATTTCCTCAGCCCTGCTCTTTTCTTTTTGACTATGAACATGACAGGAAACAGGTGAACTCTGTTTATGCTGCTGTTTCAGGAGAGGACTTCAAACTGAACCAGCCCCATGTGGCTCTGCTCTCTCAGGAGCAGCTTTGACATGCTGCCCTGGTTGGTGACAATCGCCATAGTTGTGATGGTGCCATCTGAAGAGCTGGCACTGAACTGGATGTGTACTTAATCTTTAGAAGAATCAATAGGAGGTTCCAGGATCTTGGAAATTTCATTATGCCAGGGAAGTATACTGAAGTATGATCCAGGGACAAGTATGACCCCAAGCCTTCTTAGCCCAGGGACTTTGAGGAAGCTACCTCTCATGCCCAAGCCTAGCTGTCTTACTCTGAGGGTGAACAGCATGCCGGCCACCACATCTGGAGTTGATGTGAGGTGATGGCCTTGGAAGGCTTTCTTACCTGTGGGATGGTGGAACTGAGGGGCGGGAGAGATTGTAAGAAGGTCCCGAGTGCCCTGTTTATGCCTGTCTTCTCAGGGGAAACTAGACGCGGAGTGCTTGGGATCCATTCTGCCATGCTAATGTATGTGTGTGTGTGTGTGTGTGTTGTTGCTGTGAGTGTGTGTTAGAGCTTGTGTCACAAAGAGCCAGGAGAGTAGTGTGAGTCAGAAGGAACCACCATTTTTTCCCTTTTGAAATGTGTTGTTCACACACTCAGCCACCACACCCTTGCTCAGAAATGTGTGAAAACCACTTACAATATCCAAAGACCGCTCTTTTCAAAGTGAGCCGGCCCAGTCACCCTCTCTAAACCAGTGGGATGTTTGTGGACATTCAGGGCCTTCCTCAGTTGCAGGAATTTGGGGGATCTTCCTGGGGTGCTGGTCAGGGCTGGTACTCACTGGTGGCTGTGGATGGATGTGAGCCCTGGAGTCTGTTAAACAAGTGTGAGTCTGGGTTTCTCCGTGGCCTTAGTTGGTCCAGAGCAGGGACAGACGCAAGTGGACTGGGAGAACCTGGACTCAACCTGTTCCCAGCCTGGTACGTGGTCCCCTAGTACTGTCTAGATCTGTCACTCCTTCCAGGACTCACCCTGGTCCCCCTCCCCCACGGACATGTTCTGTGCACCTGCTGTCACATTCATCACCCCCTCACGTTTCTCAGGCTGCATCCCGGTCCTGTCTGCACCCTTCTTTACTGTCTTTCGTTCCCAGAATGGTTCCATCTCCTTTGACTTGGTTACCCCCAGCTCTCTCCGACCACTTTTCCTTTCTCAGAATGTCTGCTGAGTCACTTCCTGCCTGGGGCACAGAGCTCAGTAAATATTTTTGAATGTATTAATTTGGCCCTTCTCCACGAAGGTAACTTGCCCGTGTGTCATTCATCCGCTCAGTTCGGATGGCTGGCCTCCTCCGTTTAGGAGCCCTGTCTCGGCCCGCTCCACTCTCCACTCCCTGCCTCCCTCCCACGACTCAGGGAAGTCCAGGTTGCTGTGGCTAGGAAAGAGGGCTGGGGGTGGGAGCAGAGCCTTGTGCAGATGTGAGTTAGGGTTCGAGCTGTCTGTACCTGTGACCTGACGTGGGGTTGGTAATGACTTAGGGTACCCAGAACAAGTGGGAGTCTGGGGGTGCTACTGGCCCAGGAATAGGAGTTCAGAAGTCCATTCCCTGCTGAGGGCTTCCACCTCACCAGCTCACCTGGCCCTCTCACCTGGGGTACCGGTGGCCTTTGCACTGTCTGTGCGTGGAGGCCCAGTGTCTGTTCTTCACTCTTGTGTGGTTTTCCTAGGCATCTTTTCGACATCGCTAGGCTTGAGCCAAGCTGACAGTGAGGGCTTTCGTTACCTGATAATCCCTCTGGGGAGGCTGTGGCACTCTGTCACTTCCAGTAACCAATGTGAGGGGCCACAGCGTACGTACCCCTTTCTTTGTGTCTAGCTTGTACCTGGGCCTCAGTAAATACTCAGTGTGGGCTGATCAGTGAGGCCTTGCACTATGTTTAAGGTGTGAGTAGCTTCACCTTTGCCAAGGTGTTGACATTCAGGCCATTGGAGGTGACTGTACAGAGGGGAGACAGACCTGGAGGAAGGAAGGGGGCCGGGGGCCAGGGCTGAACTGTGTGTAACAGGCCCTGCTTTTCAAAGAGCCTGGCCTGCTGGGTTTGTTGTGGCAATGTTCAAAGGCAGGAAAGTAGATAAGATCCGACTTCAGACTGCTCACCCCCACCCTCCCCGCCTCTGGCAGCCCATGGTGTCACCCAGGGCAGGCGGGCAGGGCAGGCGTGGGTATTTTCAACTTTCGTAAACTCGCTGCTAGCACAGTGCGTGGTACTTCCTTGTTCTGGGAGAGTTTGCTGAATGAATGAGCTCATGCCTTCCCATTCTCATGGGAGTGGGCAGGTGCCAGTGTGTACACTGAGTGTCAGCACCCTTGGGGAGATGAGGCATGCTAACCAAAATGCCTCATCAGAGAAGAAGAGAGACTTCTAGAAAGAAAGGGTCCTGTTGGGTGAGGCAGGGCATACCTGTAATTCCAGCACTTGAGGATCCTGAATTCCAAGTCAGAGTAAGACCCTTGCCTCAAACCAGACCAAACTAAAACAAAACCAAATCAAATATGGTGGTTCATGACTGTAATACCAGCACCTGGGAGACTGAGGCAGGAGGATTGCTTTGAGTACATAGTTCAAAGCTAGCTTGAGATATTTAATCTGGAAAACCAACCAATGGGACAAACAAAGGCTTGTCTTTTGATGTGTCTTCAGCGGGTCATGCCACCCTTCCTGGATCCCAGCTCAGAAGCATATGGACCTCTTACCCTCTGTTTCTACAGGGGACACTTCTACATTGCGCAGACACTGTAAGCATCCATATGCACTGTGGGCAGTGTCCTCCTGCCAACCAGTTTCCCATTAATCCCGTTTATTGTAGCAGGTGGCAGAGGGCAGATGACTTTGGCAAGGGATTTGGCGCAAGTGGCCAGGTTTACACTGGATCACTGTACTCCCCGCTATCTTGCTATCTTGTTTCCTCGATGGTCATTGTCACACCAGAAAGTACTTCCTCCATGGGCATCACCCACCCTCTTCCCTTCTCAGAGACCAGATGAACTTGTAACCCCTATCATGTGACAGAACCTGTTTCTGTCAGAGCTGGGATTTGCTGAGCACTCCTGGGAGGAGCCTTGGGGCCCAGCATTAGATATGAACCCCTACTTTCCAGGGGCAGGAAGGATAGACAGGCGGCCAAATGCGAAACAAACTTTGCAGAACTTTTTGGTCTTGCTTCAGGGCGATGCTGCTCCAGGGCTTCAGTGTGGAAGCTGCATTACCCACCTGATCAGGGGGCGTGGTCTGTCAGAGGCCTCTGCCAACTTGGACCTCATGGCCAGGACTGCAAAGGAAGAGCCCCGGCCTGGACTTTTTGCCTCCATTTTGCTGAGTGACATTGAGAAAGACACTCAATTTCTCTGAGTCTCTGCTCCTTAGAAAACAAGAAGGTTGGCCGAGGTGCTCTGCCATTGCTGTCAGCTGCCTTGAGTGAACTGCCTCTGTCCTGTGGAGGGGACTTCAGGTGGAGGGGTAATGAGGTCATGCATCCCCCTGCTGGGCCACTACAGACAACCTCATAAGACTTGTGGGCAGCGAGTCTGGGATGCTGAGAAGGGGGTGAGGGAAGCTCTTTGGTAGCCAGTGGGATTGCGCCTTTATTACATCCCAGAAGTGTTCTCATAGAGCTCATTCCTTTCCTTCAGGTCTTACCAAAGCTTGTAGCTGCAAACCTGAAGCCTTGTTTCCTGTCTTTCCTCCATTGGGAACAATCAGTATTTGCGGGCACAGATCATGTGTGTAGGATGCTTACCCTGCTGTAACAGGTTCCTTGGGTCTTTGTCCCCTCCTTCCCAGTCCTCACTGAACAGACACTAAGCCCGCCTCTTTCTGGCTTCCTTCCCCTGGCATCAAAACTTTATCAGTCCCCATCTCCGTCTTTTGCAAGGTGACACTTCATCTCATTACCTAATTCACACTACAGTGTTAATGGTGCTAATGACATAGTGTTTATTACCCCAGGGGATGCATAATGATGGTATCAGAACAGATCGCTCCCCTGGGCTTTAAAACCCTTCAGGGGTTTCTCTGGTGGATCAAGTCAGCCTAGTCTCCAGAAGCTTGGTTTCCAGGGCCCCAGCTAGGGTTCTGTAAGCCTTAGTCACCTCCTCCCCCTTGCCCCATACCCAGTACAGTGCCTGATGTGTTTACCATGTGGATTTAAGAGGCACAGGTTATGGAGACTCATATTCTCACCAAGCTCCTTCAGAGTAGCCAGATGGCCTTTGCGTCAGATGCCAGATGAATGACAAAGTAGTGGGAAAGGTAGGCACAGTGGCTCTGATGGGCCAGGAGAGAGGCGTGCCATCTGGGTGGAGGGTGCTGGTCTTTTAGACTCTCGAATCCAGAGGCATGCTGGCCTACTAACCTAGTCACATGATCTATGTACTCTGTCCTTTTGCTGAAGATGAGATAGGGGATCTCTGGTGCCAGAGGAAGGGGCATGGTGTCACCTGCACACGTGCTTTCCCTGAAGTCCTCAGGTCATGGCCTCAGTGTGCCTGATGGCGAGCCACCTCTGAGCACTGCTCAGAGCTTGTCAGTGCCCAGTTCACACCACTGTCTGACGACTGTCCTTTCTACATGAGGAAGCCTTCTATGCCTCCTCATCCTGCCCCCTGCCATGCCCCAGTTGATCTGAGACAGGGTTTCATATGGTTCAGGCTAGCCTTGAACCAAATATAAAATCAAGATTAACTTTGAGTTTCTGATCCTCCTGCCTCCACTTCTCAAGTGCTGGGGATACAGGCATGCTCCATTTTGTTCAGTTCATATGATGCTGGGGGTCAAACCCAGGGGTTTGCACATGGTAAGCAAGCAACTGAGGCACATCCCATCTCTTGGGGTGATCTCTGTGAAGGACTTGTTCAGCCCTTCCCCGCCCAGACCCTATCCCTTGGCGTCTGGTCCTGCAGCCTGTATCTGTATCAGTCTCAGCTGTCACTTGACCTGACCCTTGGTGGCCCTGATGAGTGAGTGACTTTCCACCCAGACTCAATTTCAGATTTTCTGTAAGTCTAAGGGGTGAACGATGTCAAGGACAGTCACCTTGTGAGAGAGGTCTGTAAAAACTAACGAAGCTCAAAATAGCCACTGTGTTCAAAGGGGCCAAGAATGCTTCTCTGTGAATGCTGAACCCTGCTCCCCCGACACCCCTTCCAGCCTGTTCTCACCTCTGCTTTGTGGTGAGCAGCCTGGAATACCACCAAGTACCAGATGCTTCCAAAATGTCCCTCCTTGGTTCCAGCAGGGGACCGGATGTCCTCCACTTTGCTGTCACCACTGAGCATCCTGCCTCTGTGTCCCCTCAGTCCACCAGCATGCCTGGATCTTGGCATGTACCACAGTGTATTAAAATAAGGTGTGTGGTCTTTTTTCTTAGTCCCAGACAGGAAGTCCTTCATGGGCTGGACTTGCAGGCTGACCTCTGTGTGGGAGGCTGGCCCAGGTCAGCCGTTCCTGTCTCTCATCTAGATCCCGAGGAGGTCCCTGCCCTCCTGCAAGCTCTGTTTCTCAGGAGGCTCTGGTTCTAAAATCCAGTGTGTGAGCTCTTGTGTCCTGCTTTGTGGTTGGTGACTTCATAGGGTGACAAAGACAGACAGGCTTCAGTTGGAGAAAGAAAACTGGAATTATGGAGACGCAAGTGACCCTGAGGTTGAGAAAAACTCATGCTAAAGGAAAAAGAACTTAATATAATACCATATAGACCAAGGCACTCACTTCTGTATGCTTACATGTGCGCGCTTACCAGAAAGCTCCAGTGGTCCCTGGTGTCTGTCTCCCTAGCGCTGGGTTTAAAGGCTCAAATTGCCACACCTGGCTTTTTATGTAGTTGCTGGGGATTGAACTCAGGGACTTATGATTGTGTGGCAGGCACCAGCAGAGCCATCTCCCCAGCCCACCACAGCACTTTGGAAACTGACTTTTCAGATCTATGGGTTGGTTGGTCCCATCCTCAGCATGGGGACTGATTTCTTGTTCCCCGCCAAGGTGCCTGCTCAAGAATAATAGCTGGGTGATTGTTGAAGGAAAGGCTGGTGCACGTCATTTGGGAGACTGGACTGCCTGGCTGTTAGAACTTTCCTGAGCCTTTTTTACGGGTAAGACACGATTTCCATTGTGAATTCTTTGCACGTGGGGACTGATTTTCCTGTTGGAGGCTTGCCTGGAGGGGAAAAAATGTTTTGTGGTAGCAGTTTTGAAAAATGGAGTAATTTTATTCCAGTGGAAGCTGGGTGACCCAGGGCGAGTGCCTGGGACCCCTGACCCTTATCTGTAAAGTGGGTGGAGGCAGGGTCAGCCCCACTGACTTCTGGCAGCCTTGGCCTCTTGAATACATGAAGTCTCCTCATCTCTTTCCTCTGGTCAGAGTCGTGGAAGGAGGGGGCAGGTACACAGAGCCGGAATTCTCTGCAGTGGGTAGAATGTCTTTGCATCGGTGAGGAACGCTGATGTGGGGTTCAGAAATGAAGCCGGGAGCTATGGGATAATTAAAACATGTATACAAAGAAGGACAGGGAAGAGGAGGAAAGAAAAAAAAACATGCTTCATGGACAGGATGAGTAAAAGTCAATGGACTGAGAAAACCCAGCTCTGAACTTCGCATGACCCTGCGTGCTGCCTGCAGTTGCGACATCAAATGCCCCTTGAGTACTCTCAGCCGCTCAGTGATGTCAGCAGGCCGTGGCCCCACAGGAAGCAGGGCTGCCATCAGCGTGGCTCAACACGGCCGGCTCCTCCTCCACACATGAAACCACAGCTCTGGCAGGGCAGTCAGAGGGGGACCCATCTCAGCTTCTTGGAAAACAAGCTCTCGCTCATCCGTTCATCCCTTAGTGGTATTCATGCTCACAAGAGCAACCCTAGAAGAACCGTTCCCTTACAGGGTTCCCTGTCGTCTGGAGCCAACAGGCTCCTTCAGGGGTGTTGGTACCATGTGCTTATGCTTTTCTGAGTCTAGGTCTTGCTATACAACCCAGGCTGGCCTCAAACTCATGACCCTTATGTCACAGGTGTGGACCTGAATTCAGATATGTCGAACCCATCCACGTACAGCCAGATGCAATGTTCACATATAATCACAGTGAAATTAGAGGCGGAGCCAGACAGAACAGTCCCTGCAAACTCACAGGTGAGGTAGCCTGGCATAGGCAGCACCAAAACCCAAAAAACCGTCTCAAACAAAGCAGAAAGGGTAAGGACCCTCACTCAGGGTGCCCTCTGACCTCTGGATGATTACCTTGGCACACATGTGCCTGCATTCAAATGAACATGTACACACATGCACACAAGGTTTTTTTTTTTTTTAAATGACAGCTTTACTGACATCCCACCTCCCAGAAAATGCTCTCAGAGCATGGCGTTCATGTGCTAATGAGTCTGTGCAACCACCAGTAAGGATGATTCTAGAACATTTTATCACCATAGAAAGAATGCTTACCCCCGAGGTCGCCCCCACCCCTGTCCTTGGCTCTGACAACTTCATCTTCCTTCTGTGGCTTTGCCATTTCTGGATGGTGTATATAGATGGACTTCAGCAATATGTGCTCTTTCTGGCGGGCTTCTTTGTTGTAGCATGCTGCAGCAGGCCTCACTAGCCCTCTGACCTTTTCTATGCCTAAATAGTACTCCGGGGCATAGAGAGAGCACCTTTGATTTGTCCGTTCTGTAGATGACAAGCAGTCTGAATTGGTTCTTAACTTTTGGCTTTTATGAATTTGTCTAGCTTTTTTTTTCTTTTTTAATGTGATCTCATTTATCCTCAGATGATACCTAGAAGTGGACTGGCAGGATCATTTGTTACTCAGCATTTACATTTTTTTTTTGTGCCATCAGGATAGTGTGAGAGTTTCAGTCTCTCCAGACTCGATGACACTTGCTGTTGTCTGTCTCTTATTTTAGCCAGCCTAGTGTGTGTATGTGTGTGAGGTCGAATCCTGTAGCTGTTCTTATCTGCATTTCCCTGATTACTGAAGGTGCTGGGCAATTCTCAGTGCTGCCCACTTTCAATGGGTCTGTCTGTTGCTCCTCCGGAGCCCTGTGTATTCGGAACCCTGTGTCTATCCATTTCCCTTCATTTTGTGGATTTTCTTTGTCACTTCCCTGGTAAGCTTTGACACACAGAGATTTGGATAAAATGAAGATAAAATTGTTTTCACATTTCCAGTCATGCTCTTGGGAGCACAAGTCGCCAAGATTCGTTCCCCAGAGGTTTCTGATTCAGCTCTTACATCTTAGCCTTTGTTTCTGTGTAATGTGTCATGCCAGAACTCGGCTTCTTCCCGAAAAGTGTCTATCTAGTTGCCCAGGTGCTTAAGGAAGATGGTTCTTTGCCCACTCGATTATCTTGGCCCCTGGGTTGAAAGTCAATTGACAGCAGACGCAGGAGTTGATCTCTGGATGTTCAGGTACCTCAGTGATCCACAACCTCCACCAGTCTCAATAGCTGTAGCTTCATAGTACTGACCAACTTTAAAATATATGTGTATGCATGTATATGTATGTTTTACACACACACACACACCTCCTGTGTGGTGTATGTATGTATGTAACTATCTATCTACTTTTTTATCTCTCTCTATATATAACTTTTTTTACTTTTGTGTATTTATGTATGTGTAGCATTTTATTTTATTGTTTTGCCTGTATGGTGTGTTTGTGTATACATATGTGAGAGTACACACATGGAGGCTAGAGCAAGACGCTGAGTCTCTTTCTCCCTCCCTCCCTCCCTTTAAACTGGGATCTCACTGTTTCTGCTCAGTGGCTGGCCAGCCAATGAACTCCTGGAATCCACCTGTCTCTGCCAGTGCTGGGTTTCCACGTGGGCCCATGCCTAGCTTTTGGTTTTCTGGAGTACTTGGGATTCAAATTCAGGTCTTCATAATTGAGCAACAAGTGCTCTTAACCACTGAGCTGTTTCCCAAATCCCTAAGTATGTTTTCTTAACCTACCTGTTCCAAATATACAAAAGATTGCCAAAACTCATAAAAATATAGTATGTGTATATGTGTGTTTATATAAATATATGTATACACACATATGTAATGTCAAGGGAAGGAGAGGAGAAGAAGCTAGGGAGAAAAGGTGACACCTGAGAAGTTAGCACTCAGTGCTACAGTAATACTTCGTGGGATTATTGGAGATAGTCCATTTGGCTTTGAGCTTCCTAGTAGCCAAAGGTAAAATGGAAATGTGACTTGTGATTAGTTATAAATACTTGTTCAGAATTTTAGAAAAGGTTGATGATTCAAGAGTTCTGTAGATCTAGACTCAGACCTTCTTAAACACCTATTGCCGTGTTTTTCTTAGCTCTACCCCTCTAGATTGAGAGCTCTGGGGCCCTATCTTATTTCCTGCATGTGCTCCATATTGCTTAGGACAGGGCACAGAGCAACCATACAAAATCCCCACTTAGCTTAGGGAGGTGGCTTGAGGCAAAGTAGTTGCCACAGGTGAGGACTTGAGTCAGGTCCCCAGAACAACATCCAGCCAAGACTGGGAAGCACACATCTGTCATCCCGGCATTTGTGCAGTGACAGTGAAGGCTGACTCAAGCATCCGTAGATGCTTGTAGGGCAGCTGTATGAGCAGTGGCCAACAGCACAAGACCCTGTCTCAAAGAAGGTGGAAGGTCAGCGCCACACTCGAGGCTGCCCCCTGACCTGAACACACGCACAGTGGCATGCATATGCCCTCACTCACACAAACATGCATAAACGCACATACACGAACCCAAGTACACAAATATACACAAATGCTAAAAAGTATCTCATACAAACACATGCACAAACATACAACTCCACACAGACACACATAATAAAAAACTATCTTCACTAAATTTTACAGTTTAGACAGTCACCTCTGTTTCCACCTTCAGGCTGAGGCTAATTGAGACCAGTTGGGACCGGTTGGAGGTAGAAGTGGCAACCTTGCCTTTCCCTGCACTTTAGTGACTTCTTGCTTTGAGCAGTGGGCACACTGTCAGCCGGGTGTGTGCGCCTTTGTCCTGGGACAGTGGTGACTCGCTCTGCCCATCTGTCCTGTCCCCTTCTCTGCACTGAGGGGTCTTTAGTGTGGCTCTCACCATGGCTTTGCACTTTCCCTACCTTATGGAAAAAGCCAGTGTGTGAGGGAGGTCCTGGTCCAAGCTGGCCAACTTCTCATGGATTTGGGGCTACTGCCACCTCTGGTTGTGCTTGGCACGGGCATGGCACTTGGCTGAGAGGCCACCCAGACAGGCCTCCGGGGGGCAGGGAACAAGCAGCCTTTAACTCACTACATCTGTCATCGTGGGTGGCCCAGTCCCCAGAAAACAGGGCTTTGCTGTTTCTCAGTAGCATCTTCTTTTCATCCTTAGTAGATACCATGATAGATCTTTAGCGGGGCTTGGGGGCATATCATTAGTTCACCATTGTCAATTGAGGAAATGGATAGAATGTGGGTCTGTCACAGGGCTAGTGACGTGAAGAAAAGTATGACCTCAGTCAAGAATCTAACTTTGAGTCCTTTGGCTAGAATCCACGGACTCCTTGGCTGGCCTCTTTTTTTTTAAAAAAAAAAAAACAAACAACAACAATAACAAAAAACAAAATAAACAAACAAGAAATCCCAGTCTGTCATGTAGCGCAGGCTAGCCAGGAACTTGAAATATAACTAAGGTGACCTTGAACTCCTGATCCTCCTGCCTTTACCTCCCAAGTGCTAGGATGGTAGGCAGCACACCATTGCCCCTGGCTTGTGTGTTACTGGGATGGATCCCAGGGCTTTGGCCAACTAACTGAGCTGCGTCCTGTGAGTAGCCAGAATTCGTCCTTGCTGGGGACATAAGATGGGTAGGTACAGCCTCTGTTTGAGGCTGTTGACCAAAGCTGCCCCCATGTGGGGCCTGACACGTTCTGCTGGCAGAGTCTCATAATAACTCCACAGCTGGTGACTGCCCGCTCACACCCATTACCATGGAACCTGGCCACAGCCCTGTGTAAAAGGCAGAGCAGGTGTCATTAACCCCCGTCTCCACAGGGCCTCACAGGTAGCTGTCCTGGGCCAGTGCCCTTGTCTCAGGCCTTCACTGAGAACATAGGTGTGAGGTAACAATGGCAAGTCTGGGCTTCCTGGAACCCTGACAAATGCCTGTAGGACACTTTAGCTCGGTGTCACTCAGAGGACACAACTGTAGGAAAGTCACCTATTCTCCCACGCAAGTCACATCTCGCCCACAGGTTTCTCTGTGTCTCGCCAGCACTGAGTGGTGTTCTCAGAACAGAGGTCCTAGAGGAAAGTCACACGGTACACACAGCCTTGCTCCTTACAGAAATGTGCTGAGCAAGTGAGCTGTCTGGTCTCTGTGCCCTCAGAGCACTGGGTAGACCTACTGAGTTTTCTTCTGGTTGACACACAGTCTAGCAAGGAATGAGTGTCCCTGGCCTCTGAGAGACACTTCTGTCATCATCTTGAAGGATGTCCCCCAGCCCAGGGAGGGACATGTGACCTTGAAACCACAGTTCCCAGGGGGATGATGACATCTGGCTAGCCTCTGTGCTAGAGTGATGGGTGGCAGCCATCAGATTTGCTGTTCACTCATAGGCCTTGCTGTTTATTGACCACTGAGTGGTGCTGGACTGCTTACAGTGGTGAGTGAGGAGCGAGGAGGAGGTTCTCTGGGGCATGGCAGACTGCAGGAATGGAGTGACAGCAAGACAGGGAGCCTGGTGGAGGGAAGGTGTCCTGAGGGAGAGACACTGGGCTGGAGCCACAGCAGGGGACGAGGAGTCACCAGAAAATAGGACTTCAGGATCTTGAGCATCTTTCTCTCTTGTTTCCTGTTCCATTTAGTTCGGAGGGTCTTTCTGTTCATTTTTTTATCTTTTGAGACAGGCTTTCATGTAGTCCATGCTGATCTGAAACTCACTATGTAGCCAAGCATGGCCTTTGAACTCCCGACCCTCCTGAGTGCTGGGATTAGAGAAGTGCATTATTACATTCTGTTGTATGTGTTGCTGGTGACCAACCCAAGGCTTTGTGCACATTGAGCAAGCTCTCTGCCAATTGAGTTATACCCCAGAGGGCCTTTTCTGAACCTCTCTTGGGTCCCAGAGCATCCTCAGGTACTGGGGCCTGAGAGTAGCCTCCAGGTCAACCCGGGCCCAGCAGGGGTGAAGCCACGCAAGCACAGCATGGCTGTGTGGCTCTGTGCCCACAGTGGGGGCACAGGCATCACAGAGGGTGTTGCCTTAGAGTACAGGTCCACAGCTGGCCTTGCAAGGTACTTGGAAGCGTTCCGCTTCTATAAGGGTTATAGGTTATGTGGCCTCAGTCGTGGGACTTGGGCTTTTCCATCCACTCTGGCTACAGTAGGCTGAACAGTAAGCCCCATTGTTCTAGTTTGCTTTCTGTTGCCAACGATGAAACACTAAGTCAACCTGGGGCGAAGGGTTTATTACACCTTATAGATTGCAGGGAAGGGAAGTCAAGGTAGGAACTAAAGCAGAGACTGCGGAGGAACACTTTGTACTGGCTTGTTCTCCTGTTACCTTTCTTAGACAGCTGAGGACCATCTGCCTAGGGATTGCACTGCCCATAGTGGGCTTGGTCTTCCTACATTAGTTAGCAGCTAAGGAAATGCCTATAGACGTGGCCCTAGGTCAGTGTGATGGAGGTGATTCCTCAGTTGAGAGTCCCTCTTCCAGGGATACCTAGCTTGGGATCAAGTTAACAAAAACGGCCCAACACATACATCTTGTAGAGTGGCATGGGCATTGCCATAGGCATGTCTGTGATGTGCCATATGGGTGCCGGGCTAGTGGAATGGTCATGGGTCTTCAGGACATTATTCACAGCAGGTAAATTTTGACAGTGAGTCCTGTGGCGAACTCAGAATAAAGGACCCACTACTGGGGAGTGTCTGTAGATCTATCTGATCCCAGTAGGCACGGCGGGAGATGGGGGAGCATTCTAGGGAGCGGCAGGAATTCTGGGCACCAGGAAATGATTACCTTTGGTGTTGGGTTGTCCATTAGGCAGGCAGGACATGGACATGTGTTTAGGAAGCTGGGACCAGGTAGCTTCTCGGCCATCAGGAAGCCAGCCAGCTTGCTATTTAATGGTTGTCAAACCTTGTGACAGGACACATGGCATGTCGCCTATGTCAGGGTTGTTTATCTTGATAAAGCTTGTGAGCTGCCTGGAAATCCCCAGGCTTACTTCCTCCAGGAAGCCATTCTGGACTACACCCAGTTCTGTCTGCTTGGGTTTTCCACCTCCCAGCACTCAGACAGGCATCCGTCTCCATGAATCTCTGCCCACCCTCTGAGAACTGGGGCTGTGAATGGGCTGGTTAACGGGGTTCCAGGGGAAAATGATAGTCTCTGTGGAGGGCACAGTGTTTATAGAGAATCACAAGTCGAAAGGCCCAACTGCGGACAGATCTGGATCTTTTGACATCAAGCCAGATATTCTTCCAAGATGATGTTCTTCTCACTCAGGTGGTGGTGACCCCAAGTTATCCTAACATAAGACAGGGAAGGCCAGAAAGAGCTGGATGTGAGAACCAGTAGGATCCTAGCTCTCAAAAGTTCAACTCATTCATTAAAAAATATTTTTATTCATGTATATATGTATACCTACTTGCCTGTCTATGTACCATGTCCATTCAGTACCTGCAGAGGCCAGAAGAGGGCATCGTATTCCTTAGAGCTGGAGTTACAGGTGGCTGAGTCATCTGATGTGGGTGCTGGGAACCAAGTCTGTTTTTGCAAGAGCAGCAAGTGCTCTTAACTGCTGAGCCATCTCTTAAGCCCATCTCCTTCATTAAAACAAAAAACAAACAACAAATCCCCCAACCTTTTTATTATGTTTCTCTCTATGTGCGAATGTGTGCAGGTGTTTGTGTAGAAGTCAGAGGTCAGCCTAAAGAGGAATAGGTTTTTCCTCCCCTTCTCCCACATGGGTCCTGGGGATGGAACTCAGGCTTGATAGAAAGCACTTTTACCCACTGAGCCACCTTGCTGGCCCAGCAATAACACACCCCAAAGCAGCACCCCAAGTCTCACACTGTGCCATTCTCTCTGCACAGCCTCCAGGTCACTGATGGACTTTGAGCAGGTAGACCAGGTCACTTTGAGCAGATGGACCAGGGAGAGAGACTGAGGTGCTATGCACACATCCCCTCTTCTGCTAGGAAGCTCTCTCCAAGCCGTGGGGGAGAATTTTCTCTATGGAAATCTGGTATTAGCATCCATAGACCTGGGAATGTGCTGGATGCTGTCTTAGTGGTACTGTTGGCTGGGATGATACTGCCTAGCACACACGAAGCCCTGGGTCCATCTCTAGGGCCACAAAAATTGGGCATGGTGGCACACATCGGTAATCCCAGAACTCAGGAGGTGGAGGCAGGAAGATCAGAAGTTCATGGCTTCCTTGGGTCCATATGTACCCGAGTTTGAGGACAGCCTGGGACTCATGGAAAAGAGCATTGTATGAAGATGGGGGTTCATTTATGCTTGGGGTTCTCAAGGAAGTGTCTGGAACTCATTCTTTAGCATGTTTAGGTTGGGTGATGAGCACACACCTGCCAGGGGGGCCAGGCTATCTACCTAGAGGGAGAAGGAGAGCCCATATACCAGTGGGCATGGTCATGGCAGTGGGATGGAGCTCTTATAGAGACAGTTCTCACCATTAGTGCACCTTACCACAGCCAGATAAAGGCTCTAAGGTGCCTTTTGGTGACAAATGGCCATTCTGGGTTTGATGTTTGCCAACAAATCAATGTCCTTTTGATGGGTACAAGTAGAACTGGGCTTAACAGACTCAGGTCTGTTCCCATGTCATGCTCAACTAAAATTTGGGTGGAAAAAAGGAATCAACTATGGTCACAAAAACAGAACTCTGGTCAGAAAAAAAAATGCATTTTCCTAGGCATCTGTCACCTGGTGTGGATTGGCAGGTGTGGGGCCAGCCAGACAGCATGTAAGAGGTCACAAGTTCCAGGATAGATAGCTCTGTACAACAGTGCTCCATCTCAAAACAAAGACCAATAAGAGAGAGAGTTGTGTTCTCAGCATTGTATCTGTGGGTACCAGGTCATAAGCACCCAACTCCCTGGGCTAATAGTGCTGCTGGCATGAGCTGGCCTTTGAGGCTCAACCCTGTCGCCAGTGTCCCAGTATCTCAGGAACTCCTGCCAGGTGAGTTCTGGCCTGCCTTGGCCTGCCTCTAATTTACCAGGGTGTTCTCTGAGGTTAAAAAAGGGGGGGCATCTGGCATTGGGTGGATACACATGGAATTCCTGGGGAGGTCAGAAGTAAGGTAGACACTGAGTTTTGTGGGATCAAGGTCAGGTCCAGGAAGACAGAGTGGAAGTAGCTACAGGTTGGCAGGAGAGGCAAGAGGCAACAGTGCTGATAATCACAGGAGACCCAGGATGGTAAGACTTCAAGATAACACAGAGGCCACTAGGTGACAATAAGGACAGCTATCCTTACCCACCGAGCCATCTTGCCAGCCCAATGTTGAGTTTTATTTTATAGATGTGATGGTACATGCCTTTTCCCCAGGCACTTAGGAGGCAGAGGCAGGTGGATCTCCGTGAGTTTGAGGCCAGCCTGGTCTACATAGTGAGTTCCAGGCCAGCTAGGGCTACGTAGTGGGACCCTGTCTTGAAGAAAAATAAAAAAGGAAAGACAAGAAATTGATAGTGTCAGTCAGGAGCCCGTTTGGGATGCTGGGCACTTTAGGGACCTGGAACTCTTTAATGTGTCAGAGGAGATCAGAGGTAGGGAAGAGTTTCTGGTGGCTCAAGCCCCTGCCTTGTCGTGCAGTCTCATAACACATCATTTTGCTCCTGTTTTTGAGTCCCTTTGTTTCCTTTTTGGAAAAGTCATGGCCTCTGTGACACACAGCCATTATGACTGAATGGGAGGCCTGGTAGAGGTACCTGATTAGGATGGTAACTGCCACTGGACAAAGTCTCCTAGGAGATGCCCTGAGGATCTGAGAGCCAGCTAGCCTAGCCTAGGGGATAAGAGGGCTGTGCTCTGTGGAGTGGAATTGCCTGGCATCTGAGGAGAGGTCAGACTCATCCTTTACATGTCCCTTGAGTCTCTGAAGAGCAGGCCTGAAAAGAGGGATGGGTCCCTGCAGCTGCTGACACAGCGCTTCCTTTAGAACGGTGCATCTTGGGATTGCAACAAGACCAAGGATCTCCAGATTCATGCCCTTCATCTGTGCCCCGTATCTCAGTGTCTGTAGCTTGGTGGATGCCAGGCCCCTGCATCTTAGTGCGTAGATGCAGTGACCTATTTCCTGCGGCTGCCTCTCCACCCTGCCTGGGGGGCTGGGGTGGGAGAGGAGCTCTCTGGCTGCCTAGGACTCTGAGTCACGGCCCGGCATGGAGCCCAGTGGGGATTTCCACGCGCTTCAGTGCTGTCTTCTCCTGTTTCCTGTCAGCCTGTGATGCAGGCTGGCTGCCAGCAAGGGCCCTAGGGCACTTCCGGCCCCAGTCACCAGCCTGCCTCTGAACTCTGAAGACTCTTTAGTTCCCTGTTCCCTCTGAGTGTGTGTCTTCTGCCTCTGTGCCTTGACATAGATGGGCAGCTCCAAGAAGTCATGGGAGGGTATGTGGAGGAGGAGAGCTGGGGCAGGAGACAGCTATGCTCAGTTAGGGACAGCTATACTCAAGTTCTTTTACTTGCTGATGAGAATATTCCTGAAGGAAGCAGGACAGGACGGCAGGCCTTGTCCACTCAGGTCCCAAGGATTCCAGTAGGATGGCTACTTTCAAACTGGGGCCTCTCTCATAATCTGAGGAAGGGAACAGAACTTTGGGGGTTGTGTAGCTCACAGTCCAGACCCTGCTCTGTGAAGAGGTGGTCACAAGACTACCAGGGGTGACTTTGGCCTTCTAGAGATCTTTTTTTCATTTCTGGAATGACACACCCTATGCGTTGGTTTGGAGGACTAAATCCTCTGTGTTTAGGAGATGAGCCCGATTCCTGGCATTTTGTAAACGCTTGTTGCAGGGTGTCTGTGCAGCCATGCTATTGCCACCTCCCCCTCATCCAGCAGTCATTTCATGGCACCACATCCAATGCACAGTGCTGTACCCCAAAGTGGGGTGATTAGGTTGAGCTTTCCTTGGAGAGCCCTAATGAATGGGGCTAGGCATGTTTCTGCTGTAATTCTTGGACTTCTTAGGTAGCAGACTCTTAGAGGGTCCCACTGCTCATGAGACCATGGTGTCCAACAAGCCTGGAAAAAAGAGGAAAGAGTGCACCCCATTTTTCAGCTTGTAGGTACACTGTAGGTACAGCTGAAATGGTGGCTAGGCCCTTGTCTGCTTTGCTTAGGGTTGTGTCCTGTGACAGAAGCCAGGGCCAGTGGCTGTCCAGGGTGCCGGGTGACTCAAGGCTTGCCGTGAAAATACTCACTTCATCCTGGGCTCAAGGAACAGAGGATTGATAATCTCTGGGAAAAACAAAAACTAATCTATTATCCCCGGCAGGGGGATTGCTCCGCTGGCAAGGTGCTTCCTGCACAGGGGTGAGGACCTGAGTTCAGTCTCCAGAGTGAGGTCTGGTAAAGGCTCTTATCTGCTGCTAAGAACATTAGTGAAGGAAAGGACACAAAAGGCTGTCAGCTCCCCAGCTGCTACAAAGGAAGGCGCCTCCAACAGCTCTCGGAGTCTTCCTAAAGCGCCTGTGTGTCCGTATCAGCCTCTAAAGCCTCTATTCCAGTGGTTCTTAACCATGGACTCAACCACTTTGGGGGTCAAACGACCCTTTCACAGGGGTCACGTATCAGATATTTATACTATGATCATAACAGTAGCAAAATTGCAGTTATAAGGTAGCAATGAAAATAATTTTACATTTGGGGGTCATCACAACATGAGGAACTGTTTAAAGGGTCACAGCATTAGGAAGGTTTAGAATAACTGCTCTACTCCATAATAGGAATATGGAAGCTGGGTATAGTAGTGGACACTTGTAATCTCAGTAATCTCAGTGCTGGGGGGCAGAGTCGGGTGGATCCCTGGGCTCCCACTAGCCAGTCTAGTCTATTAAGCAAGCTCTAGGCCACTAAAAAAAATCCTGTCCTGTTTTTTATTTTATAAGGATTATTTTTTAATTATATGTATGGGTATTTTGCCTTCCTATTTGTAAGTCTACCACCTTTGTGCATGGCTGGTACCCACAAAGCCAGAAGGGGCATCAGATCCCCTGGAACTGGAGTTAGGGACAGTAGTGAGTCATCAAGTGGCTACTGAGAATTGAACCTGGGTCCTCTGGAAAAGCTCATAATTACTGAGCCATCCCTCCAGCCCCAGAAACCCTGTTTAAAAAACAAGGTGGTTGGCTCCTGAGGAACAACACTTGAAGTTGGCCTCTGGCCTCCATACTCATGTGCATTTGTGTGCTAATATACACGCATGCACAAATAGGAACATACACACCATGTGCATGTGTGTGCACATACACATGCACATGCTCACATATACAGGCAGAAACAGAGGGAGGAAGGAAGGGAGAGAGAGAGAATCTAAGAATCTATTACCTTCAGAAAAAAATGAGCTTATTGAGAAAAAATTAGACGGGTGTATTCTAGAAATATTTTTACAGTGAATTCAGAAAAGAAAGGGCTTAGTTGTCACTGGGAGAGTGAGATACCTTTCTCTCTACCGAATCATACTCTCAGGGTAGGCTAGGCTGCTCAGCCAGCAAGCCCCATGGAGCCGCAGAGCCTTGCCTGTGACTGATGGAGTAGAAAGTGCTATGTACAATTCTGGCTTCCATGTGGCCTTGAAAACCTCACTGCTCTGTGCCCCCAAGTGAGGGCATTTGAGGAGCCTGGGAAAGAGTCATTCAAGGACAGCCAGGGTGGCTGGTGGCCAGATGACCCTGACTTGGACAAGTGTAGGAACCCGGGCCTGGTCTTTAACATTCAGAAACTCCATTTTGGAAGACTCGGAATCAGAGTGATTGGCGCTCACTGACTAGCAAGGAGTTGAGGGACAAGTCAGACCATGAGTTAGTCACTGAAAAGTGCTACATCATGATGTTTGGTCAACAACAGGCTGTATGTGTGACAGCTGTCCCCAAAGATTATAATGGAGCTGAAAAAATTCCTAGCACTGGGCAGTGATGTCATAGCTGTCATAGCACACCATCTTGCATTCACATATCAGGTGATATGGGCATGAAAAAAAACCTACTCTCCAGGAGGATAAAAGCAGAGTAGTATAATCCTACACAGCACACAAAACTTGAGAATAATAGTCAGTGGCTATTACCCATTTTCATATTTGCTATATTTTTATTATGGTAGAGAGTGCTCCCTAATGATCTGGAGCCTCATTGTATGAGTTTTGGAAACGGGTGTTGGCTTCCACTGACCATCAAGTAGCTGGAGGACAAATGAAGCTGCAAGCTTTTTCACTGAGATTCACGGAGAGCAACCATTGCCTACAAATGACTCTACCCTGTGCTGACAGAGTCAAAAACCCCGTGTTTATACATCTCTCGGCTATACCATTTTCCCCTGGGTATGATGTAATCTCTGATTAGTTTGCTCCTTGTAGCCCGAGAAGCTAGAGACCATACCATTTGTGTGCCTAGCTCCCACGCCACTCATAGCCTGTTGGTTTAGCAGAGAATGCAGGCTACCTAGATGTGCAGCAGTAACTCAGCCTAAGTCGCCTAGCCAAGCCTTTCCCAGAACGTGTGTCACCATGACTGTGTCACCACAATGGGCTCTTGTGGGCACCCACCAGGGAAGCCAGAAGGCACAGGGGCGGAATGAAGGGAGGCAGAGTCATCAGAAGTAAACTTGGTAAGCAGCTGTGGGTGGATAACTGCTCACACCTCTGTGCACAGTGTGGACCCAGGCCCTGTTGCTAGGCCTCAGCCCCCTCCCCCAACTCTGTACTTGTGTGTATCATTAAACCTCAGCCTGGAAGCCCCTATGCCATCTACATACTTTGGCTGAGGCTTGTTGCTGTCAGTGTGAATGCAAGGGTCTTCTGGGAGCTGACATTTCTAGTCTCTGCCTAGCTCTACAATGTCTTCTCATGGGGGCAAGCCTAAAGGGTCCCTGTTTTCCTGACTCTGGTGTTAGTAAATGCATGTGGCCTGGCCTTTATTGTCACTGGTCTCACCAGGCACTAGCCTGGGACCTGGGCTTCAGGCTTGCCCTTCCAGCCCATTGTAGGTGAAGGCCGTCAGCACAGGGGAACGTGACCCACCACTTTCTCAGCCTCCTCGGGCCTTTCGCTTTTATAGTTCTGCAGACATCTGTGATGGCTGGCTTCCAGAGTGCGTGGTATTTATTTTTGATTGGAAATATGAAAAGCATTTTTTTAAAAGACAACTGACTCCTCTGAGTCATGCCCAGGGGAGCAAATGGCCTGAAACATGAGCCTTGTGCTCACCGAAGGAGGATGACAGAGAGGCTGCTGCAGAGCCCACTGAGCTGGCTTAGGTCACCGCTCGGCTCAAGTGCGCTGACCAGAAGAGCAACATGTGGGTAAGAGCTGTGGCCCGTGGGGTGATTGATTCCAGCCGCTCACTTAAGCGGGAGCCCTACATTCTGGGTTCCCACAGGATGGGACCATGGCATGGGAACCCACACACAGGCCGAATTAAGCAACTTGCTTGAGTAAGAGTTATCTGTCTTGGCAGGGCCAGTGTGCGGGGGCGTTCATCCCTGAGAAACAACCTTTGATGGACAGCCTGAGTCCCTGGGCTGCTGTTTGGGTTTCATCTTTCCTCATCCTAGCTCTGCTCTCGATGGTGATCTGATGTCAGAATTTACGTGACTCACTTTTTAGTGAGTACAAGTCACCTTCATGGCCTTCTGGGGGCTTAGTTCCATCTTTTCAGGAGGGTTAGGCCAGATGTTGACAGGAGACTGAGGCACGGACTGTGATTCTTACCTCCTGTTGCTCCTTGAGTCGGGTGGGGTATAACCAAGACATTGTGGCCAGACCCCAGACTTCAGGACTCTGGAACCTTCTGCCTCCAGGCAGCTGCAGCAGGGATTTGATTTTATTTGTTTCTCCTTAGGCTTTGGGCAGAGTCTGGGAATATACATCTTAAATATAAATGGTAGTGATCATTAGGGATCATATTCAAGTAGACCAGAGGCTGATGCCCCACCCCTGGAGCTGAACCCTCCAGGCAGCCAATCTGTGGCAGCCATGAAATTACTGTAATTTGCCATTCTGTGTTGCATGGCCATTCCCTAAGGATGGTTCTTCCCTGTCTTATCCATGGCTGTCATTTAGAACTTTGGACAATATCTGGCACACAGTAGGCCCTCGGGAACTGTTCGTTGGTGTGTTGGTGTCTCCCTCAGTTTGTGGATAGTGTGATAAGCTCCAGTGGTGGCGTGGTTTCATCGTGGCCGAGAGGTCATGTACCTCCCATGCTGCTCCCTGGGGAAGAGATGAGCACAGTCCTCATGGGCGGCCCCAATTGCCAGCATGGCCTGTTGCCTATGTGTGAGCAACAGGGTCACTACGGTGGGTGTTCTCTCACTGCTGTCCAGTGGGATCCATTTAGCTCTCAGACAAAGCAGGAGACTGGACTCTGTGCCATGGGCTAAACACTGGCTGCCTTGGGCCTCAAATCAAGACCAGATGCCAGTGTGAACCCAGGCGGCCAAGCTGAGGATGCTCTCAGAGCCAAGTTCACAGTGGACGAGCAAATATTTACCCTGTCTGAGGTTGAATGGGAGCTGTCTACTGGCGTTTTGTTTTTCTTCCTCCTCCCTCTCTGTCAGCCGGCTGGACACCTCCTTTAAAAAAAGCATGTCTTTAATCCTCAGTCCTGGTTCTCCCCAGGCAGGTCCTCTCCTTGAGGCAGGTGACTGGCTACCTGTTCCTGCTCTTCTCGGAGCTATGACCTGCAGAGGGCAGCAGGCTGCTCAGTCTCAGCCTCCCCCTGGAGTCAAAGGCCATGTGACAGTAACTTTTATACAGGGTTCTCATTTTCCTGTGTATGATATCCTTGGTCTTAGTCTCAGAAGCCGCATCTTTTGTGCCTACCTTGGGAGTTGATTGGATTGCAGCTCATTGGCTGGTTGGATATCTACTCACACCTCACAGGTTTTCTTCTTTGGGTTCTGGCCAGTACGCTGGCCAGGAAGTTCAAAGGCAATAAAATAAAATAGCCTTCCCCATCGCTTTGGAAATATGACAAGTTCTGGACTAGCCAAGGCCCAGCTGGACGTGGATACGGTTCTCCATGGACTCTGTTTTATGGTCTTTATTCCTGACATATTGGGAAATCTTTGGGGGGGGGATTGGCCTTCTCTGGGTAGGAGTTTTACTAGGATGTGTGTAATTAGAGAATGGTGCACCGGCTGCCCACTTTGTTAAATGGTCTGTGAGGAAGAGCATGGGGGTAAGACTCAGAACTCAGAACCGAGTCTGGATCCAGTCTTCTGCTCCTGATCTATTCTATAGCACTGGCCAAGTCATTAACCTGAGTCTTGACTCTCTCTTTCTCTCTCTCTCTCTCTCTCTCTCTGTGTGTGTGTGTGTGTGTGTGTGTGTGTGTGTGTAGGTGCGTGCATATGGGAACTCGTGGAGTTGAGGTGAACGTCAGACGTCTTCCATTGTTACTCTCCACCATATTGTTTAAGACAGGGTTTCTTACTGAACATAGAACACAATAGTTCAGCTAGGCTCCAGGGACCCACCCATGTCTGTCCCACTGCTGCCCCTGGCCCTGATGTAGAAGCTGGGGAGATTCAAACTCAGGCCCTCACACTGTGTGACAGGCACTTTACCAACTGGGTCATCTCTCTAGCCCCTTGGTTTCTTTCTTTTTCAGATTTTATGTATGTGAGTATTTTACTTGTAGATATGTATGTGAACCACGTCTGTGCCTGATGCCTGTAGAGGTCGGAAAAAGACATTCGATCCCTTGGAACTGAAGTTATGGATGGTTGTGAGCCACCGTGTGGATGCTGGGAACCAGACCTGGGTCCTCTGCAAGAACAAGTGCTTTTAGCTGCTGAGCCGGCGCTCCAGCCTTCCCACCCGGCTCATGTTCCTCATCTGTAGTCTTCAAGGGGTAGGATTTCCTCATGGGGGTTTGGGGAGGATTGGCAAGGCTGGTGTGCATAAAGCCCTTGGGTGTTCTTCCAGGTGTGTAACGACTCCCCCTCATTTCTAAAGGGTTTGGATTTTCTTGTAAGATTCCTCTGAGTGCCTTGATGTGTACTCAGGCCAGAAGGAAAGTGACATAGGAGCCAGCCAGAGTCCTCTCTCAAGAAGACATTGCAGTTTATCTGGGGAAAAAATTACCCAGCATAACAATTATTCTTGTTATGTTTTT
Source organism: Ondatra zibethicus (assembly GCA_004026605.1). NCBI lineage: Eukaryota > Metazoa > Chordata > Mammalia > Rodentia > Cricetidae > Ondatra > Ondatra zibethicus. The sequence continues at coordinate 69,810 of PVIU01000699.1, forward strand.
TTAAGTGTTCTGGACCAGGGTTGTCTAATTATCTGTCGGTCTGTCATCTATCTGTCTGTCTGTCTGTCTATCTATCATCTATCTATCTATCTATCTATCTATCTATCTATCTATCTATCTATCTATCTATCATCATCTGTCTGTCTATCTATCATCTATCTATCTATCTATTTATCTATCTATCTATCTATCATCTGTCTGTCTATCTATCTATCTATCTATCTATCTATCTATCTATCTATCTATCTATCTATCTATTAGTTGTAGAATCATTTTAAGTGTTTTGGCCTCAGCCAGAGAAACTGGGGCTCAGTGGTCACGTGACTGGTGGTGTGGTGGGGTCACTGTACTCTGCAATAGTACACCTATAGCATCTATGGGGTCAGCTAGTGTCGTCTGCTATTTGGAGGGTAGCGATTAAGTTCCCAGAGGCCATGCCTTGCTTGAGTTACACAGCCGGTGAGGAAACATGGTGGAGTTTAGAACTTCTTATTTTCTCCGGGAAGGAAGAAAGGAAACTTACTTTTGCTGAGTATCTCCTGTGTCCTAGGGGTGGAGGTCGACAACTCCGGTGATTCCCTTTAACCCTTGCAGTTACCCAAGGCCACAGAAGAGCTGGGACCTGGACTAGGACCTACCGACTCCAAAGCCGGATATCTCACATTTCCCTGTCCTCCATCCCATACACAGAGGAGAATTTTGCACATGGTTTCCCAGGCTAGGGACTTAACAGGTGTAGAGCCTGTGGCATCAGCAGCGTGGAGTATTGTTTCTGAAGGTCCAAGCCTGAGTTGGTTGGTTGGGTCAGTGGGCAGGTCAAAGCATTCCATTTGATCAAGGCTTCTGACACTTCAGCCTTGGGCTGGTTAGAGGTAACAGGTGGTGCGGGAGGCAGTAGTGAGGAGGGTGTAGTAGACAGGGGCAGACATCGGAAGGCTGGCTGTATTTCCCCTGCCACCTGAGAGTGTTGAGCACTTCATGAGACTCCGAACAGTGGGACTTTCTACTTGGAGAACCTCCAAGAATGTGGGGAGGCGGGATTGAGCAAGCCCTTGAACGCGTGTGTATTTGCACGGTCACTCAACCATCCACTCACTCAGCAAGAATTTAATGACTGTGTGCTTTGGGCAGGAATATCAGCCTGTTAACGTGTCCTGCACAGATATTGTCCCAGTGCGTTTCCACCTCACAGCAGCTCACAACTCCATTAATACCGTGCGGGAAGCTGAAGCTTAGAGTGGCCAACCCTTGCTGGACTAATGGCCACTGACTGGAAGAGGCGGGGCTTCAGGACTAAGGGCTTTGACTCACTTGTCCTCTCTCTCTCTCTGCACAGCTATCAGCCAACAGGAAGTCTGGGCATTGAGCTACATTCTCAGGGCTTCTGGGCCTTTCGCTGTGCCTGCTTGGTTTTTAAGGAGCATCACAACAATTAGTCTGGATGTGTGCGGCCAGAGACAAGTTGAGGGGTTCTTCCCAGTCCTCTTGAATTGAGGGGTAGGGTGTGTGTGGGGGGGATGGGACTGACCTGTGCTCAGGGATGTGTGACTTTCTGAAGACTGCACAACTCACTGGCTGCCACCCCCCCAGAGCCTGGACTAAGATGTTGTACCCCAGCTACACCTGCCATGGGTTGAGTACCCATCCTGACACAGTGTGCTGGACCACAGAGGTCTGGTCCTCAGTTTTGCCGTGTGTGAAATGGGGCGGGGGTGGCTGAGCCACCTCCTCTTCAGGAGTCAGCCTGCATGTTTTTCTCAGGGCCTGCCTGCCTAAGACCTTTGCATTAAGAGGACAGAGATGTGGTGAGAAACCCCCTCCCCACACACCCTTAAGGCATTTCTCTTCCTCTCCCCTCTATACAGAGCAGGCTCAGGCTGCAGTCCTCCCCGGCTCTTGGAGGACCTTGAATAGTCATCTCTCACGGAACTAACAGCCTACGCCAACTGGCAGAGAACCTTTCTCAGATGGATGCCCACGAATGGCCCTGCACTTAGAGACAGCAACTGCCTGGCAGGAAGACGTCTTAGCCGAGCGAGCCTTTCTTTGGATCTGTGAGAGGGGTGTGGAGATGGCAAGGCTCACCTTATCTTCCTATAAGGTGCAGCATTCCTTGCTGGGAACAGGAAGTGGATGTTGAGAATGACTCTGTCCCCACAGCCCTCACCAGCGTCTTTGTGGATAGTTCACCATTTTACCTCTACTTAGATGAAAACTTGATGCCCATACACACTGTAGAGTGCCCTCACCCATTCTCAGACCCTCAGACCCTTCTCATGGACAAAACTGAAGGTAGAGCAGCTAATAGCAGTGGAGTGCCCTCCTCTCCTCTCCCCCTCTTCTCCCCCCTCTCCTTTCCCTCTCCTTCTACTTTCATCCTCCCTCCTCCTCCTTTTCCCTTCCTTCCTCATCCATCTACCTCCCCTCCCTATCCTCTTCTTCCTCCTCCTTTCCCTCCTCCCTTTTCTTCCTCCTCCCCTTCCTCTTCCCATGTCCCTCCCTGTTCCCCCTCCCTTCCCTCCTTCCTGCCTCCTCCCTGCCTCCTCCCTTCCCCTCTTCCTTTCTTCTCCCTTCTCCTCTTCCTTTTCTAGTCCCTCCTCTCTCCTTCCCCCTCCTCTTCCCTCCTTCCTTTCTCCCACCCCTCCCTCCTTTCCCTTTTCCCTCCACCCAGGTCCTCCACCAAGCGAGCACTCCACCACTGAGTTACACCCCAGCCCCAGCTAGTGTTTGTTGCAGGGGCCCTGCAGGGAACTGGAAGACCTGTTCCTCACTCTCTTCTGGTACAGGCTTTAAGGGTCAGGAGCAGAAGGCGCTGTGGGAAACACCTTGACTGGGCCTGTTGTTACCTGTTAGCTGTATGGCTAGCATTGCTCCTTTGCCTGTGTCCAGGAAGAGGACACACACATAGGGTTTGGGCTGTTGCCCTTGCCGACTTGCTACGTGGATCAAATGACGACATTCTGTACTTAACCTTCTGAGTGACCTGGAAGCGTGGCTCACAGGAAAGACCAGCTCTTTGTAAGCTGCCAGGACCGCTATTCAGCACAACTGGCAACCTGCAGCGATTTCTCTTTGTTCTAGTACTCTTTCTGGGGCTGGACAGAGCCTGTCTCCCGGTGTGTACCTCTTCCACCCTTGACCCAGCACTTTCCTAAGCCTCTCATCTCTGGGACGTCCTGTGCTGTCTGCTGGGGCTGCGCTCTTCTCCCTGGCAGCTGCAGCCCGTCCTCACCCTTCTGCTCGCTCTCGCCTAAGTCACTGTCCTGCTCACTTTCAACCCATTCAGTTGATAACCAGGGCTGGATGCCACAGCCCCACCAGCGGTCTGGGGACCTTCGTCTCCCACTGTGGTTCCTTCCCCACTAGCCAGTGTGGAAGCTGTCTGCGATAAGCTGTCTTTATGGGAGTATTGACCGAACTGCCGTGAAAAATGGGAAAAGCCCTTCTAGATGTTTCTCTCCTCTTGCCAGAGGAGAGCCACATCCCATTTGGTCTATTCGGGCGGTTCCCAGCTTACAGCTGTAATGTTCCTCACTGTGATGTAAGTTTGCTCCAGATGTCAATAAGATATTGTTGGTTTTCCAGAAAAACTTAATGGGAATTTTTTTAATGTATTTTTTTAAGGGGTAGGCTTTGTTTCCATTTGCCTCTGAAAACAATGAGAGGGAAAATAGAATATGATTTTATTGCTAGAAATGATGGGGGGAAATCTGAAATTAATTTACAAAGTCATTAGTGTTTTCCATTTGTGAACCCAGAAAAATGAATGTTAGTGTGATTCCTTGTAATTAACTACAAATTAGAAAAGAGCTGGGAGGACTTTGGGGGAATCCGCACCAAACTCTAACACAAGCAGATGGGGGGGGCACAGGATTGGCATTGGTCTCCCCCTAGCCAGTGGCTTTAGGGGTACGTATGAGACAGACTAGGCACTCTCCAGAAGACGGCACTCTGCCAACAGTACTCGGAAAACTAGCAGAGACCTCACAATGCTCTGTGAGGCCTTTTCAACTTCTTTTTATATTGTGTGTATACGTGCGTGTTTGTATGAGGAGGTAAATGTGTGAGCATTAACATGGAGGTCAGAGGACAGACAGCTTCACTGTGAATCGTTGGGTACCATCTAGGTTTTCTTTTTCTTTTTTAAAGATTTACTTATTTTAAAAAAGATTTACTTATCTATTTTGTGTATATGAATGCTTTTCCTGCATGGACATTTATGCACTGTGTGTGTGCCTGGTGCCTTTGGAGCCCAGGAGAGGGCATCTGAGCCCTAGCATTGGCCTTCACAGACAGCTGTGAGTCACCGTGTGGGTGCTGGGAACTAAACATGGGTTCTCTGCCAGATCAGCAAGTGCTGCTCTTAACCACGGAGCCATCTCTCTAGTCCCTACCTTGTAATTTTGAGTCAGTTCTCAGATAGGATGGCAGGCCAGGGAGTCCTAAGGATCCAGCTGTCTCCTTCCATTACTGGGACTGCAGGTGGACACACACTGCACCTGCTTTTGTCTTTTTTTAAAGCAGGCCGTGGGGATCAAACTCAGGTCTCATGGTTGCATAGCGAGCACTTCACAGTCTAACCTGTCCTCCCGGCCCAATATTCTGATCTTCTGGATGAGGCAACTGGAAGGATTCAGGGATGGTGCGCAGCTTGGTTTGAGTCACACAGCCAGCAAAGTCGGAGCTGGGGCTGGAGCCCATGGATTCCGAGACCATGGTCTGCAGCTGTCACTGCTCCACTGTCCACTATCACTGCTCACAAGCTGCCCCCCACTGTGCGTTGGTCTCTATGTGACTTGTATGGTTAGCCCTAGGTTTTATGTGTAAAATGGTGCCCCTCACGTGAGTGCGGGTGACGGAATGGCTCATCAGCATTGCCGCCTTCCACATCTGCTGCCCACCGAGGTCCCAGCTCCTTTAAACAGTCTGGTTATCCCCCAGGCTGCCTCTCCCTTTCTGAGGTATAGCCTTCTGCTGCTCTGAAGGAAACTGGCCTCGGGTTCATTAGCTATGACTCTATCTTTGTTTGGGTTTTAGTGGTCCCTGCTGTCCCTGGTCTCTGATGTCCTAAGCCTTTGTTGTCATAGAGTCATTTATAAAGACAGCAGCAAAGGCCTTGGCAGCCCTGTCCCCTGAATGGCCTATGCCATGTCATCCTGGAGTGTGAGGTGATCGGTGTTGAGAGTTTACAAGTCTTTATTGCTTCCTGGCAAACACCTTCAAAAACTTAGCCTTGGTTCCCAGCTTTCTTTCCTTGATGAACTTGACTGTAGCTCAGCCCCTGTAGTACTGAGTACCGTGTGGGGAGGGGGCGATGAAGGGCTCCACGTGTATACCTGCTTTCAAAGACCATGAGCCAGGTATTAGGAAGAGCTGGGTTTATAGGCTCCTGTTGAGAACCACCAACCCTAGACAGGATAACCCATTACTTTAATCCCCACTCTCAGGAGGCAGAGGTAGGCAGATCCCTGAGACTGAGGTCAGCCTGGTCTGCCCAACAAGTTCTAAGCCAGCCAGGGCTACACAGTGAGGCATTATCTCAAAAGAAAAAACAATGGAAAACCATCCCACAATGGTAATGACTTTAAGGCGATGCTGTGCTATCCCTGCGGAGAGCCGACTGTGCTGTGCACCATATATGTGCCACATGGGCAGTAGGCAGTAAGACCTTCTCTATGGACAAGGACCTGAGCTGGTGTGTGTGTCGCGGGGTGTGTGGTGGGGAGGGTGCTGGCTGCTTGCCTGCCCTTCAGAGACTGCCTGTGTCCTGTAGGGCAGGGACATGTCATCTTTGGGCTGTGCTAGGAACATGGAGATGGGATTGGGTATCCTATGCCCTGGCCCCCCAAGGAACAAATGGTGGACTCTAGAGGAAGAGAGGGCTTTGCATTGAGGATGAGATTTTCTTTAATGGAAATCCTGTTTCCCTGGGTAACGTCTCCTGTGCCCATCTCTGTGTGACTTGATTCCTATTGTCCATATCAGGCATTAGCTCTCAGTGACTGCTGTTTTATTTTTATGTTGAGTTTTTTCCCCCCCTCGTGGAATTTATTTTTCCTCTGGTCAATTTTTCAGTTTTTGATGTTGCCAAGAAATCTGCTACTTCAGTCTGTTTTTTATTTTCAACAAATGTTTAAGAAGTGTAATTTTAGCCATTACCAGTCTTGTTTGAGGTTGTTAATTTCTCTCATCTGATTTTTCCCCCCCTGGTAATATGGTCAGAATGTTCAAGAGGCCAGGATGGAACCAGATTATCATGTCCATGTACATGCTTGTGCATGTGTGTATGTGTGTGTGTGTATTACTGAGGACTGAACCTAGGAGCTCACACATACTAGGCAAGCACCCTACTGCTGAACTAATCCCTACTCGTCTTTTCACTTTTAAAGACACTTTTCCAAGTCTTATCTTGAAGGTACTCTCTAGCTCAAGCAACACTTGACTTAGTGATCCTCCTGCCTCAGCCTTCAGAACTTCATGGCCTGAACCATCAGGCCCATTTGTCTTGCTGCTTCTTGGAGTGTAGAGAACTTGCCAAATTGCGTGTCCAGGGCTTCCCTGAAACAGCAGAGGAAATACAGAGGTTGTTAGGGTTCACTGTGTTTCTAGGGAGTGCTGTGCTGCCTTTTCATGGCAGTCCCTCCCTTTGGCTCTTGACCTTTAGATGTACAAACACTGAGGGGCTGAATTCCAGAAGGGCAGCTCCAGGCTCTCATAGGAAGAACTGTGGTGGATGGGGAGTCAGAAACCCCTCACAGGTACGCAACATCGTTTGGGGTTTGTTTACCCATCTGTCCTCAGAGTTGCTGGTCAGAGGGCTATTAAAAGTTTTCCAGCTTTATCTTTCTGTGGGTGGGGTGTGGACTCTTGGAGGCCAGGAAACCTTATTCCTGGAAGGAACCTCATATGTGGGCAGTGAAAGCGTTATTCCTGGCTTGATGTATACTGCTGGCCCCTGGGACCCTGCTCCCTCACAGGACATTAGAGCTAAACCTTCTGGTAATGCAGATTAGTTAACCAACATGGCAGGGTCCTCGGGAATCCTCCCTGCTGCTGAGGGGTTCCCTGGGGTGGCTGTGCCCAGGGGAACTGAGCTCATCTGTCTCCTCCGAAGGAGAATTCCTGCTCAGCAGCTGCAGCCCCATTCCTCAGGGCCAGGCGGTCAGTTCTCCTTTTGTTTTTTCCCTTTCTTTCACACTCGCATGGCCTGGGACTGTTTTCAGTGCACATGCATCATATTTTCAGATGGATACGTGCACCCACAGGTCGTGTCTGATGCATCAGGGCTGGGATCTGCATACAGAACAGTAGCCTGGAGACAACCAAGCTGAAATTTTAAACTCCCCTCCTTCAGAGGGTGAGAAGGACCACATGAGTGTCCCAGTCCAGGCTGTTAGTTGACTTCATCTGGGAAGGTGTGAAATATTGGTTGTTGGTTTTGCATTTTTTTCTTTAATGTGTGTGTGTTGCGTACGGATGCTAAAATGTACTGATGGTGGTCAGAGGGTATCTAGTGGTCTGTTCTCTCCCTCAGTTGTGTGGGTCCCAGGAACTGAACTCAGGTCCTCAATCATCTATCAGGCCTCAGTATTCGCTTTTCAGTGTTTTGTCTTGACATTTTGGTGGAATTTGGTACTGTTGAAATAACTACACCCCTCCCATCCCACCTCAGAAAGATCCCCTGCATTGTTACAGGAGAAGCAGGCTTGGGGTTCCCAAGGTCTTCATTGAAGGAGACCTGAACACTCATTCTGACTGAGATGCTCTCATCTTGGAAAAGAAGGAGGTTAGGGTTTAAGGTCACTTGAACCTTAAAGATGCTAAGAACTGGATGTCACATCTGGGGAAGAAATAAGGAGCAGATGCACTGTGCACTCCAGTGACGTCAGCCGTTCCGATAAAATGTCAGGACAGCAAAGGTGGTTTACCTGCCCTTTTGGTTTTTACCAGGACTTTCACTGAGGGCAGCAGAGTGTTTCCATACTGTGCTCCCTCTTGAAATCACCCCTCCCTAGTCCTTAAGTCCTCAGGGATTCAGAGTTAACTACAGGAGTCCTTATTGGTCCAGGCCGGAATATAGAGGGCCCCGGAGCTGGGTGTCCCCTAGAATTTACATTCCTGTTATTTGTGTCCTTTCATGAACCTTCTCAAGCATTCCCTCTGAAGCTGAGTACACCTGCAGCTGAGGCCTTGGACATGATAACAAATCCAGAGTGTTGGGACCATTTGTTTTTCCTTTAACCCTGACTCACCAGGCGTGAGGTAGGCGTGGGTAGAAACTGCTCCCTAAGTGACAACTGTTTGATAGAAGAGGGCGTGAGCGAGGGAGGCAGTAGGGACAGATTGGTGACATGTGTCACCATGTCCCTCTGAGCAAGTGTGGTGTGTGTATGTGCATGTGCACAGCATTGTTTCCTGCTCCTTTTTCTTGTCCTTTTCTTTCCTCTGCTTCCTCTCTGTCTCCCCTTTTACCTTCACTCGTATCAAGTGTATGGGCCTGCTCGTGTCTCCGCTGCTGCCACAGGCTCAGGATGGCTGGCTAGAACTCGGCAGGATATTTGCAGCGAACCCTGCCAGGCGACATCTGGAGATTGGCAGGCTGTGCAACCCCAGAGAGCAGCACAGCTGCAGAGGGCTCTGACCACATAGTCCTTGGCATGAGCCACCTGGTCTAATCCTGGCAGAGCTCAGGCCCTGGAACTTACTATCCAGGGGAGCCTTTGGGAGTCCTGTTAGTCATTTTCCTCATTTCCATGACAAAAGACCCCACAAAGGCATCTTAAGGAAGGAAGGGTTGATTTTGGCTCAAGGTTTAAGGGCACACAGTCCATCATGCTGGGGAAGGCATGGCAGCAGGAACATGAGGCAGCTGGCCATCTTCCCTCTGTAGTTGTGAAGCAGAGAGCGATGGACGCTGGTGCTCTGCCCACTTTCTCCTTTTTATTCAGTCCAAGACGCCAGCCCATGGGGTGGTGCTACCTACATTCAAGATGGGCTTTCCAGTCTCAGCCCTCTCTCTATGGATATACCCTCATAGGCATGATCAAAGATGTGTCTTGTGTATGATGCTAAACATAGTTCTGTTGACAGGTTTAACTGTCACAAATATACCCCTCGTCAACTTCATACCTAAATATATCACTTTTAAATCATAACCTTCTACCTTGGCCCCTAAAGTCTAATGTTCCTCCTAGAATGCAAAATGCTTTTTGCTTATTTCTGACAGTCTCCCAAATCTTAACAGTTCTAACGTTCACAAGTTCAAAGTCCAAACTCTTAACTGTGAGCCCCTATAAAATAATAAAAAGTTATGTATTTGCAACACACAGTGGCCCAGAGTGAATATATTCCCATCCTTCAAGGGAGGAATGGGGGCAGGGCAAGGAACAGTCAGGGCAGACACCAGATTCTGTAGTTCCGTGTTCGGCATGTGGGCTTTGCCTTTGGCCTTGGGCGACCACACTCCTGTAGCTCTTTCACCAGAAGCAAACACAGACTTTTTTAGGCTGCCTTACTTTGTGAAGGCTGCAGCTTTCCTCAGCTATGTCCCACAGTCTAGGCATCTTCAGTATCCTGGGGTCTCCACTGAAACTTAGGCTTTCCGGTCACACTTCTCAGGGAATCTGACCCTGCCACGTGGCTTTCTGAAACTCCAGTACATGCAAGATGGAGCCAGCCCTGCTTGGATCGCAGTGACCATGGTCTCTCCTCTCAAATACATAAGCGGGAACTGTGATGGTTGGGGACTGGTCCTTGGGGTGGCTTTCTCATTGTCCTATTGCTGAGGGTTCTCGAACAGTACCAGCCTTTTTAAGAGTTCCAGCCTTTCTCGCTGTGTCTGCTTTGCACGCAGTGTTAAGTTTGCTTCTGTTCCTTTCCTCACCAAACTCTTTCACATTGTTTTGGTTTTTTACTCATACTAAGTGTGAGAAAGGGCTGCTGGCAGAAGCCTCAGCACAGCCTGGATGTTATACTATCTTGAAATTTCCTCCAGCAGACAGCTTAGCCGGTTACTTTTGAATTCAGCTTCATTTGAGTGAGTGGGCCATGGATGAAACACAGCAGGTTTCTTCAAATCCATATGAATAGTCTCTAGTCCAGTTCCCTAGGTCCTTGCTCCCTTCTGAAGCCTAGGAGGCTGCATTTTTATTGGCCTTCTGCTCTCTCAAGCTCCCATCAGAATGGCCCCTTATGCTGTTCTGTTCACAGCATTTTAGGGCTTTTCTAGTGTTTGTCTTCCTTCTTTTGCACATCCCCCTCACAGAACACACGGTCAGGTTTGTCACAGTGACAGCCCCACTCTTTGGTACCCTTTTCTCTTTCTTTCTGTTGTGACAAGCTGTACGACAAGAGCAAGTTAAGGAAGGGTTTATTTGAGGCTGGCAGGAAAGTGTGGGGGCGGAAGCATGAGAACATGAGGTGGCTGGTCGTGCCGCATCAAGTCGGGAAGATGGGGGGGCAGGAGAGGCTTATTGCATTCACTTTCTTTTCGTTCACCTCGGGACCCCAGCCCCTGAGAGGTTACCACCCACTTTCGGGGCGGGGCTCGCTCTTGGGTTAAAGTTCTCTAGGAATGCACTTTACAGATATCCCTGAGTGTTTCCTACTGAGCGTTCTAAAAGTCCAGTGAAGCTGCCAGTCAAGATTAACAGTGACAGGAGGGAAGAGGACACTACTGATGGTTACACAGGGCAGGAAGTGTGACTCTGACGGCTGTGAACCAGCTGGTGTGTACTGCTGCCCTACCAAGGCCACCCGGGGTTCTTTGGGTTCCATTTTGTTAATATGGAGTGGGGACTCCCTGTTTGGAACCCAGCAAGTGCTGCAAACCATGGTGCTTACAGGATGAGCAGAGTGTGGGAAGGCGGAGCCTCCTGTCAGAAATGAGTGTGTGGCTTGAGGTTTATTTTAAGTCCAATGGGGAGCACCGGCAACTGGGTATCAGCCAGCGGGTGCAGCATCTCACCAGATCTCCATTTTCTGAGACCAAAGCCTAGGCTTACATATGAAATCTTCCAGCTTTTAAAAGTTGGCAAATAATTTAAAATTTTTTAAAAAAACACTTGCAGGCCAAACCAAACATCTGTGGGCTGCTGCCTATTTTTGACCTCCGGCCCAGACCAATTAATGGATAGCTGTCTTTTCTGTGTGTCGTTTTCCGGCAGTGGGAAGCGTCCGGAAGTCTCTAGGATTGACCACTAGCGGGGTGGTGAGGTGAGGGAGAGAAAGGCCATTCTGGCTTGGCTTCAGCCTGTCAGCCATTTGTACAATAAATATTTATTGGATGGGCTGTATTCAAAGCCCTTCTGTTCCTCCGGCTTCCTGCCTGGTGCTTTAGGGGGGTCCTGTCTTGTTCGTGCTGGCAGACTCACAGGTTCTGTTTCTTTCTGGGTGTAGCTAGGATGGAGGCAGCAGGAAGAGACTCAGGAGGTCGGGTGAGGGGATAACCTGGGCCCACCAGGTCTCTGGCCCTCAAAGGCCCTTTGGGAGCCGAAGGGAGGAAGCAGAAACCCCAGGGTAGGCATTATCTTCTGATCAGGAAAGGGGTGGAATGGAGCAGAGGGAACCTGCCAGGTACGTCTTCCCTGCGAGTCCTGGAGGTTATGTCAGCAGCAGAGGAAGAGAAGCGAACAACATTCAACACTGTATGGGGTGGGTTATACTTTGTGTGGTTGTGGTTTTTATTTACTTAATTTTATATTAATTTTTTCATATAATGTTTTGAATATATTCTTTCTTCTCCCACAACTCCTCCCAGATCCCCACCCCAACCCCTCTACCCATCTAACTTCATATTCTCTCTCTCTTAAAAAAAATGCAAACTTCCCTAAAAAACAAAAATTGAAGATCAAACAAACTAAAGTGCAGCGTGCGTGCACACATGCGCATACACACACACACACACACACACACTCACAAAACAACCATGGAGTCCCTTTTATATTGGCTAACTACTCCTGGACATGGGGCCTGCCCTGGAGTATAGTAAGTATACCCAGTGACACTCCACTGGAAAAAATGGATTTTTCCTTTCCCAGCATGTATCAATCGTAAATAGCTTCTTGGTTAGGGGTGGGACTTTGTGTCCACTTTCCCTTCCCAGGGCTGGGATTTTGTTTGGTTTGAACCTGGACAGGTCTTGTGTGTGTTGCCACAGTCTCTGAGTTCATATGTGTAATTAGTTCTTTTGTGTGTGGAAGACACTTTCCTTGGAGTCATCCATCACCTCTGGCTCTTAAAGTCTTTCTACCTCCTCTTCTGCGTAGATCCCTGAGCCTTGAAGGGATGGGTTTGATGAAGATGTCCCCAAGTCTCTCACTCTTGCACTTTGTCTCTCTGGCTATCTGTGCCCTATGTCTTATGGTTGCTAGTGTGCTGATCCATCAGCTTTCTTTTCTTTACCCAGAATGCTCTGTACTCAGAGGTACCTTAGGTTTCTGGGCCTGCCTTTCTTCTTCTCATCTTTCACTTCTTTCTTTCCGTGTGTGTGTCTTTGTGTGTATACATATGTATGTGCACGTGTGCCTGTGCCTTTTGTATGTGTGCACATTTTTGTGTAGAAGCCAGAGGTCAACCTCCAGTGTCATTCCTTAGATGCCTTCAACATTTTGTTTGAGACAGCCCCCCCCCCCCAAGCTTGGAACTTGCTGAGCAGGTCAGGCTGGATGTCTGGGGAGTCTCAGCATTTGCCTGCCTCTGTCTCCCTGGTGCTTATATGCCAAGTGTGACTCATTGTTGGGCCTTTTTGTTTGGTTTTGTTATTTTAAACAGGGCTCTGGGGATTGAACTCAGGTCCTCGTGCTTGGATGCACTTCCTCTACTGAGCCCTCTCCCCAACCTCTCATGTTTTATTTTTGACAGACTTCCAGCAGCTACTGGGAGTAATTTGAACTCTCTAGCTGCTGAACCTGGCTTCTTGACGGAGAGGAGAGCACTGTCTAGTTGGCTTAGAATGTGAGACCAGGCTCAAGGTGTCAGTGGCCAGAGTGACTGCAGAAGCTCATGGCTTCTTTTGCCGTTTGAAATCTGCCGAACCAAATAACTCTTGTTCCTTGTGGTTTTGAAAGCGCAGCCTTCAAACAACCGAAGATCTTGTGCAGTAGGGCTTGTGGCATCCATGGAAGAAGCTCTGTGGGTCGGCAGGGGACACCTCATGTTGATTGACAGCACAGTGTCCAGCCCCTGATCATCCCTCAGAGTAATCCTCAGAGCTTATCTCCCCTCCCTCAACACTATTCTTGGATACGCCTTTCCCTCCAGATCACTAGAGAGTCAATTCTGGCTCTCTGTGGAGTTGGCTGTGCAGTGAGCAAGAGGGGGCACCTGTGGCTTAGTCCGTTGATTGTTCTGTGCCTTTTAAAATGCTGATTCTCATTGGCCCCCAACAGAATTTTGGGGAGTCTTTCTTTTAGATGCCGAGATTGAGGTGTCAACGGCGCACATTTAAAATGCACAATGTGATGATTTTTATGTTCGTGTACACACCTGAAGCCGTCGCAACAATCAAGACACCAAACTGCTCTCAGTAGCCTTCTGCCTTTGGTAGTGTCACCCTTCCGTTGCCGTCTTGCCTGCCAGGTGGCCTGTGCCCTATCACTGTTACAAGCTTGCTTCTCCTGAAATTTTGTAGGGGCTGAGCCATGTGACACATTCTCTTTTTGTCTGGTTTCTTCTGCCTGGCGTACTTTTTAGATCTGGCCATGGTTTGTGTGTTGAGTAGTGAATTCCGTTCTATGGCTGGGTGACATTTCATCACCGGGATACAAAGGGATGAGCTGGGGCTGGAGAACAGGATCACTGGTTGGGAGCCCTTGCAGCTCTTTAACAGGACAAAGTCTTATTCCCGGCACACACAGGACAAGCTACAACCTCCCGTACCTCCAGCTTCAGGGAATCTGATGCCCACTTGCAGTCTCCGTGGACACTGCACTCGGGTACACACAGACACAGACATACACATAATTAAAAATAAAATAAAATCTCTTAAAAATGGATGTTGACACTTGGGGACTTTAAAATTTTTTATTCTATTTGAGTTTGGAGGTGTTTTGCTTCCATTTTAAAAGAGTTTACTATAGAAGTGGGTTTTTTTTTATTTTCTGAAAGTGTGTTTTGGATAAAAAAACAAATATTTGTTTAGCATTTATTTATCCCCATGTTTTCACTTAGTCAAATCACTGAGGAAATGTGTTCATTGCCTGCTGTGTCTGTTAAGTGCCAGGCTGGGTGGCACTTTCTGGGCCAGAGGAAGTCATGTCCCAGTTGTTGGTTGATTGGTTCATGAAATCTCATCATTAGTGACACCTCGCCGTCTGTCTGGCGTAGCCTGAGAGCTTACATATGTGATCTATATCATTGTCAGTCTGCTGAGATCTCGCTCCTGACCCCCTCGCCTGACCTTGCCTTGCCACCCTGTAGGACACAGACATGGCTTCCATGCGCTGGGTTCATGCAGGATAGGTCTATGCTCTGCCACTGAATTCCATCTCCCCAGCCCCCACCCGTGCCTTTACTTTTTTAAACTTTGAGACGGGGGTCTCACTGAGTTGCCTGGGCTGGCTCTAGACTTTCAATCACCATGCCTCAGCCTCCCAAGAGGCTGTCTGGTATTACAAGCCTATACCAACAGGCCTGGTAAAAGGTGAGAATTTCAAGAAAGTGTGGCAGAACTTGGCAAGCCTGTGAAGGACACTGTGTCCCTTTCAGTCTGATCTCATAGCTGCTTGCACCATTGAAAAAAGAAAAAGAAGACTAAATTGACCCCAGATGCAGATGTTTCTAGAATATTCTCACATCTCCTGATTTTGTTCGAGGAATAACTGACATTCAAGAGTGGCTGCTTATCCTCACCGTCAGGTGGTATTTTCTAGAATGCAAGGGAAATGTAACCTGTGGCATTTTATGTCGGCGCACACTGCTCAGGCAAGGAAGGGCCTGTGTGAGAGGTCTCTTGGACAGCTCCTCTTCCTGATGGGGAAACTTCCTGAGAGAGATGGGAAACTTTGCTTAAAGTGTCCGCCAAGTAGCAAGGAGAGAAACGTGATTTAGAACCCAGGTCCCAGGCCTCGGCCCTGTGTTCCCACCATGTCTGCCTGCAGACCAACAGTAGAGGCTGGGCTTCCTGTCTGCTGTCCTTCGCCATGTGCCGTCTGGATGACACTGAGTCTTTCTCAACTTCATGATCTTCTTTTGGAAAATGCAGCCCTCGTCCCACCGAATTAATGCATTTAAGCTACTTTATTTATAAAATACCTGGCGTGATGCTTGCTCTGTGAAGCAGCTGCTCCGATTATCTCTTTAAGGAGGTGAGGTAGGGAAAGCTGGTTCCAAAAGAGCAGGAAACAAAACAGGGTTATTTGTCGTCCTTGATCTCAAGGAAGTTGGGAAGACACAGGCACTAAGTGCTTTGCACATAGTAGACACTTAAATGGAGTTAGGCCTGATAATCAAGCTCTCCTCTTAAACAGGTGATGAGGGCAGCCAGCTGGTCAGAGGTGGCAAGGTTGGAGGGCTCTTCACGATGCAGGCCCAGAGGGGTCAGTCCAGTCCAAGGAGAGCTGGTATTTGGGGCCCTTCCCATGCAGTCTGTTTTATGTGTGCAGAGGGCACTTAAAGAAGCAGGTGCTTCCAGGCCAGGGGGTGGGGAACAGGCATGGGCCTGTTCTCTCTTCAGGAAAAGCCAGTAGCTGCCTCCTTAAGGGGTGTGGGGACAGCTGGGTTAGACAAGCTCCCCCACTTCACCTCCCATTCAGCCCAGGTAACAGAACACTGGGTAATGTAGGGTACACTGGGGTGCTTCAAGGGGCCATACCTGACCCGTAAAGCTGCCACCCCACTTGTCTCAGGCGGAGTTTGGAGGAAGGCCTTGGGTAGGAAGAAAGGAGGGTGTCTTTCTCATGCCCCCACCCCTTTCTTCCCGCCTGTGAGGTTCTCTCTGCTGGTGTTCACCGTTACCCAGCCTTGAGGGGCAGAGGGTTCCAGCAGCTGTTCTTTGGGCCTCGGCCAAGCAGCTGGCATTCCTGAGAGACGGACTGCAGTGATACAGGGCCTGTAGCAGGGTCCATGGGGATGAGTGGTTGCAAGGGGGCCCCTGCCTCTTTGTGGCCTCAGCCACTTGTGGTGTTGCTTTAATGTATGCGATTCTGGGACATTTGATGGTTTCAGGTCATAGCTTCCTGGAATAAAGGAAAACATTAGACCTCCCTCTGAGCTGTCTTTGGTAGACATCCATTCATGGGCTCGCTCTCCTCATGCGGAAACAGCAAACATGGTGATGCTGAGATGCCCACTGCTCCAAAGGCCATGGTTCCCAAGCTTTGAAACATCCCACAGGACCCCTTTCTGCTCAGTCTCACACCCAGATCAGATTCCACCAAAGCCATCCATGGCTATGAGCTTGTCAGACCCACCTCATCAATTGAAGAGCCTGGACTTGAGGCTAGCCACTAGGTTCACCCTTCTGGTATGAGGTAGCCTCAGCTCCAGAAAGCTCTTAGTATTAGTTTGGCCTCTTACATGCAGGCTGATGGACAGGTTTCGCTGGTGTTGCTGCACTTTGGATTTCTTTGGGTTTTGCTTTTGTCCTGTAGTGGAAGTCACAAAGCTTCCCTGTCAATATGCTGTTCATGTCTAGTGGAGAGAAAGGTCTTTCTGTAGGGTGTCCTCACTCTTCGTCCTAATTTGCTCTGCTTTAGGGCTGATTCCTCTCTGTCTCAGGCACTGAGTGGCAGACTCAGGAAGCTACAGTGTCTGTGCTTTCTAGGCTATTGAATCTGATGCTTATGAATGTCCCGTTGATGATGCCGGGTGGGTTGATGATTGCATGGCCCTCTGTAACCATCTTGACAGGAATGGAGGTATCTAAAGAGACACTTCTGCCTCTTCCCTTGGCGATCAGGCTACTGATACAACAGACCCCAAGGAACTGACATTTCCCAGAGGTCTCGGGCTGGTAGAAGGAAGAGGCTGAAGCCTGGTGCCAACCAGAGAAAGAAGAGTTGTCACGCTGTTGTGACAGCTTGTCAGACCACCTTTCTGGAGAGCCCGAAGGTGATGATAGATCAGTGACAGGTGAGGCCACACCCTGAGCGGGGCTGCCTAGCTGTGTACCTGTCTTGCCTGCTGTTTAAATCTCTGAAGATGGACTGGCGAAGGGATATGTCACTGGAAGACCTCTTTATTTGTTCCTCTTCACAGTGTGGTCACTGAAGAAATCTTTCTCTGTGCTCGCTACTCACTTGATTGACTGTCGTGACTGGGCTAGCTCATCAGGACTGCCAGGGCCCAGGCGTTGACCGTATCACTAGTTTGTCTAATGTCTGTCCGCACCTTAGCCACAGGTGACTTTGTCTGCCTGGCATGGTAAGCAATGCAGGTCAGCTTCCCCAGTCAAGAGAGTTGCGGCCTCCAGTCCTTCCCTGCTGCCGTCTCCCACCCCTCTGCCTAGGTGACGGGTACCCATGTCACTCCTCTGCTGTTTCAGACTAGCTGTTGTTGAGGGATCATTTCTGGTGGCAGCCTGTGTTGGGTGTCTGTGGTTTCTTTGGACTCGATTGGCTACAGGGTGGCCTAAGGTCAGTATGTGTGTCCTACATGTTCTGAGACATGGAGCGTAGCCTGCTATTCATACACAGAGTTTAAGTACTATGTCTGTGGCATACTTCTGATGTGACCCATTAGTCCACCTCTTCCAGATACAGGGGAAGGTCACCCGGGTCTCCTTGCCTACCAAGAGTTCCTGACCTAGATAGACAGGAAGTTGGATCGCACAAGGCCGTGAGGGCTAAGTTAAATAGTGGAGGTAGTAGGGATTTTAAGATGCAAGAGAAGAGGCTGGAGGGAGGCCACTGGGCAGGAAGAACCACAGGATAGGATGTTGTGGAGGCCTCAGTGTGGAATGGGCAGCTTTGGAAAGAATTGAGTGTTCTGGAGCCAAGGGAGGGAGCCTTGCTTTGAAGTCATTCTGCTTTTGTAGTGGCTGCTTCAGGAACTCAGGCTTTGACCAGGAAACTGTTTAGCCTAGGAGCCCAGCTTATATGAGGTGGCATGGTCATCTCTCTTTCTACAGGTTGTCCATCTGGCCGGTTGAAGGCCTCTGTGTTCAGAGCTCCTATCTTCCTGCCTGGAAGAGTGTGCGTGCGTGCGTGTGTGTGTGTGTGTGTGTGTGTCTGTGTGTGCGTGTGTGTGTGTGTGTCTGTGTGTGTGTGTGCGTGCGTGCGTGTGTGTGTGTGTGTGTGTCTGTGTGCATGTGTGTGCGTGTGTGTGTGTGTGTCTGTGTGTGCGTGTGCTGTCAGCGCAAACCAGACCCTTGGGTCTAGGTACAGTTGAAAGTCTGGTTCCTTAGACAGTAAGGAGTGTCTGTTGTCTGTAAAACTCTGCCTGGCCCTGTAAAGCTGGGGCTGTACAGGACCTTGATTTTTACCTAGGATGGAAACTGCTCTGAAAAGGTTTTATTAAAAAAAAAAAGTGAGTGGCATGTAGATGGAATGCTGGCCATGAGGTCCCACAATCACCACATTGCCTATAGGCTAAAAGTAGCCCCTTACTGAACTTTGTAGTGCTTAACTTCATGTAGAAATCCATCATTTCCAAGGCTGGAGTGATTCGAGCTCACATCCCATCACCCATGTTAGGCAGCTTGCAATCTGTAATCCCAGTTCCAAGGGACTCGGTGCCCTCTTTGTGCAGCACTCATACACATGTGGCACACACTGGCACTCACACACGTGGCACACACTGGCACCCCCACACACGTGGCACACAGTGGCACTCACACATGTGGCACACACCGGCACTCACACACACGTGGCCCACAGTGGCACTTGCACACATGTGGCACACACCGGCACTCGCACACATGTGGCACACACCGATAAGCAAACAAATAAGAAATCTATTATTTCTCTCTCCTTCCTTATTACCGGCTCCCCAACTCTTGCATATTTCCCATTCTATAGCCAAACGGGAAGGTTTGAGCAACCTGAAGGTGGTCATGTAGCTCAGCGGAATGCTTCCCTAGCATGCACAAGGCTCCACGTCCTTTTTCCACTGTTGACAAAAGCTACAGGTTGGCTGTAGCTGAGTGGGACAGCACAGGCATGAGGCACTGGGGCAAGGGAGGAGATTCCCAAAGACTTTTGGGCCCTTTCTTAAAGTGGGGAACAGGGCCTTGGGGTGTGTGTGGCTCAGGAAGCAGAGCGCTTGCTTAGCGTGTGTGAAGCCGTGGAAGAAGGAATGGAGTGGAAATGGGGATGGTCCCTTTCCCAGCTGTATTGTTTGGATGTTGCTAAGAGTGCTGTAAAACAGGAGCTGAGGGAGCCCTTGTCCCTGGCCATACCTCTGTGTGAGTGTCACTGAGTCACACAGCACACACTTAACTTGTTCTGCTGCACTTGGGGTCCCCATGTTTTCTCTCTGGCAGATGACTCAGGACCATGGAAGTCAGAACTTTACAATTCACACACCTCATTTGCCCTCCTCTCCTCTCCTGCTCTCTAAGTGGCGAATGCCCACCTTGTGTTTTCTCTTTATTCCTTGGGAATGGTATGAGGTTGGCTTTGGTAGAACTAGGCTGACAGTTGGCTTCCATCTTCACTGGGTTCTGCTTGTCCTACTGAGGGCCTGTGAGAGTCTTCTCAGAAGGAAGGGTGGATGGAAGGAGGGAAGCATGGATGGACGGAAGGAAGGATAGAAGAAATCCAACCCCTGTGCATGTAGCCTGCCCATTCAGAAATGATTCCTGTCTTGACTCAGGTAAACCTCAGGGAGGCGGGAGGTTGGGGATCCGGGAAAGGAGGCACGTGAGAGGAGACTTAGCTGCTACTGCTTTCTGCTTCATGGAAGAAAGTAGGTGTGTGTCGGGGGGAGGTGATAAAAAATGAATTACTAAGAATCCTGCCAGAAGAATTGCTAGTTTGGTAAAGTTCACTGGCAGAGGAGGTTTGAGAAATGGCCCTTATCATGGGGAAGTGGCTTTCAGTGTCCACCCCTTGTTTGGAAGAGAACAAAGACAGGCCTCCATTTCCACGTCGTTAGGTGTAGGCAGATGTTTCTGTCCCACCTGGTCCTGCAGCTGTTCAGTCCCAAAGAAACACACAGAGGCTTATATTAATTATATAAACTATATGGCCTATTAGCTCTGGCTTATTATTAACTAGTTCTTAAACTTAAATTAACTCATAATTCTTATCTGTGTTTAGCCACGTGGCTTGGTACCTTTTCTCAGGGCAGCATTGCTATCTGAGTCTTGGTGGTGACTGCATCTCTGCCTTTCCTCTTCCCAGAATTCTCCTAGTCTGGTTGCCCCACCTATACTCCCTGCCTGGCTAATGGCCAATCAGGGTTTTATTAAACCAATATGAGTGACAAGCCATTACAATGTACAGACAGGAGTAGAAGGACCACCAGGGTTTGAGAGCCTCTAACAATGACTTGATTCCCCTGCTCTTCCGTAGAGTTCCACTTTTGAGACTGGCACACATCTTTCTCTGAATGACCACTTCCATGTCTGTTTTGTCGTGGTCATAAGGAGAAGTGATCCTTTTGTGGTATAAGCCTCAGGCTGCCACTTTATTTTATTCTGTCAAACTGACAATACCGAGTAACGGGCATTTGGAAGCTGTGTGTCCTGGGGTTGGTCTGAGCAGAGCTGAGCTGCGCAGAGGGAGGCCTGGGTCATGTAGGATGAGAAGCATCCGGCAAGTGATCAGGAGCCTCTCCTTCTAACTCCCTCTGGTGCATGCGGGATGCTTTGAGGCTGTGTGAAAAGCTGGTGTGGAGTCGGTCAGGTTGCCAAGGGCTGGAACATCATGGGTGCTCTGAGTTATCTCTAAAAGACCAATGAGCAATCTCAGTCCCAATCCTGGAAGCAAGTGCAGGCAGCGGAGTTTTCCCACACAGTGAAATGGCCATGCGGATGGTTCCCGGGGCCAGCAGCATTCCTTTGGCTTGCAGTGAGCAGAATTAGTTTGGTTCTAGCAGCATCCTCTGTAGCTAGAAAGGTTTGCAGTCCCAGCAGCACCGAAGAGCTTGCATACTTGTTGATGTAGTGCTCAGAGGGAAAGACGACTTATAAAAAGCGGAACCATGAGCAGGTCTCATGAATCAACCCCTCCACCTCCTTCCCTATCCTCTTTCTTCCCCCTCCTCTTCTTCAAAATTTATCTTGCATCTTACGGAGAAGAGAGAGGGGACAAGGACAGTTTTCTCGGAGTTAAAGGAGGTCATCTGCGATTCAGATACACTATTTAACAGTCATCGAAAGTGGGTTCTGCAGTGTAGCGCTGAGGTCAGTGGCCTCTGCTTTCCTCATGTTCTTGGTGACTTTGGATGTCACCTCACACCATATATAGTTTTCACTTAAAAACAGGAATAAGGCTCCCATCCCAACACACCTAGGGCCTTTGAATTTCATGAGAAGTGCTGGGCCAGGGTCTCCCCTGAGGTTTCCATTGCATCTGTTTCCCTCCACCTGTGCCCACCTGTAGGCTCGCCCTTAGCCCTGGGCTCTCCAGGGAAGTGGGGAAGCAGACGCCTCTGATGCTGCTCATGTCTAGATTTTCCTGTGAGGCCAGGGTGCTGCTGATTGTTGTGCAGGACACAGGAAGTGACAACACCCCTCTTCTCATTCCACCGCCATACATGTTCATAGTGCTCACACATGGGAAGCTGGGCTTGTTTCATTCACAGCCAGTACCAAAGTTCCCATTGATCACCCTCTTCCTGATCAGAAAGGCCATACCCTGAGCCTAACCCTAGGCTACCCTAAGGGCCAGAGGATCGGTCTGTGTGTGGGGTCCACTTCTCCCGAGAGAGCAAAGCTGGGTCCCAGGATTGCTGGGGCGGTCCTTTGCATAGAAGGAAAATTCTGATATGAGTACTCCAAGAGCCACATATGGAGAGGTCCCACACTGATTGCCCACAGTCCCAAGACCACACAAGACCAATGCAAGGAGCTATTTAAGCCATCAGTATCTCACCCCCCACCAACCCCTGTTATCTGATGAGAGCATCTAAGCAAAACCTGAAGTCACTTAGCTTTGCTCTTTGGACCAGAAAGTGGGGGCGGGGGGAGGGAAAGAGACAGTAAAACCCACATATAATACAAAACTCAAGAAAAAGAAAAATATAAATCAGTGAAGCTCTGAGGTGTGCTGGGAATTACATTGGGCAGACAAATGGGTGTTCCAGTTGGCACAGGCATGGCCTGGGCGTTGGTAGATAGGTGTGCTTCTCACTGGCAAATCCAAAATGGGAAAGAGCCTTTTCTTTTTTATACCAAAGCCTAGGTGTTGGGGAAACTGTGAGGAGTAAACCAAAATGAGGTGGGTGGCGGTGGAGATTTGGCTGCAGGGTGAACGCTCTATTCTTGACAACTTCAGAAACTTCACAGGAACCTTTAGAGTCAGTCTGTGCTTCTTGTAGATAACCCGGAAGGCCCAGAGGAAAGTTTTTCTCCATACACCAAAGATAAGTCCTTGTGGAATGGCTAAGACTTGCTTGGATCATGCAGTTGGGATAGGGTATGGGGGTGAGTCCCACAGGCTGTATGTGAACTTGGGAGGAGGGGGTAGAGCATAGGAAAGTCTGTCAGCCTCTCAGAAAAGGAAGGAATTGGTACTTGCAAGTTGACTGAGAAGACCAGTGGCCGAGTCAGTGTATTAGTCAGCTAGTGCTGTGTGATAATCCATACCAATCCCCCAGCAGGCCTTGGGGCAGCAGCCACTTGGTGCTTCATGGTGCTCACAGAGATACCAGGGAGTAGGAGGAAGTGTACAGTACCTCTGTGCCTCTGCTGATGTCTGGGAGAAGTCAAGGGGCAAGACAGTATTCACACCCCATGGCAGGCATGGCAGAGCCACCAGGCAGGGTATTTGGGTCAGATGCCACAGCTGCCAGTGACCAGCATTATCCAGTGACTGCATTTCACCAAGAGTGGTGATGTGTATACATGAGGTAGGATCCTGGGAAGGCTTAGAACAGTGATCTCCGTCACTGTTGTACTCCACAGGATAACGAAAAAGAGAGCACTTGCCTGTGAGAGGCCAGAGTTCAGTAATGAGAGAGAGCGGGAGAGAGGAAGGGAGGCGAGAACTTCCTTCAGATCTTCTCACCTCAGGGCACAGATTTCTGAGACGTGACTGGAGTTTAGGAACGGTTTGAGATGAATTTTTCTGAGAGTGATGGAGCAACCCTTGTTTCACCTCTGTTTTCAGCACTGGTCTGGGCTTGAGTCTGCCTCTGCCTTCTACAAACTATGTGGCTTTAGGTGAGGCCCTGGAGGTCTGAGCTCGGCAGTAGCTGGGATTCACGACGGGTTGCTGTGTTGGCTTCTCACATGGTGGGTCTGGCACTTGTCCATGCTGAATAGGTACCGACATGTTTCTGGAATTTGTGTGTTCTGCTCCTGACCTGTGACCCTTGCCATCCCCCACTTGGCTATTGGACCATAGATAGGAGTAGTATTGCCTTAAGGTGGACCCAGCCCAGCCCTCTCACCGAGTCAGCACTCTGGCCGACATCCTCCTCACCATCGGCTCCAGCCTCTGGCATGTCCACATCCTTGGCTGTGGTTCCTACCACCATTTTGGGACACTTTACGGGTCTCATTTGGAGCCAATGGGAGGAAGCTTCATTTCCTGCCACAGGAAATTGTTTGGCTGGGGAAGAATATGTTTAAAGATTAAAACCTTCTGTCCAGGGAGCTGGAGGGAGATGCTAACATGTTTGGGGGTCAACCATGAGGAAGACACTAGAAAGAGAACTCAGTCACAGTTGGGGAGCAGGTCTGCCCTCTCATCAGTCAGTGGGCCGCTGGGAAGAAAGAAGGCCTGCTTTAGAGAGAGAAGCTAGTCATGAATACAGCCTTTCCTGTAACTGAGCATGCTCGTGGCAATATGAGCTCACAATGAGGACTTAATTACTGGATTTACTTAATGGGCCCCAAGCCATGCCTGGGGAGGGCGTGTTCTGGACACATCAGCTGTGTTAAACCCAGCAGCTGGAACGCCCAGTTCACTCATACTATTTGGTAAGCGTTGGTATGCATTTTGAGTGGGAAAGAGAAAGGGAGGGATAAAGGGAGAGGGAAAAAACGGCTTAGACTTTGAATCAAGAGGAGCTGCCACAATTGTCTCTGAAGAAGTGAATGAGATGCCTTTGTCATCTTGGGATATATATAGATTTTATGGCTTCGAAGCAGGGACGTGGACCAGATGACTTCTTGAAAATCCTGTCAGGTGGTCATGTGCACAAGAGCAGTAGAGTGACTGCCTTACAGTTAGGAGAGCTGGCCTCTGGCTGCAGCCCTGGTACAGACTATGTGGCTCTAGGGTCCAACCTTTGCTTTGGACTGGTCTAAGGGGTTGGATTTAATGAGCCAGAAGCATTGGAGATTTGCTTTATGAACCATACAGCATGGTGCTGGTGGGGACCACCTAAGATGAACCAGGAACAGTTAGTTATATGAAAGGAACAGGCACCAGGGAGACAGGAAGCCCCATGGTGGCTGCTCCTGTTATGCTCTTGGATCACCCAAGCCAGGAGGGACTGACTTCTGAGCAGTTAGCTCCTTCCTTCGCCAAGCATCATGCGTGGGAGTAAGGCAGTGTGGAGCCTTGGTGCTAATGTAACAAGCTGCTGATGTCCGATGTGTTCTCACGGTGCCCGGGGCTGCATGGAGTGTCACTCAGGCCTCTCAAGAGTCTGGCAATGGTACTTCTAGTTCAGACCAAATACGAAGGCTGAGGTTCTAAGCAACTTGCTTAAATTTATAGAGTTGCTGAACACTGAAATGGCAAATCCAGGCTTAGCCAAGTCCAAAGTCTTCTTTGCCTTCCTCTCCATGGAATTGTTGTATAATTTACAAATAAACTGTGCATACCCAAAGTGTGCTGGTTGGTAAATTTCAACATGTGTCTGTCCATAATACCACCACAATTAAGATAACAAGTATCCCGCCAAGGTCTCCCTTGCCCTTGCTAATTCCATCCCTCCCATCTCTGCATGCATGCCTCACCTTCCCCGGCAGCCACTCCCTTCAGTTACATTATAGCTTGCAGGGCATGGTGGTGATGCATGGCTGTAGTTCAAGCACTTAGGAAGTTGAGGCAAGAGGATCATACAAGTTTGAACTGGCCCGGGGACTAGATCACATCTGCCATCATCAAAGCTAGAGTGACAGCTGTGTCAAAATAAAAACTAAGCAATAACAATTTTACATACAAAGGACAACCCAGTTCCTTTCACTCATGACATTGATCCATCCATGCATTGCACCAGAGGCCAATAACTTTTTTATTGTCAGTCATCCTCTGTGTGGACATATCAAAGTACTTAGATGTTTGTACATTTGTGGATATACTGCTTTGTTTCTCTTGGGGGAATGCTTAGAAGAATAGGTAGATCCTGTGGTGGGTGTTGTGGCTTATGTGAAATATACCCTGTAGGCTCATATGTCTGAATGCTTGGTCCCAAGCTTTGATAGTACTGGAAGGATATGGAAGCCTTTAGGAGGGAGAGTCCCACTGGAGGAAATAAGTCCCTGGAGGTAGGTTTTGAGGCTCTATAGCCTAGCCCTACTTCCTGTTCACTCTGCTTCCTGAGTACAGATGCAGTATGACCACCTGACCTCCGGCTCCTGTGCTTTGTCTTCTCTTCTGCAGTGAAGGGGTTGTAAGTTTCTGGAAGCCAAAAGAAGCTATTTGTTCCTTAGGTTGCTTTTGTTAAGGTACTTTATTACAGCAGCTAATTAACTAAGACAAAAGCTGGTACCAGGAGTGGGGTGCAGACCATCGTGGTGGGAAGTCAAGGAAGCAGGCACTTGGGGCAGCCGGTCACAGTGCAGACACAGTCAGGAAGAAAACAGAGGTAAATATTGTTCCCTGCTCATATTTTCCTTTCCAATAGTCCAGGATCGCATCCCAGGGAATCATGCTACCCATAGTTGGTGGAGGAGGGTCCTTCTGTATTTGGGTTGCTTTTATTGGTTAATAAAGAAACTGCTTTGGCCTTTTGATAGGGCAGGACTTAGATAGACAGGGAAAGAGAACAGGATACTGGGAAGGGGACAGAGTCAGAGAGAGCCGCTGCCATGAAGCTGCCAGATCAGACAAGCTAAATCTTTCCCGGTAAGCCACGACTTGTGGTGACACACAGATTATTAGAAATGGGTTAAACAAATGTGTGAGACTTCTACTTTGGACTTTGAAGGAAACTCCCCCACGGTCTATCAGAGCCACCGTATCACTGTTTTCCGTTAGTGATGTATAAGACTTCCAGTTGCTCCACACCATTGCCACCACGTGGCACACATAATCCTTTTAATTATAGCTGTTCTGATAGTTGTATGGTGGCATCTCATCATATGTAGTTACATTTTATTTTATGTGTGGGGGTATTTTGCCTGCACACATGTCTATGTACGGTGGTGTGCTCGATGGCCAAGAAAAAGGCATACCATCCTCGGGAACTAGAATTATGGGTGGTTGTAAACCTCTACATGAGTGCTGGGAATCAAACCAGAACCTCCTGCAAGAATGGTAAGTGCTTTTAACTGCTGAGCCAGCTGGAGAGTACCTTTGTAGTTTTAATCCACTGTACAGATTTATAGTTTTAATCCCCTACCCACTGTACTTTTCTAATTAGTAATGAAATAGAACATCTTGTCATCTTTAAATTCTTAGACTAGCATCTGTCTAGATGATTCACCTGTTAATTTCAGATTCGGTTGTTTTGGCATTCTTTACCCTAGAAACGGAACCTCTGTGAGATTTAGTCTTTGCTAACATCACCTGTTATTTTTGTTTAAGTCTCCTACAGATCAGGAGCCTCTACCCTGATTTCCTATGTATTCCATATATGAACTTGGAATTTTAATGGATTGTGCTTTTGGTGTAGCAACCGCGAAGTCATTGTTCAAGTCACAGAGATCCTATGAAGTTTTGTCTTGACATTTCTGTTGTTTGGTTTTTTGTTTGTTTGTTTGAGACAGTTTCTCTGTGTAACAGCTCTGGCTGTCCTGGAACTCTCTCTGTAGACCAGGTCTTGAACTCACAGAGATCACCTGAGTCTGCCTCCTGAGTGCTGGTATTAAAGGTGTATGTCACCACCATCTGGCTGTCTTGACTTGAAGTTTTTGTTGTTTTGACTTTGTACTTTGATCTTCCATTCCTACAGAGGTGTAAGGTGTAGGTTGAAGTTCACTTTTCTTGGTGTGGCTCTCCAGTAGGTCCAGCACCAACTACTAAAAGGTCAACCTTTCCCAGCTGGTGTGTCTTTGGCCCTTCGATGAAAGTCAGCCTTCATGTATATGTGACTGTGTATGGCCTTTCTTGGGTCCCATGGGTATGCTGGTCAGTTTTGAGTACATTGCCATATTGCTTTGGTAAGGGTAGCATTCTTGCTTTTTGGAAATATATTGTTTGTTTTCTATGCATGTATGCATGTACTTGTATGGGTTTGTGTGTGTAGGTATGCTGATGTGTGCAGTACCTGCGCACATGTTTGTGTATGACCGTGGAGGCCAGAAGACAACTCTGGCCACTGTCTACTTTGTTTTTATTTTTGAGGCAGGGTCTCATTGGCCTGGATCTCATCAGGAAGGTGGGGCAGGGTGGTCACCAGACTCTCGCAGTCTGCCTGTTTCTGCCTCCTCAGTGCGCTGCCACAGCCAGCTGTTTTCCCTTGAGCTCCGAGGACTGAACGCAGGTCCTTGCGCCTGTGATACGGGTACTTAGCTGGCTGGCCATTTCCCTAGCTCTCTTTGTTACTTTTAAAGCAGGAGGATACCCCTCCCACCATCCATTCTTCCTCACTGCTGGCATGGTCCTTCTCCTGTCCTCCTTTCTCCTATCAGAGAGGTGACCTCAGCATCCAGCCAGTCTTGTGCTAGGGCCTTTGTCATACCCTGAAGAGTCAGTGTGGCCTCTTCTCTTATCTTTGGGGAATTCGGTAGCTTTGAAAGAAAGTGAGGAGAGCTAAAGGATTTTATGTCCTCACTTCCCCCTCACCCTTTCTCTCTCAGTCAACCCCACGGCTCAGCCGCTTTGCCTAGAGCTGGCTTAGAGAATGACCACAGTCACCAGTGACTGAGAGGAATGCTCACCATGGGTTGGAGCTTTGTAAAGCGGTTTCTAGTAGAGATCAGGCAAGGGGGAGACTGTCTCCATCGTAACAGATGCAGCAGTTGAGAGTCCTGGTACCCAGGGTTGCAGAGTCAGGAGCATGAGCACACATCTCCAGGTCTTCTGGCTGCACATTCGGCTGACTTCCTTCTGTGCCTCAAGGACTAGTCTCAGGCTGTCCTCTTGTTCGGCTCAGTAATTACTGTTTTCAGCTGTAGGGGCTATTTGGTCTGGGCCTCATGGGGGTGGGGAGGTAATTACATCCTTCCACATGCCCTTAGTCAGCGGCTCTCAGTCAGTCCCTGTGACCAAGCCCAGCACTGACCTTTGTCCCTCCCCATTTCAGGCCAGTGGCTTGGAGATTGGTTGGAGCCTATTTGGCTCTGGTTGGCACATCTAGCCAGCCCCTTTCTTATAAAGCACTCATAAAATCTGTTGGATTCAGGACCCATAGGTGCCCTAGGGACAGAGGGTCAGTTTGCACTGGCTCTCTGCTGGCTTGACCCAGCTACTAGAAGCATCATGCTCCTAACCTGGAGCTCCTAGGACAAGCCTTCTTATGGAAGAGGCAATCCTACCTCCATTACTCTATCCTCGTCCCCTCCCACCCTGTGGGACACACGGAGTCAGAACCTATCACAGTATTTGCCTTTTTTACCCATGTGCATGAACACAGCCCATGTAAACATCTCAGAGGTCATTTGCTGCTTCTGGAGAAATCAGACCCGTTCCGCCTGCCACCTAACCTCCTCTGTATGTAGTTTCTACAAGGGCAAGATTGGTGGCATATGTACCTGCTTGAGTGTGTCTCAGGCAGGTTCCCTTCCTTGAGAGCTGCTGGGAGAATTCTGGGGTCTGTTGGATGCAAGGCCTTTCTTTTGGCCTGGGAAGCCTTGGCCTTCTTTGGTGGGCCTCCTTGCTGCTTTTGGGAGCTGCGCACATGTCCAGTAAGAACAGTTAGCTGTGATGCTTTGATTTCCTGGTCCCCTGTGTGTGGGGGAGGAAAGAACTTGAGAGTGTCTGCCAACAAACTTGAACTCCCCAGGAGCTGCTGGGGGCTGGGTACGGGAGTCAGCAATCCAAGCCTACACCACTGACACCTTCTGTTCCTTCTTTGCTGTGGCAGGTCACTGGATGGCCGGCTGCAGGTGTCCCATCGGAAGGGGCTCCCCCATGTTATCTACTGCCGCCTGTGGCGATGGCCTGACCTGCACAGTCACCATGAGTTACGGGCCATGGAGTTGTGTGAGTTCGCCTTCAACATGAAGAAGGATGAAGTGTGCGTAAATCCTTACCACTATCAGAGAGTAGAGACCCCAGGTATGTGTGTGTGGCCTTGCCCTCCCCGTCCTACCAACTCTGGAAGGTCTAAGATGCCCTTGGGGACTGGGACTTCAGCATCCTGGCACTGACCCACCTCTGTTGTGTTTTCCTTGGGGACAGTTCTACCTCCAGTGTTGGTACCACGCCACACCGAGATCCCGGCCGAGTTTCCCCCGCTGGATGACTACAGCCATTCCATCCCTGAGAACACTAACTTCCCCGCTGGCATTGAGCCCCAAAGCAATATTCCAGGTAGGCATGGGTGGCAGCACAGGCAGCCAGGAGGCAGGGATGGCGCCATTTCCCCATCCTCTCCACGTCATCGTGCATACAGCAGGCTCGTGGGCCCTGATTATGAACCATATCCCTACCGGGAATGATCGGTGGCCCAAGCACCCCTAACGATGTTTTTCTTGGCATGGGAGACCCTGTGACCCTTCTGCAGGGCTTTGGTGCCGTCATTTATTTTGAAAGTGGAAATAGCAACATTGTGTCTCTGCTCTCCCTCCCAGCCCATAAGGCTGGCATACAGGCAGGGTCCCTGAGGGGTGCGGGCTGCAGAGTGTGGAATGAGGCAACAGAGGGCCAGGTAAGTACCCTGAGCTTTGGACTGGGCAGAGTGGGAGTTGAGGCAGTAAATAGAATGTGCTTCATTGTCATGGTGCCAGCACTTCTAGAAGCCCCTCATCTACATGCAAATAATGTGTGAATCACTGCCAGGCACTCTGGGCATCCAGGAAAGCTGTGCTTGGCCATGCTAGGGCCAGTCAGGGCAACTTTTTGCTTTTGGGGCAATGATCCAGCTGTGTTCCTTTTAGAGTGTTCTAATTTGGATGTGGCTTTCGCTCTCTGGGTTGGCTTACTGGGCTGAGGTTAGCTGTGGCCCGTGTCTTGGGTCAGAATGCATGTACACAGAGGCCAGCTGTCTGGCTTCTCAGATCCTTGCAGGTAGTGCTGGTCTCCGGGGGGGGGGGTAAGCTGTCCACTCCCTATCAGATGGCAGACCTTGGAGGGCTAAGGCAGGGTGGGAAGGTGAGGTCGAGTTCCGAGAAATGGATCATTGAGGGCGCCACTGCTGAACGGCAGCCTCACTGGGGAGTTAAGCCACATCCCCTAGAGACATCAGTGGCAGGAGCAGCCAGCTTGCACAGGGACAGCCTCAAGGCCACAGCTCCCAGGGGACAGAGATGGTAAAGTAGGCATGTCCTAAAGCCTCCCTTCTTTACCTGACCTTGAAGGATGGGGACAAGCTAGCTAAACTGTGGTCCTAGAGCAAGGCATTTCAGATTGGGAGTCAGTGTGTTAGGATCCAGGTTGGGAGCCAGAGGGCAGCGCTAGAAAAGGCCTGAACATGGCAGAGTCTAGGAACTGACACCTGCCTTTGAGGCCCAGCTTTCTTCTAGGCACTCCGTCCTCAGCAGTGGAGTGAATGCATGCTATATTGGCCAGCAAATGGAGTGCCAGGGCCAGGCCTTGCATTCCTTCTAATGGAGCTGCCTACCTTCTAATCCCCAGAAACTCCACCCCCCGGCTACCTGAGTGAAGATGGAGAAACTAGTGACCACCAGATGAACCACAGCATGGACGCAGGTCAGTAGTGGTGACTTGCCCCTCCCTTCTGCCCCCCTGCTTTCCTGCCTGCCTGCTGTCTATAGAGCACTCCTCATGTGCCTCGTACGTCACTGGAGATACTCTGTGCCACAGGGACACAAAGCTGTTTTTCTGACAGTGTAGCCTGGCCCAGATATTGAGGGGTTAGGCCATGTGGGTGAGGTGCTGGCAGAGGGTGGAAGAAGGGCTCCCACACCCAAAGCAGTGCAGGTGAGCAGGGAGGAAAACCTGCATGGAGGAGCAGCCTTTTCTGGTGGCCAGCAAAGACACCAGAAGCAACCATTTTTTTTTCCCCAAATGTAGTGGCCAGATGTGATCAGCGTGCCCCTGCTGGGAGGGACTGGGCCTAGTTTTCTGCTGCTATAGTCCCAGATGTTTCCAGTGTCATATGTTATGGAACCAAATTGATTCCAAACCAGCAGCTTCTTGAACAGAGCCTCAGCTGCCACACGGGATCTGCTCTGCATTGTGTGATGGGTGAGGAGGGAGAGAGCAGATGTTCCCACAATGGCGGGCTGCCTCATGCATAGACCACAAGAGTTTACACAGTCCACAGGAGGGGTAGAAAAGGGTTACATATGCGGCAGAAGCACAGTCACAGGGGTATTGTGCTTTCAGGTCAGGCATGCCCCCCAGACACACCCATCCAGGCCTGTGGCTGGCAGCATGGACCCAGCTGGAGTGCATGGGAGACCTTCCTGTACTCACTGCCAAGTGACCACTGCAAACTCGCAGCTACGGAGTGCTGGCATGGGCAGTGAGCCAGCCTCCCTCCAGCTGCAGAGCTTCTCCTCAGCTTTCTCGCCACCCCCTCTTCTCTGTGTGTAGATTGACCATTATAAACACACATAATCAGAGAGGTCTGGATGTGGGAAGGACTGGTCAGGCATGCTCTCACTGGCTCCAATCTGCTTGCACCCTTCATTGTCTTTCTGTCCTGTTACACTGTGCCCCCTCTCCTATCTCTCTCTCTTTCTCTCCCTCCCTGCAAAGCTCTGTGGGGCCAGGATTTGTGTACCCAGCTACCCTAGGCAAGGATGGGCAAAGGTCTCTCTTTGTTCCTTGGTTTTCCTCAAAGTAGACCGTTTGGCTCCTTGTCCAATTGCTAATGGGCTTGTCTTCCCTATCGGGTGAGGTGTGGAGGTGTCTCTGGTCTGAGGGTCACCAAAGTCACCCTCAGGTCTTGCCTGGCAGCATATGTGCCCTTTCAGAATAATCTTGACCTTCATGATTTGAGCTACTGCAAAATAGGAAACAACTATTGAAGGTTTCCTGTATGCCAATCTTCACATTAATCTTTTTTTTTTAATGTAACCATCTTACTTAATTTATATAGGCCAAAAGATGGTTATTCCCTACTTTGTACCAGGGGAAAAATTAAGGCTCGGTAATGTAATATATTTTTACCAAAACCACAGCCAAAGTCATGGCTATTATGTAGCAAGCTTTTCAAGCACCATTATGGCCTCCAGAATTGTTTCTTATCTCCGCGGGGTCAGGTGCTGCCACGGGGAGAAGAGAAAGCCTGTGACCTGTTCTTTACAAACCTCAGAGTTCAGAGCTCTGTTGGGATGAAATAAAAGAGCCCCAGGGACAGCTCAAGGCAGCTTCAGGGCTCAGCCTCAAGGTCTGGTGGATGTCAGGGGGTGGGGCCAGGCTGCAAGACATTCATAAATAAATAACTGCACTCCAAAGCACGTGGGAACAAAGGAGGGTGGGATTGGGCCCTGTGGAAAGGCTGCCACTGGCTTTCTTTGAAGACTAGTGTGAGCACACATGTGCGTATGTGTGCACTTGTGTGTGTGTGTGATTTTTCTTGGTAGCTGGGGTGGAGAGAAGATCAGAGTATGAATTAGGTAGAATTAGACTTCACGTGCCCTCTCCTGCCTTGCACAAAGTATCAAGTCAGTTGCTGAATTGCAGGATTTCTGAGGCTGGTCTGTGAATTTCCTGAGGTGATCCCAGGTACCTTAGAGTGAAACTGTGGGGTTGGGCAGTGTGGGCGGGCTGCCCCTCCACAGTACCGGGCTGTGCGGCATGGGAATGTGTATCTTTACCCTTTCATTTCCTCAGGATAGTCAGCCGTCCCTGAGGGCAGGTGTGTGAGCTGGCCTAGCTGAGCCCACCACGGCCTGTGCTGGAGGGGCCCTCTAAGGTTGGTTACTCAATGCACCCATTCCACAGAGAGGGCAACATGCCTAGATGTGTGGCGGGGAGCGTATGAGGCCAGGCCAAGGCTGGACTGCTTAAGGTTTGGTCCAGGGCTTCCTTATGGCATGGTGAGGGATCCTGTCTTGACTGTAGAGTACTCCAACAACATGTTACAACTGCGTTTCACCTTGCAGGCTCTCCAAACCTATCCCCGAATCCGATGTCCCCAGCACACAATAACTTGGGTGAGTATTCATCGGTAAGGTGGGGGCCGTCCCACTCCTGGCTGTAGCTCAGCTGATTGCCTCAGTGGGAAGGGACAGTGAAGGTGAGCCCTGCCCCCTCTGTCACCACCAGCCCAGCTTAACCCATGGGGTTTCTGGTTACAGTGATCCTGGGGTCACCTCAGAACAGGGAAACCCGAGATCAGTGATGTCAAGAAAGACAGCCTATGCTGGGGTTCGTGTTTCCCCTGGGCGGCATTCAGACGTGAGTGAACGAAATCTCCCAGACCTCAGGCCCAGGAGACAGGGGCCTCAGTCAGCCAAACACATGTGTGTGGCTTGGGGCAAAGCCACAGGCAGCTGCCCAGACTCAGCCCCCGGCTCCCAGAAGCTTGTTTCAGACACATAGTGGGATTTCAGCTGAGTTTATCATCTCATAATAACTTGTTATTAAAGCAGCAACATATAAGGAATTTGGGGAGAAAGCAATATGCCCATGATCGCACTGCCCAGCACAACTGTTTTATCATGGTCTGTCTGGTGTTGTGGGGTAGTGTATGTGTGTGTGCTGTGCCACTGAAACCATGGCCCGTCAGATCCTCTACAAATGTGTTTCTCCACTTGGATGTCTTGATTATCACTGTACTATCTCATGATGTTTCTATCAGCTGACCCTACTGTTCCCACAACAATCTTCAGCTGTTGGACACAGGTCAGCATTCTGAGGGTCACCCTGCCAGCCTGCCAGCATCCTACCAGCTTGGGGGAGGGAGACTCTTTAGGAGTCCTTGGGGCTAGAAATGGCAGAAGGGCTCAAAACAGATGAGATGTCTGTGTTTTTATCAAAGGTAGCTTTGGATATTCTGGTCTGTAGTTTGGGTTCATTGGGGGCGGGGCTGGAGTTAAGGCTGGCACTTGCTTTGTGGCCCAGGAAAAGCAATTGATCATGGTGAAACACTTTGGAGCAGAGAACACTGGACAGGCTAATGTGCCCATTTGTTTCAAGACCTTGGCTGATAGTGTTGGAGAAAACTCCTCATTTGGAATACTGGGAAACACGTAAAGAGCCTTTGAAAAGTGCCGACGGGTGGGTGGAGCAAAACATGACTGAGATATAGTTTAAATCTTTGGGGTATAATCTCGAGGGGCTTGGCTGAGGGAAGGTCACATTCCTGATAGTGGAAGCCTGAGTTATTGAAAACAAATGAAGACTAGATGCCACTAAAGGCTGATTAGGAATGTCCAGCTTTGGGGATGAGCTGCTTTCAGTTTATTTCTGGAGCCATTTCACCTTAAGTGTCCAGGCAGGTGCCACTGGGAAAGCCATCAAGGTCACAGACCAGTCTGATGGTGGCAGCAGCCTCAGGCCAGAATTTTCTGACTTAGGATCCCTCACGTGCATTTAAATCATTGACCTGGGGTGCAGGCTGGGAGGAGGATGAGCAAGGGCAGAGTTATGACGGGGCGAGTGTTTCCCTGGGGGCCCTTCGGAGTGCCCCGAGGGCTGGTCTTCATAACCATGGGCAGAAGCATGGTCACTTTTCATGTCACAGCTCAGGACAGCCTGTGCTCCTCTGAGCCGCACAGCCATCAGACAGAGAAATTGACTTTGAATCTTGGCTTCCTCCATCCATACCCTGTGTAGATGCTAGGATCTGGGGCAGTCATTCTCAACACTTCTAATGCTGTGGCCCTATAATACTGTTTGCCATGTTGTGAACCCCAGCCATAAAATTGTTTCTATTGTATAACTGTAATTTGGCTGCTGTTATTAATCGTAATGTAAATATTGGTGTTTCCTGATAGTCTCAGGTGACCCCTGTGAAAGGGTTGTTTGACCCCCCCCCCCACAAGGGGGTTGAGACCCATGAGTTGAGAACCATTAGTCTAGAGCCATGCTGGGATCATGGTCACAACATGACCATATCTGTATTTCCCTATGGAGCTGAGGGAGCAGGCATAGAGGCGGGGACTATGCCCAAGAGGAAGCCATATGCAATGGGCTGGGCAGACTCAGCCCAGACTCACCTTGGGCCAGGTGGACATCGGAAAGTAGAATGAGATGAGGGACATTGCAGATGGAGGAGCAGGTGTGCTCCAAGGAAGTCGCCAATGTGGTCATCAGCTAGCAGAAAGAGCAGGGGTAAGGTGCAGCTGAGTCTTGAATGCAACTCTCCACTCCCCCGCCCCCCTCCCAGCAGGAGGTTGTGGGTGTGCTGGAGGGGTTGTGGTGAGATCCTAATAGCAGCGTCATAGAGGAAATCTGACCACTATATAAAGTATAAATTTGATGAGACGTTCCTGGAGGAAAACCAGAAAGAAACCCAAGTAGTTGGTGGGCATCCTAAGGGAAGCTAAGGTTCACACACTAGAGAAATACGAAAGACCGTTTCAAGAAGTGGCTGTGGGCCTGTGTGCACAGGACAGGGACCATAAGGAGGCCTGCCCTGATGGCAGAGGTTGCTATGCTCTGAAACCTCCCTGGGAAGTCAGGGAGGCGGGGGCCCAAGGCACAAAGTTGTAACCATTGCTTCGTGTTTGCTGTTAGTCCAAGGCATTGTAACAGAGCACAGGGTGCCTATGTGAAGCCCCACCCCCCAAGTTCTAGGAGGAGTAGCATAGCAATACCTCCAAGAAGCCTATAGGAAGGAGTCCAGTTCATCTCCTGTTCTTCCCACAAAGATGGCTTACTGCTGGGTACTTCTCTCCCTTACCCACTGACCATTCCAGCAAGTCCATTCAGGAATACCACTGAGGTTTGGCTGACATCATGGGAGTGGGTGGACTGGGTAGAGAGAGGGCCCTGGCTCAGGAGAGAGCCAGAGACACAGGCGGAAGGGGACACTGGGGACAGAAGACAAGAGCCTGAGGCAGGTGGAGGATAGGGTTATGGGCACAGTGGCCAGAAGGTAGAGGCCCTGAAGGCCAGTGACAGCAAAGGAGACAAAATGAGGTGTCAGAAGAGCTGAGGAGGGCATCAGGAATTTGAGAGCAACCTTCACAGAACAGTCGGAGGTGTATGGTGCAGGAGAGCAGTCGGCTGAAGGGCACACAGAAGGGGGCTGTTGAGGTAGCAAAAGCCGCACTTTGTGATTAGTGACTAGGTACCCCAAACTGCAGGATGGAGATCAGAACACCGAGAGTGTTGTCTTAGTTAGGGTTACCATTTCTGTGATGAAACCATGATCAGAAGGCAGACTGGGGAGAAGGGGTTTATTTGGCTAATACTTCCACATCATAGTCCATCACTGAGGGAAGTTAGGACAGGAATTCAAACAGGGCAAGGAGCCTGGAGGCAGGAGCAGATGCAGAGGCCATGTAGGGGCATTAACTTGGCTTATTCCTCATGGCTTGCTCAGCCTGCTTTCTTAGAGAACTCAGGACTACCAGCCCAATGATGGTCGTACCCACAATGGGCTGGGCCCTCTCACACCCATGGCTAAGAAAGAAAATGCTCTGCAGGCTTGCCCACAGCCTGATCTTCTGGAGACATTTTCTCAGCTGAGGTTCTCTTCTCTCAGATGACTATAGCTTATGTCAAGCTGATGTAATTCTAGCCAGCACAGTGCTTTCTAGAAAAAGATGGGGGCATCTCAAGATTACAGGTATGTCTTTTAAAGATCTTGTTATGAAACTGTTATGCAGAGAAAGTGTACAATATCTAGTTATGTCTTTCATTTTCTTCCCCACTCAGGCCCCAGCTCAGGTCTGGGGAAGGATGAGCTTCTCGAAATCAGCAGTGCAGTGACCTGAGTGACAAGGCCCAAAGGCATGACTGAGCCCCGGCGGGCATGGTGCTCAGAGGCTAACCCTGGGGAACCCCTGGGCCCTTTGTTTTGCAGAGCAGGAGCTGTGAGCTGGGCATGTTTCTGTTCAGACACATCATGCCGGGTGGGTCACCTGAAATTTCCCAAGTGTCTACATCAGGAAGATTGAGGAAAACAGGGGAAGGAAGCAGCAGGTTAGGGAAAGGTGACAGTTGAATCCCTCTGGTGAGTAAGTTGTTCTCTGTCACAGTGACACATGTAGGGTGTGCCTGGGCAGAGGAAACTGAGGTCCTTGTAAGAGCCCAGGGCAGCAGAGAGCTGAGCCTATTGTGGTAATGGCTTCCTGGAGTGCCCATGACAGGGTGAGCCTTCCTCTGCTGGGAAAGGACTGGGCTGGGTGGCAGAATCGGAAGCCCACCCCTCCCTCACCTCCTCACCCCCTAGAATGAAGAGAAGCCAGCAGGATCCATGCTGCCAGACAGGGTACTTTTTAAAGGCCAGCTGCAGCTGCAGCCTTCAGTGGCTTATGGAAACACAGGCAGGGGCTTGGGTAAGGGACTTATTAGGTACAGCTGTGCGCGCATGAGGACCCGAGTTCAGACCCCGAGAACCCATGTGAGGCTGGATGT